>JAUNZO010000649.1:0-346321 GCA_031894775.1 Chloris gayana
TCAAAATAAGTGTCATTCTCACTTTTCGAGAAGTCAACTGTTTTCAACTTTGACCAAATATTTACAAAAGGTTGTTAATATTTATAATACATGATTATGGTCATTAGATAGATCATTGAATACATTTTCATAATAAATTTATTTAGAGATTTAAATGTTTCTCATGTTTTCTACAAATGTAGTCAAAGTTAAAAAAGTTTGACTCAGTACGGATCCCATAACGACACTTATTTTGAGACGGAAGGAGTAAATCATTTTAGTAGTGAAGACTAGTATTTTGTCAAAAGTAAGGGCACTATAATCCACATTGTTGTGTACCAAGATTCCGAGTGAGGTGATATGTGTGGTGCGTCAAGTGGTCCTTCGTGTCTAGCAAAACATTTGTTTGGTTGGGCTGAGGGCAAATAAAATCTATCTATCTCTTTCTTTTCTGTACTTTTTTTTTTGCTAAACTCGTTTCGTCATTCTTAAAAGTCCATTTGCGTGTACTTGGTTGCTGCTCTATGTCGTGGGAGTGGCTGGCATGCGGGCTAATGAACTAATAATGTCCGTGTAGTATCGTAGCATGGCAGGTACTGTCATGCCAAGTAGGAGGACGGTCGGTATAACAAATTAGTGTGCTACAATTAGTTTTCATCCCCGAATTCATATACAGTAGTACGTTTTCAAGACCCGGGTCGTCCTCTGTATCATTAGCACTGCTGTTAGGTTCGCAAATCTTTCGTTGTCTGTCGCGTTTGTAATCTCGGCAGGGAACCAGATTTTGCAGCAATTCAGGACCCCTGTCTGCCGGTACGTACGATGAGGAGACGTGTGTACGTGACGTAGATATGTGTATTTTGGGGGAGTACTTACCAACAGACCGGACCAGACAATGATGGTTTCTCGGAAAGAAAAATTAGCAAAAGAGAGAATGCGGCTAATGATTTCTTATAAGAACGGGAAAAAAAAGTTGGAATAGCATTAGCGCCAGCAGATATGCGTCATGTCTTTGCTGCAGCGGTAGCGATGTCAGATCAGGTTCCTGATCTGATGAGTGATCGCCACTGTTTCTTTTGATTTCACAAAGGAAGGGAAGGATTGCGACGTGAGGCGGCGCTTTTCTTTTCCGGCTTGTTTGCCGGAATGTTTGATATCAGTCCCATCTGGTATACTCATGGAACCAGATTTTCAAAAAGGCTACTTGGAAGTTGTTTTTTATGGTTAGAGGCAATTGCAAGTTTGCAGCATCTTCACTTCAGGTCGTTAAGTTTATATTTGTTGGCTTTCTTGCTCAAGTTTTTTGGTTTTCAACAGTAACGTATATAGAGAATAACTTTTTTGGTTTTCATCCTAGTATTTTTTTATTAATTTATCAACTTCGGAATTCATCAAATTCAGAATTTATGTATTTTAATTTATGATTTGCAACATATCTACAACTATTCTGTCATGTTTAGTAGTATAATTAGAGATTCAATACATTGAATTTGTCAGAATTTAATATTTATGTACTTTAATTTATGATTTGATGATATTTTTATAACTAGTCCGACATGTTTAATACTTCCTCCATCCACTTATATAAGGCGTATTTGAAAGGGAAAATGTTATAGGTCTAATCCAATTGTCAAACCAAGATACAAGTGATGTTTATGAGCCCATTTAGTATGATATTTTTTTATTGATTGGACGTTATTTGGACAATTGAATTAGACTGTAGCGATACTCATTTGAATGGGGCACAAAGACCAAGTCGTAATCATTATTGTCAATAACTCATGGAGGCACAACAAATGAAACACTAAAACAACTAATGACTAACCTTTGTGTTAATTCTCATGGGCAAAATGAAAAGCCATGCACCAATAAGGCCAATCTCAATGGAAGTTTCACGGACACGGTTACCTAGAGTGACACGTCATCTAAAACTGTTTGAAACTAGGATGAAACATCCCTCTCTCAATGTATAGTTTCATCTATTGTTGTTTTCTAGGTTACATGTAAGATACAAGGTATCTAGGTAATCGTGTATAGAGAGTTTCATCCTCATGAACTCATTTCACCTCTCTCCTCATTAATACACTGCCACATCATCAAAAATGTTCACGTGACACTTTATTTATTGTCCATGAAACCCCACTAAGACTGGCCTAACTTGTGTAAATTAGCAACCATGCACAATAGGTGAGGAGTTAATAGAAATATGCACTTTATCTGTGGAAAAAAATGTTTTGAAAGATACATCTTATATAAGTGGAAAGAGAGAGTAGTATAATCAGAGATTTAATATTTATATTTAACTAAATAAAAAAACTACGGTAGTTCCTATGTTCACTGAAATATTTTTCACGTATATATATGTATTTAATTTTTTTTTTGTGTGTTTTGGTTGAATGAGAATGGTAAGACAATTCGGTGTACTGCCTTTTGATGATACTGGCTACCGTGTTTACAAAATGACTCTACAGTGCATCCAAGCGAGCATAACGTGGCAGCACTCGTGGCTAGTACAAGGGTGCGAGCGAGCGCTGGTGGCTCGTCGGGCAACGAAAGGGGAAGGCAAGCGGGAACCGACCGGCAATGATGAGCGCTCGGGCACTTCCGGGTTGGGTGGCGTGCGCGGGCATCATGGAAAGGCGCCCGGGCGCGCATGATGCTGCGCCCGCGGGGAGGAGCACGGCGGGATGGCCGGCCGGCCACCGCACCACTCTCAACTCATGACGCCCACCACCTCGCAAAACCCACGCCCACGGGAACCAAACCGGTAAACAACACGGAAAGCGCGGGGCCTCTCGCCCGTCCTTCCCTGGTCACCCGAACCCGCCCGTGCCCGCGGTACCGAGCGGCACTAGCCGCGGCCGGGCTCGGCTCGGCAAGCAGGCAAGCCCGGGTGGTGGGGGCAGGCAGCGAGCGCGCCCGGGCACGGGCAGCTTTCGGCTGGCACCAGGCTTTGCCTTTGCCGCGCGGGGAGCTGGGAGGGAAGTCGGGTGCGTGCGCGGGCGGTACGTGGTCCTCGCGCGGCGCCCAAAGGCGGGAACACGCCGGGCCGGCACCTGAGTTACCGCGCTGGCCCCTCGCCCTGCTGCCAGTGGCGCGCGTGTGGGGTGTCGCGCTCCCGCCGGCCGGGCACTGCCGCGGCGTGGCTGCCTGTCGCCAAGGGGCCCACTGCTCAGCGACCGACCGCTCCGGCTGGCTAGTGTGTTGCAGTACTAGTGCAAGTGATTAAGATTTTTTCCCCCTGCTTCGTCGTGTGCTGGCTATCGAGATCCCCGGAGATACGGCCGGCACGCCAGCTCCACTGCCGCGCTCTGCCTCGCCGTCTTTTTGGCGATCGTATCTCGACACCATGAGATCGGCTTTGAACAAGGGAGATCCTCCGAGCCCGACATCTTGAGCCGACGCACATCAACGGCCTTTTCCTGATCGATGATAGTATCCCTGTGGACAGCTCCATCGAATAGGCCTTGAAAGAACGTCTGAGCGAGCTGAGTGCTGGTGGTGCGGACTGCATCATCATGCCAGGCGAGAACGACGGTCACGCACCCGTACGGGCAAGCAAGCACTTGCGGCAGTACACAACTGTAAAGCTAACATCTCACCCAGTCCCTGCGAGGTCTCGTCTCACAGCTCTGCCAGCCTACGTATAACTGCAACGCCCTCAATTTCTGCGAGCTGCTAGATACCGTGACGAAACGGCAGATTCGTTCAGCTCTCCCACATTCCCTGACCCGTACTGCAAGTCTGAAACACACTTGTCACTGTCCACAGATACTCGATTGCCCCAAGGGGAATAAAAGGCGAGGAGACCGATGATAGCACCCACACACACGCATCAGTGCAGTACTGCAACGTGCAGCAGGTCCACATGCGCAAGCTAGGTGACCGTTCTTCCTCACTTTCTTTCTATCCCCTCAACAAGTTGGACGCACCGGTAAGCTGCCACCGGCGAGCCAATGGCGGCGGCGCTACATGCACGTACGGCTCTACTACATGGCGCGCCCCTTTCTTTCTATCGCCTGATGAGCGGAAAAGCGACGCCACTTTACCTCCCCCACACATGCTCCGGCAATCGATCGGTCCTCCCCCCTGCCGGATTCTCTCTCTTTTCTTGCCGGATCGAAACGTGCGCGGTATATGCGGATCGAATCGAGGCATGCCTGCACGCCGAGCTTTAATCTCTCCGGCGATGCTGGCCGGCTAAAGCGCGCGCACGCCCAGCGCCGTTCTTTTCGGGTTCCAGGTATCCGTCCGTCCGTGTCGTATCGGTGCGTAGCGTGTCTCTGAGATCGTTGGAGCTGTCGCCGTCGATTATTGGGCGATGCGACGCTACCTTGGAGTCCGGGCGAGCACTTTGGGGAGATATTGGTCAGTTGGTGGATTCGTGTGATACGTTGGCCGTTGGTTGATGCACTTTGGGGTTTTCGTCTTCCATCTATGGAGCTGTTCGTTTTCTATTCTCTAAAATTTAGCAATGTCACATCAAAGAGAATCTTATTATTTAAGAATATTTCGATCAATTTAATGACAAAACCCTATTGACAGATTGATACTAATTTTCGAGATGAATCTAATAAACTTAATTAATTTATGTTTTGCTAAAGTGATGCTACAAGTAACCGTCTTCTAATCATGACTTAATTAACCTCATTAGATTCGTCTCGTAAATTAGTCTAGGGACCTTTAATTTATTTTATAATTAAACTTTATTTAGTACTCCTAAATAGTAAGATTCTTTTTGATGTGACAGCTATAAATTTTAGACCCTGGAAAACGAACACACCCATATATGTTTCAAGCTGCCCAACGCATAGTTCACACTGGGCGTCAGGAGTGTGTCGGAAGATTGCAACAACACCTCCAGTTTGGTAGATTTACTTTGGGTGACGCAGTTGTGAGCGACAACTAGTACTAGGGTGTGTTCGTTTCCTCCTCTAAAATTTAAGCACTGTCACATCAAAAGAATCTTATTATTTATGAATATTTCAATCAATTTAATGACAAAACCCTATTGACAGATTGGTGCTAATTTTCGAGATGAATCTAATGAGCTTAATTAATCTATATTTTGCTAAAGTGATGCTACAGTAACCATCTTCTAATCACGACTTAATTAACCTCATTAGATTCGTCTCGTAAATTAGTCTAGGGGCCTGTAATTTGTTTTATAATTAAACTTTATTTAATACTCTTAAATAATAAGATTCTTTCCGATGTGACAGTCTCTAAAATTTAGACTCTAGAAAACGAACACATCCCTAGTTTATTTGCGTGAACTAAAGCACACTACCTTTTTTTTGTTCAACGAACGTAAGGACCACAAAAGAAACTCATAGAAATAAACTTTATCCGGATGATCCTATTTGAATCTCGGACAGATAAAACTACTGCAAATTGTAACTTATTTTAGCGCCGTCCCGTTGGCTTTCTTTTAACTATGGTTCTACAGCATTATATTCAGTCCAACTGAATAAATCTGTCCCGCTACAAATCCATTGGTTTCGGAAGTTATCCTTTGGAGGTGAGTTCTCTTGTATGCCACTGGAAAAACTCGTGAAAAATGACATGTTCATGTGTCTATGACATATGGGCTGGGTTCACTATAGTCACCCAGAGGGGTTTAAGTTCTAACCAATGAGATATAACGAGTTGTGCAGACGATAGAGTAGCAAATCGGAGCTGTTTGCCGCGGTACATTTCTAACGCTCCAAATTGACAAAGCCCAAAAATTACAATGTGATGAATCGGCTACATGCCATTGGGTAGAACTTAGTGAGCACGATCGCCTGTTCTGCTACTCGCAGGCCCTGCTCACCAAGGTCCCACTCGATCTGCTGAGATAACACTAGAATACGACATCCACTGATCGCCCCTCAGATCCTGATCGATCTCCGATCATGTCTAGCAGTAGGGCGCGCGTGAACGAACGCCTCCTTCCATGTCCCGCTGCCCGTTCCCGCTTGTCAGCTTCCACTCTGCCAGCGTAATTGCCGACCACTAATCAAGTCTCCCCGCGCACGGCAGCTTCTCGTCCAGACCGCGCATGGACGCGTCATTATGAGCTGCCAAGGCATGGAGAAGCCGCCTCCCGACGACGTGTGGCCCTGCCGGATCACCGGCGCGAGGGAGAAGGCCCATCCCCCGGAAGTGTGCCCCGCGCTAGGCAACAACGCGGCACGAGTCCGGCCAAGCGCCAGCGGTGCGGATACGTCCATGCCGGCTCCGGTCTCTCTCTCTCTCTCTCTGCTAGTAGTAGGATACGGTGTGCGCATGTGGCCGTGTGCGCGCCCATGAATGAATGGCGATCGATGATGGAGATGCACGTACGAACGCGTCGCGTTTGGTGTGATCACTGATCGCTCACGTAACAGAACGCGCCTCGGTCGCCGTACGTGCGTGCGTGCGGGGGCGAGGTCGGCACTCGGCAGCGCGCGGATCGCGGACGGGTCGGGCGGTCGATCGCGACGGCGCACGGCAGTGCGGTAACGCGATGCGCCGTCCGGACGCGCGCGGCGTGAGGCGTCTGGATCGCCTTGGTGACGGCGACGGGCGGGGAGGCGCGGTCGGTGGATGGCCGGGTTGCGCGTGGCGGCTTCCTCCCCGACGACAGGAGGCCATGGGCCGCCGGTGCGCGACAAGGCGCGCGGAGACAACCGATCTCCGGGGAGGCAGGGTGGGTGGGCTCCCTGGCCTCTGCGCACGCACGTCCACGGGGCGGGCCCTAGCTCCTTCTATCCGCGATCCTCGCCCATACCCACGCCTACACAGTAGCAACGCGATCGGCCGGCCGGCACTGTCGCGGAACAGCGGCGCGAGCCCCCCCGCAAACGACGAGCGGGGAAAGCGTGCTCTCGCCTCTCGCTCTGCGCCGTGAACGGAGCTGTGCGGCCGTGACGAGACCGCGGCGCGCTGGTTTCCATGCGGTGCCGTGTAGCTCGTGGCGGTTTGGACGCGCGCGGGCGGTGATCGTGGCGGGATGGGGGCCCGTGCGGGAGCAGATGCGTGGGAGGGACGCGTGGGCCGGGGCCGGCGGTGCCCGGCCATCGGCCGACCGGGTTCTGTCTGTGTGCTGCGTACATTGCTCTGCAACTGCAACTGCAACTGAACTTTTCAGGTGCGTATACAGTTTCTCTTCACTGCGTTTTAATTAGTGCACCGCCGACTCGTGACATTCCCTCTTTAGGCACGTCGGCGACCGGAATATGCACGTACGATCAGATGGCGTCGTGACGATAGCCGCCGCCGTCGCGGTCATGCGCACGCTGCACAGTCGGATACGGTCCCCGTGGTATGCTGCCGCCCGCCGCCGTCGCGGTCATCACCAAAAGGCACCAACTCGTGGCGTGACGCGGATAGCGCGCACGCGCACCAAACTGCTACCACCGTGCCAGGCCGGCTTCCGCGCGCGGGCGCCGCGTTTTCACAATCCTCTCTGTCCCGGCGTTAATGCGGCATGGCGACTGCCGGCCGAGCGTGCCGCTGGTCCGCGTTCAAGCAAACAGTGATAGCAGAGGATCGAAGCCCCAACTGGAGAATTCCGCGACCAGGCCGGCCACAGTTTCAAAGAACGCCGTCCCGTTGACAACGAGGATTTCCGCGAGCCACGTGCGCCGGTATTCCGCGGGGAAGGGACGCGACCAACGCACAGTGCTCCAGGCCGTATACGCACAGGCACAACTGGCTCAACTGGCGCCAAGACGGAATGGGTGTCGCAGCGCTTGGTCGACGCCGACGCGTCCAGAAGGCTTGCGCGGCTGGCTGCCGTCCAACGGGGCCGGCCGCAGAACACGGCCATGCGGCGCGCGCCAGGTTTTCCGTTAAGGCGCGCGGCTGGCAGCGACGAAGCGACGTCTCAGCGTGAACAGGGCGGGCTGAGCTTTCTGGAAACGGACATATCCGACGTCCGTGGCGCGTCGGCGTCACCAAGGCAGGGACGCGCCCCCATGCAAACTCCTCGCTGAAAGCGAGCCCCCGGCGTCTCGGTCAGGCGTACGGTACCGTCACGCAAGGTGGCACTGGTGGTCCGTCTCCCTCTTCACTTCTCTGTTCGTGTCCCACAATGCAAATTATCCGTAGCATGGGCTAGTCGGAAATGCAAGATCAGGTGACTCGCACCTGTCCCACTGTACTTCCTGTTTTGGCCTTCGCCTTGGGAAGCTTATGGATGTCGTTATGCCATCGTCTCCGATACGTGAGAAGCTACAAGCTTCCACGCGACATCAGCGGTTGATAGGGATACCGGGCGCACGCTAGGCGTGCCGAGTCAATCAAACCTCACCGATCAATCGCCTCATGCAACAGGCGCCTGGGTTTTGCATTGGATCTGCCCCGTTTGCGCTCGATTAGTAGTGGCAAAGCCGAGATACCCGGTGGCCCCCAAGAAAGAACAACCGCTACAAGTTCGGCGAACACAGAATGCAATTGCGACATGGCAACAGCACAAACGAGCGTGACACAACAGTTGCTACTTTTCAGATTTCTGGTGTTTCTTTTTTACAAAGGGGGCACGTCCATTGGATTTAACTAGTATGGCTTTGGTACATGGCTGGGTGCACCATATTAAGCCTATAGCATATGCTACAACCAGCAGCATGTGTAAACAAAGGGCAATAGAATCATTGTATGCAAAGAAGGATCATCGACTTGAACCATGTTTCATGTCACTCAGGTGTGAAGCTGATAGTGGACTTGCACTATTCCTGCAGTAAAAAATTCCCTCTTAAGCCCCCCTACATCTAGAACATCGAAAAACATAATTGCGACAAGTGATGACTGGTAAATGCCTAACAAAAGAAAAGCACAAACAGCAATATCTTCGGGATATTATCTTATATATGAGGAAGCTTTTGGTCGGGGATAAAACATAACTGCTGACATGGAATGCATAACGAGATTCTTTGACGTCAAGTCAGTGAAAATGTCAGCTATAAGAAAAGTACTAATCAGTTCACAGTGATGTGACAGTCCACATAGCAAGCCCACGCACTTATACATCATGCTTTACTGAAGCTTGTACTAAAGGACCGGACCTATCACCAACCACGGGCATAAACGTGATTAATTGGAATTCCAACTCTTCAATCATTCATGCTGAATGCACAGTTCATACCAATCATTGCAGGTTTAGTCGCGAAGTGTTACAGAAACATGAAGGAAGAGAAAGCATCAATGAATAATGCAGTAACTCAGCTTCATGCAGATGGATGCTTCATCAAACACAAAGCACTTGAAAGAGATATTTTTGGAGGTTAGTAGATTGAAATCAGCAAATAGAAAGGTATCCCACTTTTGTGGGGCCAAGGAAAAGGATTAGATGGGCCAATGATTATAACTTTGTTCTAAAATTCCCGTTTTCAGCAATAACACTCTAGTCACAAGGAACACATTATTTATATATAAAAAAATCGTAAGGAACAACCATTACCATGCAATGAAATGGAACAGTAATTTGTCAGTTTTTCATCATTTCATCAAAAGGTTAGTCACCAAGGAACAAACTACAATCCTTTTTGCAAGCTGTTTGTTAAAATAAACACTTAGTAGAAAATTTGCTATACAGTTATTCCTTTATTTTACATAAATATGAGGTTCAACAAGAATTCTCATTTCCATGTGACGACATTGGTTTTAACTGACATTTTCTATGACACAGAAAGCAAAAAGGAGAACAAGGTAGGGGTACCATCCAAGAAATGCTATGCAAAATTCCAATAAAACCTCACCACCTATCATGTACCGACGAAAGATACATGCGGCAAACCGGCGCATCTAGATCCTCTGATAGGCATGTCTCTCCTATTAAGAAAGAAATATAATATCAAATGATAGGTGATTCACAACAGCACGTCTCTATTAATGTCAGTTGTACGTCATACTGAACCAATTTAAGCAAATGTTGACATCACGCATCTCTACTGTAAACAGTAGAATGGTAGATTCGCGCTCTCCAACAAACATTCACTACCAGCCTTGATGGAGTGTCAAATGGTGGGGTCCTGTTCAGAATGATACAAAAATAACACTGTGACAGCCAATTAGAGGAAATAGAAACACTTGTCGTTGCATGCAGAAACGTTTGCGCATAAAAGAACCTTAGTTTAACAACTAAATGAAGTTCATGGAAAACCAAAACAGTAAAATATTGTATGATGGTCTAACCTGTCTAAAAGATCAACAATGGATGTCAACCTTCTCTTATATCATAATAAGTAGCAGAATAGCCTGCACAATTGCTCAGCCAGATGGATGGCCGTATATTTTTATGCGTTGAAAAATATCTTATTTTATGAGAATTCAATTGTAACTATGGTTGAAACATTGGTTTGCATATAATTAGCCTAAACTAAGAAATCTCCCACATTACTAGTTTAAATATGAACAGTCCATCCGGTAAGGAAGTCTTTAACATTTCACAATAACTCAGCTAGAAAAGTCTCTAGTACTTTATTATGTACTCTACAAATTTAACTATAGTGTGGTAAAATACAGTTTTTTCATACTCACTCAGGAGTAGTTTAAAACTTTAAAAACACGGTTCTGAAAAGTCAATAAATGCTTATATTTTGGAACAGAGGAAGTATGAATTATGTATCGATCATCATTATTTGAACGAAGGCATAAAAGCAGACCGAGGAAGTCTCAAATGGAATTTGTTCTGGTTTAGATAAAAATAATATACACAACTACCTCTTTACGAATGTGATTTAACCCATGACTTTTGGGCGCCATCCAGCAATTACATCCTCTGTCAAAGCTCGAGTTTTGACAAAAGAATCCATTGAGAAAACAGACTGCAAAAGAAAAGTTGAATGCTCCAGTAAGCACAGGATGTACAAAGCCAAATTTCTTAGGAACAAGTCAAGCAAAGTGACCCATTATGAAACCAAAGCTAGAAGCCAAAAGTACAACCTCCCATAACTGGCTACCTAAAAGCCTAAAACTGCACAATGTCATCATGCCTTGTTTTTTTATTTTTTTTAGGCAAACCATCATGCCTTGTTCCTATTGGACTGTGCATAAAGCAGCCCGTTATGAAACAGACTAGCAGCAAATGTGCACCGCTACCATGCGTAGCCAATAAGGCTAAAAAAGTGTACAATACCCAGATACCTTTATAATATTGGATTGTACAAACAACATAAGAGCCAATTCTCTGTTAGTTAAGGTTAGAAAATTGAGTGAACACTGCACTGGATTCATGAGTCATCCCTTCAGTTATACTTTCGAATTTCCTGAGAAACATTCTATTTCCTTTTCACTGCAAATATGTGTCTTTAGATGTGTACTAAACACATAGTTCATAAAATCGGTAGGCTACACATTTAAGAAGCAACTGGTCAAGCACTAGCGTCTGATGTTTAACTACAGATAATGAGAATTCCAACACCTTTAATAGCTAACCTAGCTCCATGTTGATTTTATGCACACGGGTGTGCACGGCCATTAGCATTAGGTACATCAACTGGTATCAAACTCCGGTGAAGTTAGGCCAGAAGAAAGACCAAACAGCATTTACCAAAAAGATAAGCATACAATTACTTGTAAAAAAATGAACAGATACCTTCATGTATGCCTTTACATGTGGCAATGAATCTGGAACAGACCAATTCTTGTAGTGACCAAGAGCTATCTCCATGTGGTATAGTTTAGGTCCAAGAGAGAGATCAGCAGCAGAAACCGTTCCACCATTGATAAATGGACCCTGCATCATGAAGCGTTTCAGAACAAGAACATATAAAATATTTCAGATAAGGTATATATAAATGTACTGTATACAGGTAAAAAAAAGGTATATATAAATGATTTTTGAGATATTAAATTCATAATTATTGAGCCCATATAAAAGCTTCTTGCTGAAAAAACATTGTTTACATTTGAATGTGATTTAAGATGACATATGCTGAACTGAGGTAAGTTAATCTCAATAACTGGCTCAGTTTGAATAAAAAGCTTAAGGCTGCTACACTTCTAATTACAAAAGACATCATTATAATCTGATTTTCAAATATACACTAGGTAAGGGTGATGTTATACTAGACAATAAATAAACCATGCATCTTGAAAATATAAATTTGCACATGAGCAATTAATTTGCACATGAGTGAGAATTTAGTTTATTACATCACTGAGGACGAAACAGTATTTTGGATTAGCAACTAATCTAAACCATGATGTAACTGTAAGTAAGGAAAAAACCTCCTGTACAGTGCTACAGGTGTTCAGGACTAGAAATCAGTTTTGGACTAACTTTTGATATGCAAGCCAGCCAAATTTCATCAGCATCATTTAGCTTATTTTTCACATTTGTGAGTGTAAGGAGAAACCTCTTAGACATTTCCAGTGAGGCATTCAGGACTAGAAGTTACTTTGGCCAAACTTTTTACATGCAAAAATGCAACCACGTTTCTGCAGCTTCATATAATTTATTTTTCTCATTTGTAGATGCATATGACAGGATAACTATACAATCTAAGAAAGTTAGTCATACTTTAAAACAATAAGTTTATTTCTGCATTATAATTCATAATACACCCTTTGTTTTGTGATGTTTGCCTATGGCCTTGAGAGTTTCCACCTAACAATATTTTCCTGTAGATCAAATCCATAATACAGGAAGTAATTAATAACCGCTAACCAAATGATTGTTTTTTTTTTTCTGACACCACTCAAAATCCATGGTTGTCCTAACACCTGCTATAGCATTCATATGATCTTAGCATGCAGCTTACCAGAATATCAAGCAAGGTTAGTGCTACAGGCTACAAATGTGAGGACACATCACAAGAAAATAATAGAGATGGTGAATAAGCCATAGCATCCACTATTTGTATATTACATACTTAGCATCCAAAGAAGATACAAAATTCTTAGATATCGGCTTGCAAAATGTGTTCCAGCCATTAGGATTTGAAAAGGAGGCCCACACAGATGCAAACTGAAAGGAAAAGAATGACAAATTTTGCATGTTCATGATCGAATGCAACGTCACACAGGAAGTTCTTAAATGTGCACTGGATAAGCCATAAAGTAAGGTAGAAGGCACCGCAGACATTGTAGTATCGGAGTTCATGTAAAACCACAATACTAGTTGAACATAGTAACATAACATTTAAATTGTCACAGATCGCTTACATTGTCTTTTAGATAACTATCAAACGAAGTCAGCTCGTCGAGTAGTGCCTGTTCTGTTCCGTCACTGGGATCTTTGCTTTTGAGGAAGCCGATGAAAGCAGAAAATATCTTTGACCCTCTGCAACAATTTTTATGTACAGTAATTATGATGACCATATAAACAGGAGTGGCAAGTATAATAAAACGAAGAATATCTACAGATAGCTGCAAGATACTAATCATAACAACGTTGTGATGTAGTATGTGCGAAAACGGTCACTGGTTTAGTGATACTAAAGCCAACTCTGTTAGTTATTGGGTATACTTTTGAATGAGAATGACTATAGCACTGAAACATAATAAATTGTACGGCTATAAGCATTCATAAAGGGTCAGGGAAAGAATGAATGGGATAAAGACAAAAGAGATCAATTAGCACAAAATAATATCATCGACTCAACATTCATAACAGTGCTAAATAAAGTGTCTTAATACAATAACATAAAAGGGTTACTATTTGAGCACTGGAAAAGTGGAATATCACATACATTGAAGCTTTGTCTGATGGAGTTGCCAAGGGTGGTTCAGGGTACTTCTCTTCTATTGTTTGTGTTATAACATCAGAATCAGCAACCCATTTATCCTCGAGCTTGACAATAGGCACCTTACCTTCAGGGTTGATTTGAAATAACCTGATGAAGCAAGCGAAAGCATGCTGGTTGATCACAAACTGCTATCAAGCAAATGAATAACTAGCAAAAAGATTCTGAAAGGTTTAGTAGGTACCAATCTGGTTTATTAGCTAGATCAACAAGCTTTAGATCATATGGCAGATGTTTTTCCTCTATTGTCAACAAAACTCTCTGTGTGAAAGGACCTGTGGCCAACATGTGCAATTCAAATTAGAATGGTGACAGTTGACATGTTCCAACAGTCAGAGCATAAATGGCTGTCGTTGTGCAGTGAACCTCAAACATCAACAGAAAACATGCTTCATTCCGGGAGTACTAATTCTCCATACCCTTTCTTCAAGTATCAATCAGATGCCAATGTTTCAATTGAGCTTGAAGAAATGCATTTCCACTAATTAACCCGACATAAATATGATAAAATGTTGTGTTATGAATAATATTTGTTACTATGGAAAAGCTAAGTTTTGCTACTAAGACTTGTGTTCTATGGTACATTGGGGATAGCTATATGATTCAGAAAACTTATGCAGTTTATTATCAGGTAGATGACTCAAACAAGCACTGCAGACATTGTCAAGTAGTAGATGATGACTCAAACCAGCTCAACAAGTCGGACATTGTTTGCTACAAAAAGCGGATGGGTGCAGACTGGCGAATCAAACAACAGAAAGTGAATTGGTGCGGTAACAACTACACATATCTGACAGTCGTCTCTTGTGGTACTACCAGGCCTGGGTACTACTGTATCAGCTAAATTCTGCTGCAACTAATGCCATGCAGTTGTAGACTGCTTTTGTTTCTGTTATAGGCAATCATAAACTCATCGCCAATTATGACGGCTAATATCGTTTAATTCACTCAAAACCTCACGTAATGAGGATTAGAAGTTGAGGCTACGGCCGCGGCTTCTGTCTCGACACATCGATTTAAACTGAGATAAACGCTGTTCTAACCCAGGAAACGCCCGGCGCTACCTACATTGCGGATGCACTATCCTTGCATTTTAGTGGGTGCATAAAAGAAAGGGGAGAGAGGGAAGGCGAGAGCGCTCACAGTCGCCGAGACGTCCGGGGACGGTGAGGGACTCCTTGGCACAGACCTCGAGCGGCTCCGCCGAAGCCCGGGCCGCGAACGCGCGGCGCAGCGGCGAGACACGGGGCAGGAGGCGCCCGCGGCGGAAGGTGGTGGCGAGGAGCGCGGAGGAGGGGCCGGCGGTCGTGGCGGAGGCGGAGCTACGGAGGAGGACGGCCATGCCTAGCTCACCGGAGGGAGCCCGGCCGGTCGCCGGGGAAGTTGAGGAGGCTGAAGCTTCGCGACAGGGCGCGACGACGAGCGGTGCGGGAGGAAGCGGGGCCGCGGGACTGCGGAGGAGCTTATCTTCGAGGGACACGGCGAGCGGCGGAAGTTGGAGTTCCGGACGCTTCGGCGTCGTGACTTGCTGATGCTGGTCCCGGGCCGGCTGGAATGACACGTGGACGTGGACTCGTTGCTTCGGCCCAGCCATGGACCATGGATCGTTTATCCGGAGATAAAGGAAGCACAACGAAGCCCACGTCCGCACTAGAACGGGCCAGAGTTTTGGAAGATTGGGGAAAACAAAAGAACGGGGTCAAAGCCTGAAAAACGATACACGAATCAAATGCGCAGTAGTACAAATATAAAGCCCATTCTGTGATTTGATTTGAATATATTGCCAAACATGAGATATACACGCCCATAGCACAAACTTAACATAAGTACAATCAAATCGATCAAGTTTATCGATGCACAATTGTATAGATATTTTTTTACAAGACTTATTGTCGTCAAATGGGAGTGACGCCCAACGCAGGTCACCGGTACGGCTCAAGCCTGCACACCATTTTCGTCGTCCCCATCGGCGACAGTGGCCGAGTGTGTGCCGCCTGCCGCGTGCGTCACCATCTCGACGGCACCGATTTCCTTCCTCATCTCCTCGTACCGCTTCTCCGCCTCGGGCATGGTCCCCATGATGGCCTTGAGCCGCAAGCTCACGTCATCGAGCCGCTCGTACACCACATCGTTGGTGAACATCCCCGCGCACACCATGCATATGGTGTCCCAGCTCTCGACGAGCGGGAGGAAGATGATGACCGCCGACCCCACCGTCCCCCACGCGATGGCGATCGCCGCCCACAGCGTGAAGTAGCCCGCGCTGTACCGCCCCGCCGGCAGCGACAGCGCCGGCCACAGCACGACGATCACGGCCGTGAACGCCACGCCCCACCGCACGATCCACCGCTTCGCACGCACCAGCCGCTCCTCCTTGAGCTCCTCCGCGAGGCTCTCGTCGCCGTCCGCCACGCTCTCCACGGTGGTGATCTGCCGGCTGCTCTCCCAGTCGTAGTGCTGCGGCCACGCCAAGCTGCACGCCGCGTGCACGGCCCCGCCCACCAGGATGGACACCAGGTTCCCGGCCAGCATCGGCGCGTTCCGCCCCGTGGAGTCCAGGTCCACGCGCCCGTACTGCACTTTGGCCACGGTTAGCCACACCGTGACGCCGAGCGCGCACCCGGTGACCGTGCCGAGGATAGCGCCGACGGCGTTCGCCTTGCTCCAGAGCAGGAGCAGCGCGATGGGGATGACCGCGGAGCCGATGATGACGCCCATGGCGAGGTACATCCACCCGAGGGAGACGCCGACGAGGTTCAGGATGACGGCGAGCACGCCCATGAGGCAGCCGAAGACCAAGATCACGGCGCGGGACACGCGGAGGATCTGCTTGCCCGTGGCGTCCGGGTTGATGTAGATCCGGTAAATGTCGTAGGTGCAGAGCGAGGAGACGGCCACCAGCTCGGCGGAGCCGGCCGAGGTGACCGCCATGAAGAGCATTGTGAGGAGGAGGACGGACCCCGACTTGCCCATCAGTGCGGTGGCCGTGGCCGGAGGTACCAGGCCCCTGGCCGCCTCCTCCGCCGTGATGGGGAGGTCCAGGGCCAGAGCGCCGAGGCCCAGCGAGGTGGCCAGCGAAAACGGCACGGCGAACCAGACCAGCCCGCCGAGCAGGTAGCCCTTGTGCGTCGACGATGGCCGGGCAGCGATCGCGCTCATCCAGTAACCCTGCAATAATCCATTTGAATCACATAACGGAATTAGATACAATTAATCAATGTAACAAGCAAGCATTTTCTATGGTGAATTGTGAATATGAATTAAAACATACATTGTCGACGAAGACGGTGCCGAAGTTGCCGACAATGTTGATGATGCCGAAGACGAGGCCGCCGGAGCTGAGCATGGTGAGGTAGGACCCCTTGAAGTTCCCGTGGACGGGCCCGCACGCCTGGTCCGGGTGCGAGAGCGGCGCCGCGCAGCTCCTCGCCGCGCTGGCCACCACCGTGAGGTGGTCGTGCACCACCTTGGGGCTCCCAAGGCTCTTGCTGGAGGTGTACACGAGGAAGACGAAGACGACCAGGACGACGTGCACGACGACGGAGTGGATGTAGCTGGCGAGGAAGGTGGCCTTGAGCCCGCCGGCGAGCGTGTACACGACGACGCCCAGCGGGATCAGGAAGCTGGCGGCGTACACGTCGATGCCCGTGAGCGCGTTCGCCACGGCGGAGCCGCCCAGGAGGAGCATGGCGGTCACGATCACGTTGGTGGCCAGGCAGAACACCAGGAACACCACGTGCGCCGCGCGGCCCCACCGCGCGCGCACGATCTCGCACACCGTGTGCGCGTTGGGGGCCTTGCGCTTGATCTCGATGGCCATCACGCCGAACAGGAGCACCTGGATCGTCGCGCCGCTCGCGTACCAGAACGGCCCGCTCACGCCGTACTGCCACGCCACGTTCGAGCTCTGCAGGATCGTCGCCGCCCATGTCCACTGCTCGTTGGTTCCACGCACGATCAATTAGCTTAATTAGGAGCCGTTGTTGTTTGTTCGTGACTGGTGCTGAAGACAAACTGAAAGGGAAATGAAAGCGAGGACGTGCCTGCGAGACGATGACGCTGGCGATGAGGCCGGTCTTGACACTCCGGCCAGCCGTGTTAAACCACTCAGAAGTATGCTGCGACCCCACATATCGCTTTTCTAGCCACACCTGCAGAGGGTTCTCACAATTATACGCTTCCGTGTTTCATTCTTCATATGTGCTTACATGAAAAGCATTTTCTTGTAATACCTAATTTTTAACTTAGATCGTTATATGAATCAAAGTTTTTTAAACCATTTAATTTACAAATTCAAAGAGTTGTTAAGTATGCGTTCCCTGGAACTATCTATCCCATGACAATTATACCAATACCTATTTGATCTTACTTAAGGCTTAGTTTCCCACTGTACTAATTTCTTTGGGCAGCT
This sequence comes from Chloris gayana, assembly GCA_031894775.1. NCBI lineage: Eukaryota > Viridiplantae > Streptophyta > Magnoliopsida > Poales > Poaceae > Chloris > Chloris gayana. The sequence goes on from JAUNZO010000649.1 coordinate 18,103, forward strand.
TAAGGCATCATGACATCATGTAACAATCTTCTTACCAACCTGTTCTTGATAGAGAGGCAACACAACTTGAACTACAAAAATGTATACTATATTTCCTTAAGTGGAACTTGTTGTTCACTATTTGTGCCCAACATGATTTTAAAAACATATGTCAATTAAACATGAAGACGACAGCAAGGAGGTAGATAACTCATCGCGTAGATGGTGAAATTTCATTAAAAATTTATTGTTAAGATGGCAAGTCAACTGCAATTTAACGTTACCTAGCTTTCACTTTCATAAAGTCATACAAGATTAAATATCTTGCATATATATAGATGGTGGCACGATGCTTACATCTGTCATTGTGATTGTTGCCAAAAGAAAATCCAAGTGTGAAAAAAGAAAACGAGAATGAATATTCGAATTCAAATCCAGCTGTGAACAAATTGGAGATTCATGCCTATATATAGTAAGATGGAATCAGCCGTATAGAATCATTCTATTTCTCGCAAGTTGCAGGTCAACTCTCGAATTCTTTAAACAATTTTACTTGCATGACACTCCTCCGGTTTTATTATTATGATTCAAATTGGCACAGTCCCGCATGATGAACTTATTTCTCGTGAGAACAGACTGTCGTAACTATTAAATTCGATGAAATACCAAGCTAGTGGTCATGCCGCCAGGCTCGAATTACTAAACTAAAACGGTAAGTCTAATTGTTCACAGAAGTTGTGTGTAGCTGAACTCTACAAGTTCGTGTGTGTGCATATCTACAACTAGTTCATTCACTTCTGCATGATCATCACGTGTATACTATACCAGCCTATACATAGCAAAATGGAATCACATCACTGATGGACTGGTATTCTATTTCTCGGTAATCGCTAGGTCACTATTCATTTTCAATCGTATCCAAGTTAATCTATTTTTCCATGTACATTTTACGAGGCATGGTTGATTTTGACAGCATGGCCTCTTATGATGAACCTCGACTGAATATTTATCTCTCATCTCGCAATGCACTGAAACTAATAAGACCTTACACCTTATGGATATACACTGCAAACCAAATTTCATGATACCACTTTTGTACTAACTAATTCTGTACATTTTAAGCTTAATAACTGTAACTGAATACACTAATTACCAATTGAAGGCAACAAAGTTTGACTTACAAGAAAACGTGTCCGCATGGAAAATAAAGCTATGTCAGAACGGTCATATACAGAGTGATAAAAAATACGCGAATCAGGCACTCAGGCAGCGCCTTACGTAAGCGATTGAGACGTTGATCATTAGGATGGACTGGAGTGGCAAGATAGTCGTAGATATTTACCAGGAAGGATGTGAAGAGCGCGAAGAAGGCGCCGAATCCGAGTACGACGGCGTACCCGACGGCCTGGCCGAGCACCGGCTTCCCGCCGAAGTAGCTGCCGGCACGGGTGCACACCCCGTCCACCACCGAGTAGAACTCGGCGCCGAACCCCAGCCCCGGCGGAGGGCACGCGCCGCCGCCAGCAGCCATGTCGATCTATAACATGATGAGGAAGAGCCATGAGATGGAACTGGCGAAATAACCGAGCGGAGAGGGTACAACAAAATTCAGATTTAAGAGCACGTCGCGTACCTCTCGATCAAGTCCGGCAGAACGGAGGAGGAGACGGCTGCGGCTGCGGCGATGGTTCCAAGTGAAGCGGACGGCGACGACGACCTCACAGAAGGACGAGTTGTCGTATATATACAGAGGCGATCGACGACGGCCGCCGCGATCGCTGTCGCGGTGCTCGCGCCAACAACTCTAATTGGGGGAATCTTTGACTTGGTTATTCCGCTATTCTGAGCTGTCGCGGTATCTCTTTTTTTCTAGCAAAAAAAAAAAGACAAATTGGTGCGGAAATGCGGCGGGATCCTGTTCTTCAGCAAGCGAACCGGGCGATGGGATGAGCGCACACGACAACGACCGCGCACGGATGTTAAAGCATGTACGTTCGCACTTGCCACGGTGCAAAGATGCCGCGAGTGGCCGCCGGGGAGTGGCTGCTTGAGCAAATCGAAGAGCAGGGCGGCCGTGTGCCCGTGTTGCTACTTGCTAATACGACTTTTTTTAAGAGGATGTTGCTAGTAAAGACTGCAATCCCACTATGCTCCGTCGGTTGGATTATAGCTGGCCAACGGGCCGGGTCGGGCCAGCCGTGATGGGCTCGTGACGGGCTGGGCCGTTTTCTTAACGGGCAGGCACGGCCCTTCTAATAAACGGGCTGTGCCGGGCTGGCATGACGGGCCTGCGCCTAGGCCCAAGCACGGCACGACTAATTTTAAACGGGCTAAACGGGCCACAGGCTAAACGGGCCATGTCGTGTTGGACCAATCCAAGGTTAAAAATAATAGTTTTCTGCTGATTTTAATTATTTTTTAAATATAAACAAGCTAAACGAACCGTGTCGGGCTGTGCTAATGGGCTAAATGGGCCAATAGCTAAACGGGTCGTGTCGTGCCAGCCCGACGAGGCTTGCGCCTAGGCCCAAGCACGGCCCATCAACGGACTACGGGCCAGCATGACCCATTACCAATGAGCTCGGGCCGTGCTCGGACCAGGCTAAAAGGACCGGGCCTAGAAAGGTCCTTTTAGCCCCGCCCACTTGGTCAGCTATAAGTTGGATGAATCGGCAGATGGGCCGATTATTAGCAAGCACGACTGCATTATAGCACTATTTGCTACGTTGTGCGATTGGGTAGATGGGCCGATTAGCATAAAAAGCGACGGCCCATGAAGTGCAGCTGGCCCATCGGGCTTTTCATACTTTACTGACACGTGGATCACGAGACACTAGCAGTGGTTCGAGTTCGATCATCTGCTGACCTTGCCAAATTGCCGTCTTGCCGAGTTGGACTGAGAGTCACGAGTTTGTGATTCTCGTGCCACTCTTGCCGAGTGAGTTGTTTCTCGTTTCCGGGTATATAATTTTTAGAGGGATCAAATCAAATAGAATTTTATTATTTTGGAGTACTTAAATAAAGTCTAATCTCAAAACTAATTGCAGACTCCTTATCTAATTCACGAGACGAATCCAACGAGGATAATTATGATGTTATTAGAAGATGCTTATCTGTAGCATCACCGTAGCAAAACATAGATTAATTAGGATCATTAGATTCGTCTCGCAAATTAGAGGGGGTCGTGACATAGGTTTTGTCATTAAATTAATAAAAATACTACTTAAATAGTAAGATTTTCTTTGATGTGATGGGTATAATTTTTAGAGCGCAGGAAACGGGGCTGGTGGCGGTACCGCTGCCACAACCGGCAGACAAGACTGTGCCGATGTGACCGCACGCGTTCGTTCAGCAACCGCAAGCCAGCGACGACAGTGCAACTTGGCGCGACACTTGCAGAGGATATGGTACTGTATTCGGATATGGCGTCGCGTCTCATTCACATGCACCGGTTTATCAGGAACCCGTGAAGCCAAGTTGCCCCCTACTGGGTTTACAGCCGACGCAAAGGGGCGCAAAACCATGACGGCATCTCGAACCAAAATTGTCCCGACGGAATGTTCCGAGGTAGAATAGCATCAGTGACAGTCCGCGTACGAGTAGCGAGGCTCTGATTTGTGGACGATTGCTTGAGAAGAAATCTGTGATGACGACCTGTGCCCATACACTGGCAGTTACGTAGATAGCCAGCAGAGTCAAGTTTCAGCTGGCCATTATATTCCTCGACAAAACATTATCAAAAACAAATTCAACAAATTCCACTCGAGATTTGTAGAGGGACAAAAAGCTTGCTTACTTTTTGGACTCACTGCCTATAGATAACCTTGGCATGTAAAGGTTGGTTTGGCACGAAACCTACAAGGACAAGGACTTCGGTTGACATTCAGACAACTGTGCATAATATTGGCGAGAGCCATGTGGGAGTAGGACACTGTCGGTGTGTGAGTACACCTCTAAATGGGGCCTGTCGAGGCTCCCTCGGGTTAGGCTCGGGAAGAACGGATCTGCTCCCGCGTTTGCGTCGATGATCCAAATGAGCAAGAACAAGGGACTTATCCAGGTTCGGGCCGCGAAGTGCGTAATACCCTACGTCCCGCCTTTTTTTATGTGTTAAAAGGAACCCTCCATTACATGGGGGTATCCCCTCCTTTTATAGGGTAAGGAGGGAGTACTATGCAAGTACCGGGGTACCCGGACACCCGACGGGGGTCCGGTCCCTCATCGCATGTTCCGACACGATCCCGACATAAATCCGTTGCGATCTTTGTCTCTTGGTTCGCGTTCCCAATCTTTCCCTTCCCATTGGCCGAGAGCCCTCCCGGCACCGTAGCTACGCGGCTTCCCGAGGCGCGGCGTACGGGGAAGGCGCGCGCACGTCTAGTCGGGCCGCGGCGTCGCCGAAGGCCATCGAGTGCCGCATTAACTCCGGGTAGTTGGGGCGCCGGAGGAAACTACCGCGAAGCTTCGTCCTCCCTCCGGCGCTCCCACTCCTCCGGCTTCCGCGGGACTCGTGGGCTTCGTGGCCTCGTGGACTTTATGGCTTCGTGGGCCTCATCTTCGTTTGTGGGCCGAAAGTAGCCCGTACGCGGTTAGGGGGACCCCCAATCCCCCTACACCGACAGGAGCCCCCGGCCCCGACCGCCGACCCGCGGGGTCGGAGCAGGGATTGGGGCCACCCGTCGGTGCCCCGTGAGGCTTGGGTAGCTCCGGGCGCGGCTTCGGAAGGGCGAAACCGCTTGGGCTACCGGGGCACGATCGCCCCGAGGCGTCGCGTCGCTTCGGTTCGCGTGCCGTGGGCCCGCCCGGCGCCTGCGCTCAAGTAGTGGGAGGGCCGGTTGCTCGGGGCACGTCTCCCACTTCGCCCCTTGCCTCCCGTCTTCTCGGCTTCTCTCTCGCCGCTGCGCTCCCCTTCGCCTTCTTCTTCGCCGATCCGCGCCGCCGCTTCCGTCACCGTCGTCGCGCGCCGTCAAGATGGGCCGCGGAAGATCCTCCCCCGCCGCGAGTAGCTCTCGCGCGCGCTCGCCGTCGGCAGACGCCCGCCAGCCGGCGCAGGTTGCCCGACGCCGGGGTTGACATGTCGCGGCTTTCGCCCTTCCTTCCGGTGGATGGTGATAAGGCCGTTCGCGTCGGGGGCCTTTGCCGCCGCCGACCGGAGGGCTGGAGATCCTCCACTTCGTGACCTTCGTCGTCGCCGGCGCCGTTCCCCCACCTTCTCCGACTTCTTCCCGGAGGTGCTTCGGGAATATGGGATCCGCATGGCGCACCTCACGCCGAACGCGGTCGCGGCGCCGCCGTGTTCGCCCATCTCTGCGAGGGATTTGTGGGGGTGCCGCCGTGCTTCCCCATCTTCCGGCGCTACTTCAAGATGACGCTCACCAATGCCTCGGAGGTGATCGGGTGCGTCCGGCCGACCGCCCGGCCCGACGGCGGGTACATAGAGTACTCGCCCGATAGCAAGGTGGAGGCGTGGAAGAGGGCTTGGTTCACGGTGCCGTACGAGAAGGATCTTCGCCGCCTCCGCGTCCCGCCGGTCCCAGCCCAAGCACTTGGCCGTCCGGGACGCCGTGCCCCGACTTCCCGAGGGCATGATGCCCGTGGTCGACCGGATCGCGGCGCTCGCCGCGGCCGGTCCGACTCGCGCGGGGTGGTGCACGACTTCCTCGAGCGCAACATCGCGCCCTTCGCCGGAGATCGGTCCCGTCGTGGCCGTACCGGGATTTCAACTTCGCCGGCCGCACGCGCACGGGGCGAGCTCCGACCTGCCCGAGGCCGCGAGCGGTTCGCCTACTCGACGCCGACCGGAAGAAGTGGCCCGCCACCTTCACGTACCCGGAAGGTGCCGAGCCCCTCCATCGGTCGGCGAACAAGCGCGCCGTCCTTGACGAGCATGCCCCGACCGGGGCCGCTCGGGTTTCTCAACGCGAACCCGACTCCCGCCCCGGCCTCCGGGTACCGGGGTCGCACCTTCCTCCGACCCGGTGCGACGGTCGCCCCGGAGGTGCCTCCGGGGCTCCGGCGGCAGCCCCGGCGCCGTGAGGCCTGCTCCGAGCGCGCGGGACAAAGGCAAGGGGAAAAGGTCCCCGTCGCCTTCCTCCTCCGACTCTTCCGGCCCGCCTCCGCACCACGAAAGCGGGCCCGGCAGGCTTCGCCGGCGCCGGTGACGGGGGCCGCCCCGCGAGAGAGGTCTCCCGTAGCCGCACCGGTGCAAACGGCCGGGTGGACACGCGACGGTAGGTGTGCTTGGTATGGTGCACTTCGTCTCATCGTAGGCCGATGGTTGCGAGGTGCGTTCGATTTGCATTGTCCGCAGGATCGTCCGGATCGAGCTGGACCCGGACTTGGTCCCTTTGGATCCCAAGGCGGCCGGTACGGCTCCGGTGGCCGGGGCGGAGGATGACACGGGAGGGGCGACGGACGCCCCGAAGAGGTGGCCGCCGGTGCCCCCGAGGAAGGGGTTGCGGACGGTCCCGCGGAGGTGGCCGCGGGTGCCGCCGGAGAGGAGGCCGCGGGTGCTCCCGAGGAGGTGGCCGCGGATGCCACCGAGGAGGAGGCGGCGGGTGCCTCCGCCGGCGAGGAGGATGCGGGCGCCCTGCCGGAGATGAGACCGCGGGTACCTCTGCCGGTGCCGACTTCGGCCGGGTGTCGCCTTCTCTCGCCGTGGACGTGCCGGTGCCTTCCCGATCGGCGCCGCCGAGCGTCCGCCACGCCCTTCCACCCCGCGGCCGGGTGCCGGCGCCACCAGCCCTATAGTGTCTGGAGGGGAATGACTCCCCTCCGCGCGTCCGGTCGGAGCCGGGTACGGTGGTCGGCGGAGACACCTCGTCGACCGCCGCCGCCGGTAGGGGCCGCGGCGCGCTGGACGCGGCCGGAGCGGGTCACCTTCGGGTCGCTCGGCGGTACGGGTCGCCACGGGATTGGCGATGTGATCGGGGAGGCCACCCGGTCGCTTCTTGCCATGAAGGCGGCCGTGGAGGAGGCGGACGCGTCCCCGGAGGACCGGGAGGCCGCGCCGGCCGAGCGCGAGGCGGAGGTAGCGGAGGCGCGGCGGTCCCCGGAGACGGCGGTGAAGCCGGCCCAGCAGCAATATCGGTGCCGTATGGAAGAAGTTCGGCATGAGCTGGACCAAGCTGCCGGGATCGGCGACCGGGCCGCCGAGAAGCCGCGTGACGCGAAGGCCCGCGAGGCTGAAAGCGTGAAGCGTCTCCAAAGCGTCCCGGAGCGGGAGCGCGCCGTGCAGCCTTCGCGGCGCGCAGCCGGAGGAGGCGGAGGCCCACCCGGACCTCCGCGAAGCGGCCGTAACCCGCCGGGAGGTGACCGCGGCGGCCCGCGAGGAGGAGCCGAAGGAGCGGGCCGGCCGCGCTTGCCCTTCGGGAGGCTGCGCCGGGCGAACGGGAGCGGGCCGTCGGAGCGGCCGAGGCGCGGGTGCAGCGCACCGGTGATTCCTTGGTCGCCCGAGAGGCGGCGCTTCGGGGACGCGAGGGCGCCCGGCTTCCCGGGAGGAGCAGGTCCGGCTCGTGAGGACGAGGCCGCCGTCCGGAGGGAAGCCTTGGAGACGGAGGCGGCCCGTCTCGCTCGGGCCGAGGAGCAGGTCCGCGGCCTCGCCGACGGGCTAGCGCATCGCGTCCGCGAGGAGGCTCTCGCAGAGGCCCGTAAGGCCTTCGCCGTCGAGCCGAAGGCGATGGAGAAGAGCCGGGATGAGTACCGCCGGCAAGCCGAGCGGTTGGAGGCCCGGCCGAAGAAGTCGGGTCGCGGCTCTTCCGCCGCAGCTCGATGGTGATGACCTCCGGCGGCAACTCGCGGAGGCGCAGTCCCGGCTCGAGGAGTCCGAGCTTCGGCGTGTTGAGCCGAGCGAGCGGGCGACCGAGCCGGCCACGGCGCCGCGGACGCAAGCGGAGATTGCCGCCGAGGTGCACCGGGCCGTTTCGTCGGCGTTATTCCGGGCGGGTCCGCCTCGTCTTCCGGAGCCTCTTGACCGTGGCCCGAGTGGGTATGCGTACGCCATGCGGGGGTGGTTGACTCTCCGAGCAGCCCGAATACCCGGTGGCGGAGGTCTTGGAGGATGAGGGGCGGCAAACCATAGCCGCGGCCCCGGAGGAGGTGCCGGCGAACGCCCGGTCCTTGTGCCCGGGTTCCCGCCGCTAGCCGTGGTGAACGGCGATGTCCCTGCGGGCGATCATTCCATGGCTAAGGCGCAAGCTCATGCCGTCGCGCGCGCCTTCGCGGAGAGCTTCAAACGCGGCTAAGTGCCGGCTTCCTCCGCCTCGCGTGTGGTTTCCCGGCGCCCGTGCCCCCTTTTGTGTTGTTGTTTTTTTTTGTCAAACCTATGTCCCCGTACGTACAGCAAGTAGTTCAAGTTTAACTTATCATTGTGAATGGATAGCTTAAACCCGCCGTTCTGTTTGTTCCGTGCGAATGTCCGCGTGCGCCGTGTAGTCGTAGGCCGTTCGGCACTTCGCAGTGACGCTTTTAGCGCGACTCGAGGCGCACGATTCTCAATCGGACGCAGCCTTCCGGCTTCCGACTAAGTCGCAGACCTTCGTTACCCATCGGGGAGGGGAACGAGGACTTCGATATGCATGACGGCAATCCCGCGAGAGGTAAGAAAGGAAGCGACTAGGCGCTGCTTTTGTTCAAAACACGTTAGTACAAGTGCCTTGGCGATCGTGGCCGTGGCGATAGGACTTCCGGTACTATCCGGGAGCATTGGCTACGGAATATTCTAAGCGTAGAATTTCTTTAGGTGCTCAATGTTCCAAGCGCTTGGTTCCGGTACCCGTCCTCCGACTCCGCACGCACGGATCCCGGCGATCGACGGCGGTGACGAGGAAGGGCCCTTCCCACATGGGAGTTAGCTTGTCCTTGCCTTCACGCGTCTCGAGCCCGTCGGAGGACGAGGTCTCCCGTTTGCAACTCCCGGGACGCACGCGCCGCCGGTGGTAGCGGCGCAAGCCCCGGAGGTACCTTGCGCTTCGCAAGAGTACTCGGCGTCTTGCCTCCTCGAGGAGGTCGATGTCGTCGTGCCGCGGGGTGGTTTGGTCGCCTTCGTCGAATGCGGCGACTCGGGGCTATCGAACCGGATCTCCGTGGGTAGCACCGCCTCCGCACCGTACACGAGGAAAAAAGGCGTTTCGCCCGTGGCTCGACTCGCCGTGGTGCGCAGGGACCGGAGCACGGATTGGATCTCGCTACCCACTTGGAGCCCTTCTTCTTCAACGGGTCAAATGATCTTGTTTTTAAACCCTTGAGGATTTCTCCATTGGCGCGTTCGACTTGGCCGTTGCTCCGTGGGTGGGCTCTTGAGGCAAAGCAGATCCGGTGCCGAGGGAGTCGCAAGATGCTGCGAATGCGTGGCTCGTGAACCGAGTCCCGTTGTCGCTGATGATCCGCCGCGGCACTCCGAATCTTGCAATGACATTTTTCATGAATTTGACCGCCGAGTTTTGGTCTATCTTTGTCACCGCTTCGCCTTCCACCCACTTTGTGAACTTGTCGATGGCCACGTATAGCCACCCGTACCCACCCGGGCAGCCGGAAATGGCCCTACAATGTCCAAACCCCAAACCGCGAACGGCCAGGATAAGGGAATTGTTTGAAGGGCTTGAGCGGGCAAGTGCGTCTCGCTTGGCGTGAAACCGGCATGCCTTGCATTGTTGCACCAGCCCGGTGGCGTCCTCGGAGGGCCGTCGGCCGCAGTAACCCCGCCGAAAGGCTTTCCCGACCAGCGTGCGGGGAGCGTGGTGGCTGCCGCACTCGCCCTCGTGGATCTCAACGAGTATGTCGTTGCCTTCTTCCATCTTTACGCACTTCAGCAGTAACACCATTGGCACCGCGCTTGTACAGCCTCGTCGTCGACAACGGCGTATCGCTTGGCTTGGCGGGCTAGGCGTTCCGCGTCCGTGTCGTCTTCCGAAGGATGTCGTCCCGCAGGTACCCGAGGATGTCGTCCATCCAGCAGTGTCCCGCGGTTCGTTGGCAAGCACTTCTTCGCTATTCTCGCGTGTGCCGCAGATCTCGCGGGTGCGCTTGCGCTTTGTTGTTGCTCGTCCGGAGCTCGGTCGGCGTCGAGGCCGAAGGGGATGACAGGATCTCCATGAACGTCCCGGTGGGGTTGGAGCTCGAGTGGAGGCCACCCGGGATAGCTCGTCGGCAATGTGATTGTCGCCCCGAGGTACGTGAAGCACCTCGAGGCCGTTGAACTTCTTTTCCATCCGCCTAACCGCCGCAAGGTATGCAGCCATCTCGCGGGTCGTTGCATTGGTACTCCTTGGATACCCGGTTGACGACAAGTTGCGAATCTCCCTTGGCGAGGAGGCGCGTGACCCCGAGGTCGGCCGCAATCCGCAACCCCGCCAGGAGAGCTTCGTATTCTGCCATGTTGTTGGTGCACCGGAAGTGTAGCCGGACCGCGTAGCGCAGCTCGTCGCCGGTTGGTGACAGCAGCAGCACCCTCGCTCCCGCGCCGTTGAGGGTGAGGGAACCGTCGAAGAACAACGTCCGCAGTCGCCAGTGTGCGTCGTACGGCTGCACCCGGTGCTAAGCTCTTCCCGCTCGATCTCTCGGGGTGGGTGTCCACTCAGCCGATGAACTCGGCAAGTGCCCGGCTCTTGATGATGTGTGTGCCGAGGAAGGACAAGTCGAACTCGCCTAGCTCCACGGCCCACTTGGCCACTCGCCCTGGCCGCTTCCCCGTTGCGCAAGTATGGTCTCCGCCGGTGCCGTGGTTACCACCCGGACAGGATGACCTTGAAAGTAGTGTCGCAGCTTCCGGACGCGATGAGCACCGTGTAGAGCATCTTCTCGGTACCGTGGGTACCGGGTCTTGGCGTCTCGCAAAACCTCGCCGACGAAATACACCGGCGCCGGATGCGCCGAGTGCGTGGCTCGGCCTCCGAGGGTGCAGCCCCAGCTCGCTCTCGCTCGTCGTGGTAGTCGGGGCCAAAGCCCCCGGTGATGCAGATGTCGGTGTAGTGCCGTCGTCGGGCGTGGTTGGTGCGGATCCCGCCCCGCCCTCAATGCGAGACATGGTCGGAGCCGGAGCCCCCGGCGGGGTGGGATCAGCGCCTCCATCCTTGTCTTTCCTGGCCGTGGTCCCGGCTTCGCCCAAATCATGCGACAAGGTCGGAGCCGGAGCCCCCGGCGAAGCCGGAGAGCCACGCCGTCCGCAGTAGTTGTCGTGCCGGGGCCCGCCCCGGTGCCCCACCCGGCAGGCCGGAGCGGCCGCATCGCGCGCCCCGTCGTGAGCGAGAGCGTCCGCAGCACCCGGTGCTCCAAAGACTCGCGAGCCGGTCGCGGGTGGAGCCCCCGGTCCGGTTGGTCCGCCGCCTTCGAGCCGTCAAGGCACCCGCGCTTGCCGGTTCGTCGAGAACCGCGAGGTGCTCGCTCCAGCCCGCTCGACCACCAGGGCCGCACCGACCACCCGCGGGTTAGCCGCTATGTACAGAGCAGCGGCTCACCCGGTTCCGGACGACTAAAACGGCGCGGAGGACAGGTAGCGCTTGAGGTCTTGTAAAGCTTCGTCGCCTTCCCGGTCCACTCGAATTTGTCCGTCCTCTTCATCGCCTTGAACAGCGGAGAGCGCGTTCGCCTAGGCGTGAAATGAATCGGCCAAGGGCCGCCATGCTCCCGCCAGGCGTTGCACGTCCTTGAGCCGCCTCGAGGGCGGATTTCTTCGATGGCCCGGATCTTCTCCGGGTTTGCTTCGATCCCGCGGTGCGAGATCGGAAGCCGAGTAGCTTCCCGCCGGCACGCCAAAGACGCACTTCTCCGGATTGAGCTTCACCCGGCTGCGGCGCAGGTTGGAGAAAGTCTCCTCTAAGTCGAACAGAGAGACGGTGCCTTGCGGCTCTTAATGACCAAGTCGTCGACGTACGCCTCCACGTTCCTCCCGATTTGCGAGTCCAGGGTTAAGCGCATGGCCCGTTGGAACGTGGGGCCCGCGTTTTGAGGCCGAAAGGCATACTCACGTAGCAAAGCTCCCCGCGGGAGTCATGAAAGCGCCTTCTCCTCATCCTCCTTAGCCATACAGTATTTGGTGGTACCCGGAGTACGCATCTAACATGCAAAGCAGTGTCGCAGCCGCCGTGGAATCTACTACGTAATCTATCCGAGGCAACGGGAACGGATCCTTCGGGCAAGCCTTGTTCAGGTCGGTGTAGTCCACGCACATCCGCATCTTGCCGTTATTCTTGGGCACAACCACCGGATTGGCGAGCCACGTCGGGTGCGTGACTTCCCGGATGAACTTGGCCTCTAAAAGCCTCTTGACTTCGGCCCGATGAAGTCCTCGCGCTCGTGGGCTTGGCGCCTCGCCCGTTGCTTCACAGGTCTTGCGGCGGGGTTGACCTTGAGTTGGTGCTCAATCACCCTCCTAGGTATGCCCGCATGTCCGAAGGGTGCCAGGCAAAGATGTCGCTGTTTGCTTGGAGGAAGGTGATGAGCGCGAGTTCCTATTTCGGGTCGAGATCACCACCGATGGTGGTGGTCTTGTCCTCCGAGCCCCCGAGCGAGATCTTCTTGGTAGACACCTCTCCAGGAGCCGAAAGTTTTGCCCGCTTGGGGCCGGATTGCGCCGCGGGCTTCTCCGGGGTGTCGCGTGTTCTCTTCATGCCGGTATCCTCTTCTCGCCGCCATCTCGGCCGCCAAGATGTCCTCGAGGCAAGCCATTGCCTTGACAAGCATCCGCCCTCTCCACGATGACACCCTTCGGGCCCGACATCTTCGCCGTGAGGAACGCGTGATGCGGGATAGCCATGAACCGGTTGATGCCAGGTCTCCCAATGATGGCGTTGTAGGGGAGGCCGATGTCCGCGACGTCGAAGAGGAGTTTCTCCGTGCGGAAGTTGTCCCGGTACCGAAGGTGACCGGAGCTCAATCCTACCCAAGGGGCGGGAGCTACCCGGAGCACTCCGACGAAAGGGCGCGAGGGCCGCAGCCTCGCGCGTGCCCACCGCAGGGAATCGTAGACCTTTGGGGTGATGAGGTTGAGGCTCGCGCCTCCGTCGATGAGGGTGCGTCCCACCTTCTTGTTGCGGATGGTGGGCGACACGACCAGGGGGATCTTCCCCTTGGTGTTGTCCGGACCCACCATGTCGCTCTTGTCGAAGGTGATGGGGACGTCGCCCACTTCAGCAGGGGAGCCGCGGCCTTGCCTTCGGTGATCGCGAAGACCTCGCGGCGAAAGCGCTTGGCCTCACCTTTGGACGCGAAGCTCGAGGAGCCTCCGCTAATCACGGCGATGGAGTCGTCCGCGCTCCGGTACGCCTCGACTTCCTCTTTCTCCTCCTCTTTCTCCTTTTCGGCCTTCTCGCCGCCCGCCGCTCATCGCGCCGCTTGATGCTCGCCTCGGATGTAGCGGCACTCCGACCGGTCGTGGTCGTTGGTGCGGTGGAAGTAGCACGCGAAGGTTCCCGGGTTTTAGCCGGCGACCTGCCGCACCCGCGGGGGTGGGCGCCGCGCCCCCGGGGGACGGGACTCCCGCCGCGGCCACTTCTTCCGCCTTGCGCTTGCGCGCGAGGTTCTTCTTCTCGCTTCTTGGAGAGGGTGCCCCCGCACTTGGGAGAGGAGGTACCCGGGTCGGATTTCGCCGGTGGGTCGTGCCACGCTTGGGCCTCCCGGCGACGGCGCACCCGTCGGCCACTCGGAAGAGGTCCGTGGCCGTCTCCGGCCGGTGTACGCCCACTCGCCCGGGATATCCTTGTCTCGGACGCCGTGCGTAAGGCGGAGAGCACCCGGGAGGGGTCGATGCGCGGGATGGTGTTACGGACTCGACCGAAGCGCCGCATGAACGCCCGCAGCCGTCTCGCCCGGCTTCGGACGATGCGGTCCAGGTCGATCCGCTCCCGGACGCTTCGCCGTTCCTTGGAAGTTGGCCATGAACTCCCGGCACAAACTCTTCCAAGATCCGATAGACTCGGTGCCGGGTTCATGAACCATGACCGAGCCGAGTCCTTGAGGGCCGGTGGAAGTAGTTGGCCATGATGTCTTCCGAGCCACCGGCGGCCTTGACCGCGGTGGAGTAGATCCGTAAGAACTCGTCGGGAGGAGCAGCGCCGCCGTACCTCTCGGGGAGGTCCGGCGGAACTTGCCGGGCCACGTGACGTCGCGCTGTGCGCCTTGAGAGGGCCGCGCAACCCCGAGGAAAGAAGGGTCGAGCTCCTTTCTCTTGCGCTTGGGTTGGCGTTCCGGGGACGTCTCCGCTTCCGGCCGTCGCGGTCGTGGGCGGAGGTGCGCTCACGTTCGCGTCCCCGCCGCGCGAACGCTCGATGCCGACGCGTGCATCCTTCCCTCGCGGCGGCGCTCGCCGAGGTCGTTGCGCAGTCGCGGTGCCCCCGCCCCGTGGGGAGTGGACGGAGAGCGAAGCCGCCGGCGGTCGCGCGTCCTTGGCGCGGTTGGCGCGGCGGTCGTTGTCGGTCGGCGGCCGCCGCGGCCGGCGTGACGGTCCCGCTTGGCGCTTGGCTCGCGCCGTATCCAGGAGTTTACCCACTCCGGTGAGCCACTCCCTTGCTTGCTCTTTCCCCGCCGCCCCGCCGGCGGGTTGTTGAGCATGGTCTTCACGGCGGTTAGGGGGTCATCCCCCTCTTCTTCCCGGAAGAGGCGACGCGCAGCTGGCACGCTCGGACGCGAGCGGTGTGACGGCTTGGGCGTGGCGGTCGGCGCTGCGCCGGCCCTCTCGCAGCACGCTCGGCCGCCGATGCGCCGGACGATCGTCGCGGGCGGAGCGGTCCGCATGACGACGGTCGTGGCGACGGCGCCGGTGGACGCTCTGGCCGGAGACGCTATCCTCCGTCCGCGGCGTGCTCGCGGACCTCCGCATGGTGCAAGCAAGATTTCGCGGCGCGAAGCGAGATCTACGACCTTCTCCTACCCGGCGCGCCAAAATATCGGTGTGTGAGTACACCTCCAAATGGGGGCCCGTCAAGGCTCCCTTGGGTTAGGCTCGGGGAATAACGGATCTGCTCCCGCGTTTGCGTCGATGATCCAAATGAGCAAGAACAAGGGACTTATCCAGGTTCGAGCCGCGAAGTGCGTAATACCCTACGTCCCGCCTTTTTTTATGTGTTAAAAGGAACCCTCCATTACATGGGGGTATCCCCTCCTTTTATAGGGTAAGGAGGGGAGTACTATGCAAGTACCGGGGGTACCCGGACACCCGCTGGGGGTCCGGTCCCTCCTCGCATGTTCCGACACGATCCCGACATAAATCCGTTGCGATCTTTGTCTCTTGGTTCGCGTTCCCAATCTTTCCCTTCCCATTGGCCGAGAGCCCTCCCGGCACGGTAGCTACGCGGCTTCCCGAGGCGCGGCGTCGCCGAAGGCCATCGAGTGCCGCATTAACTCCGGGTAGTTGGGGCGCCGAGGAAACTACCGCGAAGCTTCGTCCTCCCTCCGGCGCTTCCACTCCTCCGGCTTCCGCGGGACTCGTGGGCTTCGTGGCCTCGTGGACTTTATGGCTTCGTGGGCCTCATCTTCGTTTGTGGCCGAAAGTAGCCCGTACGCGGTTAGGGGACCCCCAATCCCCCTACACCGACAGACACCATGCCCCATAACAGATTTCCCAATTGGTATTCCCTAACCGGGGCCTCGGTGTTTGTGTCAATTCGTTTTGCCAAACTCACATACATACTGTTTATAGGAAATACTGCAGAGACAGTTACGAGATTGGCGTTCGTGTTGCACGTCTCGATCCGTCCTCTGCTTGCTCACTAACCATTATCTTATACTTGCATTCAAAAAGGTGTGCTTTGTGCTTGCGGCATACCCGATTTGCGTTGTCGCGTCGGCAAACAGAGACGAGGAGAGGATTGCGCAAGTTGCTGCTCGGTTTGACCAAACTTCTCACCAAACGGCGAACGCTGCAAACTCCTACGTGTACGTCCATAAACTGGCTAGCTGCTGCACGATAAGTGAAACATGTAACTGCTCCAAGATAAGAGGTCCCGTGCACAATGTGAAATGCACATGCTCGAACAAATTAATCGGTTATCATGCCGCTCTCGTTCACTTGGCGACGATCAATTATGCCAAATTGCCAATCCGTTCAATCAACAAACTCGCGGTGGTGTGGGCCGTCCAGCCGTCGGGCCGGCGGTCCGCGTCTAGCCAACCAACCCAGCCAGCCAGCCGATCCCCGCAACGGCCACCTTCCCCTTCACCCTCCGTACCCACAGTCTCACACCGGTATTGGAACCCACTCCTCTCATGACATATACACTGCACGTGGGTCCACATAAACTAGGCCCACATGGCATCGAGCAGTAGGTATCTAACTAACCTGTAGACGCTAGAATCCGAGCAAAATATCATCACCCCGCTGACATGGACGGCCCACTGGCCCAGGATACTGTCAGTGGGACCCATGTTTCGATGAGCGCCATCGCGAGGCAAAAATGGCGGTGGTTATGTATAATCCCGCTTCGTCATCTCACAGACAAGTGGGGACGCCGGCGCCCGGAAACCGCTTCCCCAAATAAAATCACACGCGCCTCAATCCACCGCGGCCCCGCCGCCTTCACACCACACACGCGCGCCCGCCGCGCCGTTCCCCCTTCCCCGAGACAGAACAACCTAACCGCCATGGTGGACGCCGGCGCCGCGGCCGCGGCGGGCGGTGGCCTCGACGACGCGGACGCCGCGTTCTTCTCCCGCCGCGGGCGCCGCGGATGCTGCTGCTTCCCGTGGCACACCTCCTCCTCCCCCTCCTCCTCGTCCCCGCACGCGCGCCGCGCGGACGAGGAGTGGTGGCACGGCGTCGGGGAAGGGGGCGGGGCAGCGGCGCGTCGGCGGTGGTGGCGGCGCGGGGTGGACGCGCTGATGAAGGTGCGGGAGTGGTCGGAGCTGGTGGCCGGCCCGCGGTGGAAGACCTTCATCCGGCGGTTCCGCCGCCCGCGCCACGGCGCCGGCGCCGCGGGAGGAGGCGGCGCCGGGACGGGGGAAGCTCAACTACGACCCGCTCAGCTACGCGCTCAACTTCGACGAGGGCCACCACGGCGGCAGCAGCCCCGAGGGCGACTTCGCGGGGTACCGCGACTTCTCCGCGCGGTTCGTCGCGCCGCCCGCCTCCGCCAAGGCGTCCATGGACCTCGGCGGCCGCGACGCGCCGCCGCTCTTCCACCACCCGCACCCGCACTCCCCGCGCACGCCGCCGCCGTCCGCCGCGCTGCGAGGCTGACGGGCTCGGGCGCAACCGACGGCAGTTGTCATTAATTGGGCGGCGCGAAGCGATAAGGGAGGAGCACGTCCCTTTCGTGTTCGTGGGCCGGTTCTTGCTTGTGGATGGATGGTGTCGATAGGATTTTTTTATTTTTTGCCTTTTGTTTTTCTTGTCTTTTGTGTAAAGAATGCAATATCGTGCAAATCGTCATTATAGTCATAGAAATTGTTCATTCTTGCCGAGGGATAACGATGGAGCAAGTACATTGCCATGGTTTTACACGAACAATCCTTATGAGATAGTGCGAGATTGTGTCATTTGTGTTCTCATTAGTTTTGTTATTATTACAAGACCTGAATCGTGAATGGAAACTGACCTGTTTTCGGCCAAACTCCAATCAAATATCTGTATACGACCTTGATGTTCGGCGTCGATCAGCACAACTCTTTTGGCACCCTCTGATAATTGATGCCCTCGTGAGATGACTGCAGATTTTGGCGTCGCCGGCACGGTTCGTGCAATCACGTCGCTTCCTCCAATGCCACGAGCCCATGATCCCTTCTCGATCTGCATCATTGCCGCGCCCTGAAGAGAATCTCCTGTGACTCTTACTAGTACTAGTACGTCTTAATTTTTTCCATTAGCAGTTTTTTTTTCGAACGACCATCCATTAACAGTTTAATCGATCGGATCGGCACCGACATCTGCTCCATGCCGGGCAAGTTCCACTTCCATCCTCGCCGCGCGCAGTTAGGCAGCTTGGTTGGCTGCTTATATGTTTACTCTAAATCGAACCCAGAAGTACGCATGTTCACGTGATCCCGGCCACCGGCCGCCTTCGTGGCTTCGTCTCCGGCGTCACCTCGTCGTCCACGGGCCTGCCATGTTAGAATGTAAAGAGTGAACGAAACAAATGGACGACGTGCCTACGGTTACAGGTCACGATAATGCAATATTAGCTCAATGATTAGCGGATGCTCCAAGGAGCGACGCAACTGAAGAATCGAATCTGAGACAGGTAATATTCGCCAATATGATGTTAACATCAGACCAATAGGTCCTCCCTTGCTTCGTTTTCTGAACGATGAATGGTAGAGCACTAAAGTATCTGAAACGATGAATGGTAGAGCACTAAGTATCTGAAACGGAAGTGCCGACTGTGACGCCAGTCTGCTAAAGTAGTAAGAAGCTTATCGGTGCATATCAGCATATGGCAACAAACGTTCTTATCAACGCATAGCATGAAAATTGACAGAAAGAAGTGCTCACTTCCACTGGATGACTCTGGCCAGTTTGTCCACATAAACCTGTGAGTTCCGAGCCATACCAATCAGCCTAAAAACCTGCTACCAAAATAAACCAACATAGGTTTTTCTTTTTATATCCTATTACTGTATAAGCATTACCAGATTAATATTAGTACTTCACGATATTCACGCCACTATCTCGGTGCTAGTGCTTACTATATAGCTAAAAGCTTGATGTGCTGCCAAACGTTCTGCTAGCAGTTAACAGCAAACACCACAACCATGCCGGATAGACTGGCAGCACTGAAGATGAAAGCGAGGTCTGAAAGGATACGCTGACTCTCTGACAGCACTGAAACGAATTCTGGTGGGTCAAACAAGACCACCAGGACGCGAGACTAATCATTCATTAGCGAGGCTCCAGTTATGTTTGTTCGGTTGCTCTTGTCCGCTTCGTCACGCCCGAGCCTGGCCTTTACAGATGAACAGCTGCGTTTGTGACGAGACATGGATCGTGCTCTCTGCTGAAAGCCTGAAACCAGAGCCCACCATTTTTCTCATCGCGACTCGAAAACTATTGTGATTTGTGGATGGCGCCGGCCAGTCTACCCGATCAAAGCTGCAACTGTAGGAGTACCTTCGGGTGTGTGAAGTCTGTAACCCATTTTAGACTGTGTTCGTTTTCGGTATATAATTTTTAGAGGGTCAAATCAAAGAGAATTTTATCATTTTGGAGTACTTAAATAAAGTCTAATCTCAAAACTAATTGCAGACCTCTATCTAATTCACGAGACGAATCCAACGAGGGTAATTATGATGTTATTAGAAGATGTTTACTCGTAGCATCACTGTAGCAAAACATAGATTAATTAGGATCATTAGATTCGTCTCGCAAATTAGAGGGGGTCGTGACATAGGTTTTGTCATTAAATTAATAAAAGTATTACTAAATAGTAAGATTCTCTTTGATGTGATGGGTATAATTTTTAGAGGACAGGAAAAGAACAGGGCCTTAATGGTAAATTTGGATTGCGGTCTGCCCGTGGTTCTGAACCAAATGCACGGGCAACAATAACAAATTAACAATGTACTTCCGACCATGAGAAGAACAAAGATTTTCTTTCTTGTACTGTAGGAGTACCAAACAATCTTGGCGGACCAATGAGATGCAGTATAATTTCAGTAATGGTACAGTATGATCCCAACACTATCATGTACTGCCACACTGAAGATAAAAGCAAGGTCCAAATAACAAGTTGACCTTCTGACACCGCAAAGCTGGCGAGTCAAACAAAACGAGAACACGTACGACGGTAACGACGACCCGTCAATGGCGTGCCTCCAATGTTTCGTTCAGTTGTTCTTGTCCGTTTCAATCATGCCTGAGCCTCGCCTTTCCCGCAGGTTAACAGCTGCATCAGAGAAACCAGTGCCAGCATTTTTGTCATCAAGAAAGTACAGTATCGTGAACCAGCGCCAGCCAGCCTTATGTTATCAACGGTAGGAGTAAGGCCCTGTTGGTTTCCCTCCTCTAAAATTTAAGATCTGTCACATCAAAGAGAATCTTATTATTTATGAATATTTCGATCAATTTAATGTCAAAACTCTTTTAGAGATTGATACTAATTTTCGAGAAGAACCTAATGAGCTTAATTAATCTATGTTTTGCTAAAGTGTTGCTACAGTAATCGTCTTCTAATCACGACTTAATTAACCTCATTAGATTCGTCTCGTAAATTAGTCTAAGGATCTGTAATTTATTTTGTAATTAAACTTTATTTGATACTCATAAATATTAAGATTCTTTTTGATGTGACAATTATAAAGTTTAGGCACTCAGGAAATGAACACACCCTAAGATTGACTCTGAAGCATGTGGGACCAGAGACCTTCAAACTATGTTTGAAATGAACGAGTCTTTGAAACTTGTCATGAATCTGGAAGTGGAGATCTGGAGGAGCTAATCACAAGACAGTTTCTTTCAGATGACAGCAAATGCTAACAGTTTTTAGTGTTTCAGATCTGGTTATTAACAATAACTATTCGATTCTCAATCAAATACTGGTAGATCCAGTATTATTAAGCACAGCAGGAACAACAGCATGAGCTGATTCGTACCTCAGATCCCAATGCAAAACGCCATACATACTGCCTATTGCACATGCTATCTGTTTATCTAGTTAGTGGAGGCATTTTGGAGCTGGCACTTCGCAATACTTTCTGAAAAAATTAACCAAAAAGCGGAATGGAGACATTATATGACATTGGGTTCCACTTCACTAAGCAGTAGGCCTCATCAAAACACTGTTCCATGAAATCTTCTTGTTCCACTCAGACGGGCCACTGCCCAATGTCCACCACAAGCTGCATTAAGCTAAGCGATGATATTTTTTTCTCAGCTGGATATCATATCAATGCACAAAGAGAGTGGAGAGCCGGCAGTGACCGAATGGTCACCCTTTCATACAGATGGAGCACCAACGCAAAAGGTGTTAGCTCCACTTTACCAACTTGCCAGCTACCATATGAACGGATTTATGTATCTTAAACCTACGCATTTAAGATGTTAAGCATCCCAATGAAGTAGTCATATGATGCAAAAGCAAAACCGATGATCAATGAAATCCACGCACCTGAGGTAAAATGACAGAGAAAGTAAGAAACACAATACTAAGTTATGTTAAGCTCACACATATACGCTTTGAACATTATAGGTTTCACCCCAGAATGAAAGAAAGCACAATGAATTTCTTTCTGCTGCGGCAAAAGAATATTTTTGAAAGAGAAGATGAAGAATTCAAAAGGTGATCCCAAAGGAAAAGGCATGGAGAAAGGTAGCAGAGACTGATGGACTAAAGGCAAAGAAATATGCTTAATGTGGGTTCAATCATTACAATTGCCCTGTACATGTCAATCACCGTGCTCATCAGGAGTTGGAAAGGGAAAATATCAAGAACAAATCACCAATTTTTGAATTTGAAATTTATGAAATGTTTACCTGGTACTTGACCACAATTCACAAAGCTCAAGCTAAAACAAGTCAAAGCACAGACCAAAGATACCAGAATATAAAGTAATTTAGTAATTTAGGACCTCCAAATTCTCAATAGTGACTTCCCGAGAGCATCGACGGCAAGATAATACGTAAGATATTGTTCAACATATGAAACTTCTTCAAATATCGTAACGGGAGACAATACAACATTTCAGGCAAAATTTCAGGTGAAAATAAAACCTTAGGCTTCTATCCTTGAAGAAACTATAAGCAGGAAGTTATACATAATACATTTTACAACTGCAGTGGCAAGTTATGTGTAAGCAGAAATAGAATGTCAGGTGCAAAATAAACTTTAAATAATATCATTCCTTTTCAGTTATACTGATGCACAAACAGTTTCAATGTACTAGTTAATCATAATGGTAATAGATATGTTTCCAAGCATTTCCTTAAGTGAATACTAAGACTAGAGAGGTTACTGGTTAATGCCATTTATACTCTGATTGGGTCAGCTACATAAGGCAAGCTGCAAAAACATGAACGGTAACAAAAAAAAGAAACTGCAAAAGTATGAACAATAGTAATAGACAAATAGACAACCCAGAAATCACATCACTTCTAAGTCATCACAATCTACATGGTGCAACATTCTAAGCTAGTACAACTACCAGAAGTCATCATCCCAATGGATTGACACATTCCAATCAAAATCAGCACATGACAAATTAGACAAGAAAATGACTACAGGTAAGCTATCAAGTGAGCAGCACTAGGAAAAGAAAACACTAGCTACTATCACAGTACAGAGTCATATGTTTGATGTATCCCCGGCACCGCCTCTCTTCATCCATGATGGAAGGCTCCCTGCATCTGAACAATCATCCGAACCAGCAGGTAGCTTGCCCTTAAGATTAGACCACTGCCAAATCTTCGACACGGAGAAACTCTCCCCTTTGTTGCGCGCACAGATCTTCTTCCCCTCCATAATGTCGGCATTGATCGAACTTAACCCAGGAGGCCTTCCTCTGCCAGCACCGCCAGTGTTGTTCCGAATTCGGCCTGGCTGGAGGGCTACCCGCAGCTCGGAAGTGCCGAGAACATACTGATATGTGCCCATGGAGAAGCATCTCCTACCATCCAAGCTGCTGCTGCTACTCTCCCCTTGATCCCTACTAAGCACTCTAGCATCAGCATTGCCACCTTCAACGGCACCCTGGGTACCGACATTCTTGAACTTCCCAAGCCTTACCGGAAACACCCTTTTCTCTGCCACCGGCGTCTGCGCCTTCGGCCCAGGCAACCCGAGCCTGTCCTCACACTCCTCAGACAGGCGGCCTTCCTCCAGCCGTTCCTCGAAATCGAACATGTGGTTGTCCTCGCCCATAAGTCCCGGGACGAAGAGCACCCCACGGCAAAGCGGGCATGTGGAGTTGGAGAGCAGCCAGGTGTCTATGCAATTGAGGTGGAAGGCGTGCCCGCACAGCGGCAGCAGACGGAGCCGGTCCTCAGCATCGAACTCGCACAGGCACACCGCGCAGTCGAAGGGCTCCTTGTCGCCGTCGCCGCCGCAGCCGACGACGATCTCCCGGTAGGCGAACACGGGCAGCGCGTCGATGAACGACTGGTCCAGCCCGGAGTCGTGGAGGTGGAACAGCTGCTGGAGCTGCCGCTGCAGCGCGGCGTCAGCCGACTCCCTCCCGCCGCCCCACGCGCCGCTGCCGACGCCGGCGGGGTACCACGCCCGCGGCGGTGCTGCTTCTTCATGAGCAGCCGCACCAGGAGGTGGAGCAGACCGGAGATGAAGAACACCACCGCGAGAATCACGATGATGAAAAGCACCGCGGGACTAATCTTCCCACCACCTCCTCCCCCACTCCCACCCGCGCCCTGCACCGGCGGAATCGGCGGCGGCGGAGCGGCGGGGAAGCCACCGTACGGGAGGCCGTCCCTGATGACGCCGGCGCCATCGAGGAGGCGGCGCGAGGGGGAGGATTCGAACGAAAAGGCCGCGGCTTCAGCCATGGCTCCTACGAGCTCGGGTTCGGCCACCACCCGCGCATCTCATCTGATCCCGGACGCCAAAGATGCGATCTCTGAAGACGACCAGCGATCCGGCTGAAAAAGGATGCGGAAGTCGCACCTAAAAGCGGCGGGGCTCGGGCGGGGCCGGGAAGAGGACAAGCGGCTAGGGACCAAGAAACCTGAAACCCTCGGGACCGGAGCAGGCGAAGCGAGCGAAGCCGCGGGGAGGGGAGGGGAGGAGGAGGTAAAGAATCGCGGGGATCGGTCGCGGTCGCGAGCCGGGTGGGGTGGGGGAGCGGAGAGTGGTGGGAGTGCACGAGCAGGGACGGCGAAAGCGACGGCAGCGGAGTGAGCGGGTGCGGTGGCGGCTCGGTGGCTTTTGGATTTGGGCGTGTCTGCGGTGCGTGTGCGGCTGTCATTCGTCGCTTTCGGCCGCGGCGCGTTGGTGCTCGGGTTCACTGGTCGCCTCGCTCGGTGACGCCAAGAGGCACGGGGTCTCGTGGTTAACAATCATCGATTTTTTGAACATCATCGGATTAGGGTTATGATGGTTATTATGATTTATGAGGTATGAATTTTCCAGTAATTAGTAGGACAGTGAGCGGCAACCTTTTAGCATCACATATTTTAGGTTTTCAGATGTGACAGAGCTTCAAAGAAAATGGGGGGGGGGGGGGGTATTTTCATTAGAAAGTTGGATTTTTGTACCTCACTAGTGTTATAGCTCTAAATATTGTAAAAAAAAAGACCTAGTAACTTGCTAGCTAATCTACGGAGTTTAAGTTATGGCGAGGAGCTCGTCGGTAATTTTATGCGTGATAGTTAGTTGAGACCACACGAAGAAAATTTGTGGCGGGTGTTAATGGCATCACCTGTTATAAAAAGAAATACTCCCTTCATTATTTATTTAGTTCAAAAACCTCTTGTCCTAACCTCAAGAAAAAAAACGGAGAGAGTATATGTCATTGAGATGGTAGGATGAAAGACCGAGAAAATCGTGAAATTGATGACTTCATTAATAATCATGTGTTATTCGAACATAGTATAATTACTTTGCTAATAGATTAAGTGGAAACTAGGGTTCACAAAGAATAATGTGGCTGTAGTTTTGGCAGACTAAACGGATGGTATCGAGTTATGACGGTCTAGAAAAAGCCTAACCGAACCATCAATTGAGTTTGGTACTACTTTATTATATGGCATGGCACCGTGTCTAATCGTAGAGGAGGGTGTATCTATCTTTTAGATATAAATGGAGAATCAATTCCGGTCTACCACTCCCTCCGTCCAGAAATATAAGGATTTTTAACTTTTAAATATCATGTTTGACAATTCGTTTTATTTAAAATATTTAAGAAAATATTATTTATTTTTATATAACTTATTTTATCATTAGATATATTTTAAGTATATTATATATATACAAATTATTTAAATAAAACAAATGATCAAACGTAGCTTAGAAAGTTAACAAATCCTTATATTTCTGGATGAAGGAGTAGCTCACACTCTAGCACAGTTTTAGGGCCAAATCAGGTCGTGCGTGTCGCGACAACAGAACAGAAGCAAGAAGCCCGGCAGTGTCAAAGCACAGTTCCAGCGTGAGCAATGGGTTGACTGCCTCAGGCTTTGTCTACTGCCGTCCTGCAACAAAAGCTTGACCGAACCTTGGTCGGGCTGGCTCGCCCCGTTCCAAAAAGCCTGCATTTTGTACACGGAAGCACGAAGTACCCTCTGAATCTGAAGGCTGAAGCTCTGCATAACCTACATTTACCGGCTGACGGTGGGCGGTTTGGTAATGGCAGGTAGTAGATCAATGCATGATGCATTGCTGTGTGGTTTAGTTGGCCAAAAGCGCATGGCTGAAATCCGCCAGCTTTGTTTTTCAGCGAACACTGCTCCTGTTCGTCATGACCTCAGGGTCGGTTTCCACGATCCACAGCGCACCGCAATTTCACAGTTGTAACAATCGGTCACTTGGATCTCAACTTGACTTTACTTTTTCGGAGCAGCAGTGCTGCGTAAACCAAAAGGTGCGTGTCCGGTGTCCCCCAAACCTGACTCGCGACGAGGACAAGCCAGACCGGCCAAGCTCGTTCATGGGCCACGGCATGTGAGAACCCGGCTAAAGTAAGCGCAACTATGCAAGGGAGCCACCGCGGCGCGAGCCCCACCGTGACGCACATGGACACGAACACCGTGCGCTCACGGCACCGTGGTAGCCGTGTGTCGTAGCCGCCGCGCATCTCGTGCATCTACCCAGCCTTCTTGCCAATAGCCAATCCAACCAACAAATGCATCGGACGCACGTTCCGCCCCGGGCATAGCTCACAAAACGACGAGCACGGTGTCCCAATTGCTTGAGAAAGACATGAAAAACGGTAAGTGACAGGAAGACAGTGGAATACATATATAGTTAACCAGAGTCCCAATTGCGTGTTTTCTTAAAGTTCACGACCATAACCCGCTACGTTCCATGATAAATTATGCTTATCTGCGTTTGTCAGCACATTCATCAGACAATGATACACCAACTGTTTGGCAAAATGATTGAGCAGTAACGCCAACATCCGACCCTGAGTGAGCACTGTATCAACCCAGATGAATCATGTTTGTACAGCCCAATCATGATGTTTGGAGAAGTCAGGAAGTAGCCTCCCCGTTCACTTCTTACGCTGAACGACTCCGTTCTCGATCAAGTACTCCACGAACTCATCTATGAGGTAGGGCCATGCACCTTCCTCATCATAGTTGGATAACTGTGGATCGATCGTCTGCATCAATAATATTGAAGTCAAAGTCAGGAAAAATTAGCATCCTAGGAATCCTCGAGTTACAGTAGCATGCTAGAAATCCTGAGTTTAAGAAGAAACGTTCTGATTAAGAACATGGCTGCATGTTGCTTCTGCACCGAGTTTTCGGTGGTCATAACTTTCTGGTTAAAAATCACATACAGAAATCACTGATTCACAGCAACCTCAGATGGAGAAACCATTGATTCACTGCAATTCCTCAAAGCTGGCAGGTTGCAATGGTGGCTAGCAACCAAAACCATGGCATGCCAACTAATACATCTCAATCAGATTGATTATCCTTAAACTATCTCAAATAAGTGTAGGTCCCAGAAGTGATACCATGAACTAACCACCTAAAAACACTACAGTTGAATTTACGCTGAGTGTGCAAGTTTTGATTGACAATTGGTCTTTTAATCCATGAAGAAAGGAAGGTGAAATGAGCATTGGTACCTTAACAAACTCCAACAGCTGAGTCCACGTGTCTCTAGAGATGGTTTTATTATGCCTGACCTGAAATATGAATATCTCAAAATGAGAACTGTAGCAAATCCAACAATATTAACCTTAAAGAATAAATTAGATTGAGCTGTGTTTGAGTCGTACCTGTAAAAACTCACACCAGTGGTCAATAAGGGGCCACTGCCTTTCAGCAAATAGCAGCTGCCACATTCCAATAGCAGTTTCCAATGAGAGAGATTTTTGACCCTGTCAAACATAGAGACTGTGTTCACAAGAAATCCACAGAAAACAGCGTGATACTTTCTTTCTGTATGACAGAAGAGTTCCCAATGTTCAAGAAATATTGATATCCCTTGTAAAAACTTGAATAACATTCTGCAAATAAGACCAACCTTTTCCCTTGCCCAATTGAATGTGAAGTTGTATATCTCACGGAATTTATCTGGATGAGGAAAATAGCAAAGGCACAGGTTGGTAACAAAAAAAAAACAAAATCATTTTGCAATACCATCTATCCTAATTTGGTATAAATACACCTTTACATCGGAGACTGACATTCTGACCAGCAGGTACCAAATATAAATTCTGAACAAGTGATATCAAATTTTGCGAAAAGATAAGGAACATACGGTCATCTTTTAGCTCAGCTCGTAGTGATGGTAACTTTTCCCGGAACTTCTCAATTGAATCTACCCTGCATATTGTTAAGACGTTATTAAAGAACAAAAATACAACTAGATCTTACATGAAAACTGCGTGCAACTGTGCATGAAAAAGCCAGGGTCTTAAGCTATCTCATACTTATATTGGAATGCTATGACTGCAAACAGCACTTACCCAATTGACTGCAGTCCAGTAATGAATTCCTGGCGAGTAAATTCACACATAGTGGCGGCTTTCATGTGCCATGATATGACAAGCTGTTAAGAGCACCGTATTACTACAACTAGAAACAAAAATGATTTGATGGTAGTGTAAACTTCAACAAATAGACGTATTTCACTGCACATATGAAAACCATCTACGAATGCACTATGTTCAACATTAAACAGAATCGAAATTGACTTCATTGTTTGCAACTGAGGGAGAAAATGCCACATCATTACTTTGCAATCAAACTTCAAGAAGTTAAATCATACCATAACAATATCCTGCGGATCAACCTGAAAAAATGAACATGGAACATGCACATTAGAAATATGTGGGAAATTGGGCTACTGATACCCATAAGGTATTAAACAGAAAACATGAACATGAGATAGAATAAACAGAAGTCATAAAACCAATACCATTTTAATGTGTTCAGAAACCTCATGTAACAAGATCATGATGCTATGCAATGGTAAATGACCGTTGAAAACTCACAAAACACAATTCACTCCAGATCATTAACTAAAACAAGCAGTGCACATAAAAGTAAACGACCGGCCGATACATAAAAATTTACAAACAACGAAGCACACTGCACACCTAAGTTTTTAAGGCGATGCTCTGCAAGAAACAAACAAATGTTATACCACTAAGACCTTTCTCCTCCCCAACATTAAAATAAACTCGCTGGAACCAAAAAGGCAAAACCTAATACTTGCAGCACGTAACTATAATCTGTGTGTAAAAAAGTTGTATAACAGACTACTAAACAAGTATTTTCTTTCATTATAATATAATTCGCGGGAGTATATGCCAATAGAAATTTCCTGACTTGGATATCAAAGAATAAGAAAAATATATCACCAAATGAAATTAGTAATGCCCAATTCATCCTGGAATATAAGCTCCTAATGGTATCATCTTCGACAACATGCGAAGAGACTTTTATAATAGAAATTATTGGTCAACATGCTGCTTTCTGTACTATATCAATGTCCTAAAGTACAGTATATATTTGCAATCAGATGGAGTAAGCATTATACATGTCTCAGATGGAAATATAAGTGAATACTGATTGGATATTATTATGGAAAAGTAAATGCTCCTCTCCTAACCATTAGATCGTTGCAAAGTTGAGATATTCCCTCCACCATGATCATATCAGCATCAGGTTCTGAAAGGAAAACTTGATATTAACAAAAAAAAACTGCCACGAATCAAAGAATTTTTTTAAAAAAAAGATATTAATAGCATAAAACAAAAGGATGCGGTGTATACATGCTAAGGGAATAATAATTCAAGGGTTAATAAGTCACCTTTGTACTTGTTGTACATATCTTCAAGACGCCGAGTATTGGCTACAGAAATCTGTGGTTGGCTATAGAAAAAGTCAAAAGCTCCTTCCAAGTGCCAATCACTAGCTTTCAGTGCCTGAAGGGCAACCTTCTCACTGCATAAGACAAGGAAAACGCTTACTAAAGCTGTAACAACTGAAGTAATAAAGCGAATAAACAGATTTCAACATTGTGGAACAACTGCAAGAATCAACATTAAAAAACCAAAAAAAAATGAATATAAAACTTAAGCCAGCACATTTGAAAGTTGCACTGTATAGTCAGCGAGGTTTCTACACAACTACCTTGGCACAAGACGTGATTCCAACATCATTTATCCTGGTATAGACCACATACATAGAAGGATCAGGTGCCTATCCCCTACATCCCAGGCCTATTGGAAGAGCATTAAACCCATAGGTCTAGCCAAGAAAAAGGGGCAGTTATGTAGATAAATAGGTAGGTTACTGGGATATAAGGCCATTCAATTGATTAGCAAAAAACATAGTAGCAATATTTGGAACAAATAGATAATATAACCCTTTTTCGATGAGTTCCGATTTGCAGCAATAGCCATTATAAGCAAACAATGACAACGTAATTTTCTTCAATTGACTAGTGAAAAAATGTGTACCAATATTTGAAACAAATAGATATCTAACCCTTTTTCAGTGAGTTCTCATCTGCAGCAATAGCCACTATAAACAAACAATGACAACGTGATTTCCTTGGATACATCTATGAAAAGGGATGTGCCGAACTTTTGATCCAATGATAGGTAAAATCAGTGAATGAAGACAAAAAAAAATCAAATTTATAAGATAATTAAAGATACACGGGCTAACTGCCGAATAGAGTTATAGACTCTACTAGATAAAAAGGTGTATGGCCATATAAGAGCCAGTAACCACTGTTTAGGTCAAGGGTATAAAGTCCACAAAACAGGTAGTATGTCATAGCATTGATTTGCAGCACATTTACTACACACTGTGAATGCAAATTTCACCTAATAAATTTCAACTGACTTGAAACACACGTGAAACAGCCATCAACATTCACCAATCTAAGATTCAGCATAGGTAACTGACTAAGCTACCAGGTATCATGGACGCCGCAACAAAAATTCCAGCCTGTCTAGGGCATGTAAATTATCAGAATCCAGCTCAAAGGGAATCAAATGCCCGCACCTGGCGCCGGTTATGTTCATGAACTGCTGCACCTTCTCGCGGCTTCCTCTCCCCAGCTTATACTGCAGATGGCACACACATAACACACAGTTAGCAACCCTTTTCCCTACAATACCCATCAGATTCCAATAGTTCACACATCGGATTAGACCGGTTAGCTCGTAAATCGAACAGCGAGAACAACAGAGACAGGAGTAATTCTCGCACGGGCCGATTCAACAACCGCAAAAAAAAATCGCAACAAAAAATGGGGTTGAATCGAGGAAAGAGACAACCGACACAGGGAGGGATGGCAGAGACTAACCATCTTGGATCGAGTCGCTGCGACGGAGGAAGAGGAGGCCGGCGGAGGAGGGGAAGGGAGCGCGACGCGGGGCTCGGGTTCCTCGGCGAAGCTTGAGCCCTTGCGCTCTCTCGCCTGCCCTGGCTCGCTCCTCTTTTTATTCTCTCTCCCCCTCTCTCTCTCTCGGCGGCTGGCTGAGTGCTGCTGACTCTCTGTCTCGGCGGCCAGCGTGGCGTGTGCACGCAAATGACAATCAAAGGAGGAATGACCAAGGTGCCCTTCCGGCCGGTGGTCAGGAACTCATCAGGATTATAATTCATGTTCAATGAAAAACAATTGCTGATTATATTCAGAGAAGTCGAATTTCTTTAAAAATTAATCACTAATTTTTATCTTCGTTAAATTCAATTATAATGCATATTTTTATATTACTATACATGGATCTGAAGAAACTATTTGATGTAAACTTATTTTTATGGCGAGATGGAGAATTAGATGCGAAGTATCTCTTCAAAAAAAAGATGTGCAAGTGAGTAGTTAACGGAGCAACTTATTCATTTGCACGGTTTTTCTTTGGAAAAACTCTATTTTGTCTCCTCAACTAATACAAAAGTTCAACTTTTCTCCTCCAATTATAAAATTAAGTTTACTTTTTCACCCCTTGTCGGTATTAGGCAATGGTTTTGACCTAGTCACATGTGGGGCTCATATATTAGTGACATGGGACTTGTGACGCATGGGGCCTACTTGTTTTTACCTAGTCACATGTCGGTTCGCAACTCGTGGATCTCACACGTTGATGTAGACCGTCAAGGGGTCAGAGTGAACGATTTCAATAGTAAGGTTCAACCTGGTTTTATAGCTGGAGAAGGAACATCGAACTTTGCCAAGAATTCATTTGCATGGTTGAATTGAAAAGACACTGGATTTTTCGGTTGATTTGAGTGTTTTGGGGCTTGTGCGGGAGAAATGTTTCTAGTGATCTCATGACAGATGGGCTAGCTCATCTATGATTTGGGCTGCAATGAAAGCAGAGAAGGGACTAGAAACCAAACAGTTATCATGTTCTTTTCTAGCCCATCTGTCTCCCTTCTCTAGCCCAACGTTGCACTAGCCACAACTGAATCACCCCAATGAGCCAGTGGCCAAGAAATCGTCCTCCTGCCGCCGCCGTACGCCAACAGAGCTGTCGACGCGGCCGCTTGGTCTCGCTCGTCGGCACCCGCGACCGGCCGCGCGAGAACCGGCCGGCGCCCCGGACAAACGGCCGCGCGCCGACTCGACGGACCCGCGTCCGTACCCATTGGCCGTTGCATTGGCCGTAGGGGAGAGTACTGGTGACCGGGAGCGGCGCGTGTCGCCTCGCTCTCACCGGCCCTGCACGCACGTACACGCGCGTGGGCACCGAGCCGCGCCGTGTCGACCGATCGCTCACTCGGTGCCGCGGATGCCCCAGGTGCGCGTACCTGGAGATAAAGCAAGAACCGGATGCACCGATGCATGTATGCATGCATGCAGATATCGTCGCGGTTCGATCGGATCGATATGCTTGCGCGCGCCGCCTGACTTATCCGGCCGGCGACCGACGCCATGGACGGTGCGGCGCGTGTGCGTGCGACATCGCCGGGACCATGGATCGTTTCGATCGCGATACGGGCGGCGAATCTTTGGAGCAGGTACGCGTCGGCGGCGGGGGTCAACTCTCGGCGGTACTCGGCCCTCCGAGCGAAAGTCCACCCCGCGCGCCGGGTACTGCTCGTACGTGACCCGGGAACGCCGCTCGCGCCATGCGCACGCTCCCCGTGCTCCCGCGTACCGCACGCTCGAGTAGTGCTCCCACGAACCCGTGTCGCGAGCGCTCCATCGCCATCGCGCGCGAGCATGTAGTAGTAGTAGTAGTAGTAATGGGGTGGAGCGAAACCGAGTCATGATGACGCGCGCACGCACGGGCCCGGGCCGGGGACCAACGGAGACCGGCAGCGCATCATTGCCATCGACTGCATCACTGGACCTGGGAAAGAAAGACTCCGGGCCGGTGCCCCGCCATTCACCGCCGCGCCGTGCCGTGCCCCCACCACCCGCGAACGAACCCTACAGTTTCAGCGCCGGCCAGCAGGCCAGCCGGACCCTGCCCCCAGCCCCGGCGCAGACAGCGCCGCGCGATCCGTTAATGGCAGGGGCGCCTCTGCTGCTGGTTATTACCTGGCGCC
Organism: Chloris gayana; assembly: GCA_031894775.1. Classification (NCBI taxonomy): domain Eukaryota; kingdom Viridiplantae; phylum Streptophyta; class Magnoliopsida; order Poales; family Poaceae; genus Chloris; species Chloris gayana. The sequence goes on from JAUNZO010000649.1 coordinate 50,639, forward strand.
GCCGGACAGCGCCACTGCCCGCCGCGGACTGCCCAGCCTCTGTGCCGATCCATCGGCCTCCGCCTGGTGACCAAGATGATTGCGACGCGCAAGGCTGGTGCGCAGCGCGGCTGCCTGTAGCTGGGGGCCAGGGCCCTGCGCCAGTGCACCGCCCAGTGGCGCGGTACGGTTCCTTGCCAGACCACCGCACTGTTCGCGTGGCATGCACAACGCCTTTCGGAAGCGGCTCGTCCCTGTGCGTGGGTAAAGCTTCGTCGGCCTACCTGCTCGCGCACTGTGTTTTGTTTGGCCTGGTTCGGCGAGCACGGCGTCGAGCGCCGTCGGTGACCCGTTCCCAGCACATGTCTCACGAGTTCGGCACCGGGCAGGGGCGTGCGGAAAGCGAGCGCACCGTTGCCTCGCCTTCGCCAGATCGGTCGGCGGTCGCCGCACAGCTGGGCTGGTCATCACGCAACGCAACACACGATCTGGTGATGATCATTGGGGCGTCGGATACATGATTGAGATTCGGGAGGGATCGGGCCGGCCATCCGCCGGGGCCTCCCGGCGCGGGGCGCGGTCAAAGGCTTGCGTCGCGGGAGGAGGAGGAGGACGGGGACATGTACGTTGGCGTACGAAGGAACGGCGGAAACGCGGGGTGCCGTGCGGCCGCGTCCTGCTTCCCCTTCTTCCATTCCATCCGGTGTCGTGTCGCTATACGCAGGCGTACGTATATACGCAACGTGACAAACGAACCCGGCCGTCGTGCGTGCCCTACTGTAGCTGCGGACGATCCAACAGCTCCGGCGCGTCAGCCACAAGTTTCCCGACGGGGAATGGGAAAGAAGACAAGCGAGTGGCGAATGATTGGGAACGTTAGTATTAGCACGCGAGGTAGTAATAAGCTAGAGACCGATTAATGATGTACGATTGATTGATCGATTTGGCGCTACAGATCGAGAAGCCCGGCCGGCACAACCGCCAACACGTTGCCACGGGACCGGGGCTAAAACCCCTCGCCGGGCTTGCCGCCCACGTCGACGAAGTAGGGCGACATGGAGGCCGTGGCGGCGGCGCTCGCGCCCGCGCTCTCGCCGCCGGCGTTGGCTTCCATGCCGCCGTGGCACTGCTGCACGTACTCGTCCGCCTCATCCTCCCCCTCCTTGCCCGACGCCGCCGTCCCCTGCGGCGGCGCGGGCACACCCGCCGGTGCCTGCTGCTGCTGCTGCTGCTGCGCCAGCGGCAGGGCGGGGACGACGGAGGGCAGCTTCGAGAGCAGCGCCTCGAGGCTGCTCATGGACGGCATGATGTGCATGGACGCGGCGGCGGTGGCGGCGGCCGGCCCCGCCGCGACGTAGGGGTCGTAGAGGTCCATCGGCCCGGCGGGCGGCGGCGGCATCATGCCCGGCGGCCACGCGGCGAGGTCCGGCGGCGGGAGCGGCCCCATGCCCGGGAACGCGCCGGCCGAGGACGGGTGCGGGAGCAGCACGCCCGGGATGCTCTCCAGGTACCCGAACTTGCGCCGCAGCATCACCACGTAGCTCAGGTCCTCCGACACCTGCGCGCACCACCGTCACATCAGCACAAGACTCTCTAACCCGTGTAGCCATGCAGCAACGGCACGTTGGCCAGGCCGGTAGTAAACCAGAGCCTCTTGACGGAACGCGCGGCCGTCGCATCATCGCGCATGTCGTAAACACTCGGGATACGCACATGCCGACGCTGTGTGCCTCGGTTCTCGGAGCGTGAGAAAAGACGGCCGGTGGGGGAAGGAGGCGCCGCACCTTTTTCATGGAGCCGAGCTGCACGACGCCCTCCCTGACAGCGATCAGTGCGATGGTCTGCAAAGGAGGCGAGGGAAAAGAAGGAAAAGCGCACAGGTCAGGTCACGGCAGCTAGCTAGCCACTGCTGCGTAGAAGTAGTCGTAGCTGTGGCCTCTGATCACAAGGACCGGCCGGATTGCGATTTGTCAAGGCCTGGAAGTGCGTACCTGGATGCCGGACTGGAACTGCGCCTCCCACGTCCTCGGATGCTGCACAAGCAACGCACACGGATTGATTAATCAACGACCGCTCCTCAACAGGGAAACGGGGATTACTGTTGCAACACACAGCGATTAGCGTGGGTGGCGCTTACCGAGTCGGCAGGGTTGCTCCATGAGGAGATGAGGTTGGTGGTCTCTTGCTCGGGCGGCTCCTTGAACACCCACTTGTGGCTGTGGTCTGCCGCCACTTTCCCTATCAACCTGCACCAAGACACAGAGGAAAAGAAGCCAAACCCACCACCATCATTAACTCACCAGTAATAAGAAACCATCATGGTTTACAGTGGACTACACTGGTCATGAGCGAGCCACCTACCCCTCGCCGTAGTTGTAGATGTCGTGGGACATCTTGAAGAACAGCTCCGGCTGCAGGCCCTGCTGCTGCTGCTGCTTCGCTGCCGCCTCTTGCTGGTGATGCACAGCCGCCTCACAGTCCCCGGCAGCAGCGCCTCTTGGCCGCACGCGGCGGCCGCGAAGTTGCAGAACCCGTCCTCCCACGCCAGGATCCTAGGTGAAAGAAACTCGTCGCGATTCCAAACACACAGAAGAAGCAGAGACGAGGAGCTCGTGTGGTGTGGTACGCGCTTACCAGTTCCTCCGGTTTCCTCTGGTCCTGTCGTACGCGGAGCAAGGGAGATCCCATCTGGTCAAAGGGAGAGCCAGCTAATCAGTCGGTCAGTCAGCGAAGGAGAAGAAGAAGAAGCACATGTGTTCTGGAATGCACGTTGTCGAATAGCAGCAGCCTGTCCGCTGCTGTGGAAGAAGAAGAAGAAGAACGGGGAAGGGAAGGAGCTCTCACGCACTTGGGCGGCGGGTAGTTCCGGGGAGGATGCGCCAGAACACGGCGTAGACCCACTGCGGCGGCGCGTCGCCGGTGCAGAGGCTCCGCAGCGTGTGCTGCAGCAGGTGCGTCACGGCCACCGGGCTCAGCTGCTCCTCCATCGCCAGGCCGGCGATTGAGCGAGCTGGTGGTCGAACGACGAGCTCACTCACCAGCGATCGCCCGCCACGGCTGTCTGGCTGCTCGCGCGGCCGGTGCAGTGGCTTGTTTGCTGAGCTGCTCGCAAGTGAAGAAGAAGTTGGACTACTCTAGCAGCTGGATGGGAAGGGAGGATCCTAGCCAAGAATCTTGGAGGGCTGGGCAAGCTAAGCACTACCCCGAGCTACTACCACTACGGCTATCGCCGTCTCCTCTTTTGCTCACTCACCCGTGTTGTGTGTGTGTGTGTGTGATCTCTGTATGGCTGTGACTTGTGAGGCCAAGGCACCACCGAATGGGAAAGCCACACCTGCCCAAAATTTATACTGCCGCTTGCCTTATCCGACCCTCCCTCCCCCGACTCATGACACGAGAGCTGGGCCTGTCCTGGTTGCCAATATCATACCACTACTTTAATGAGCAAACTAATAATGCGCCTCTGTCTCTCTACCACTCCCCGGCCCACAATTTCGACCACATTAATTTCGGAAATGAGAAACCCTGCGCCGATCGTGGCTCGGTCCTCGGATAGATTTGATCCCAACTGTCTCCTTCATGCCCGCACACAGACTCGAATATAGAGGACTGTTCTCGGCGTACGGTACGGAGCCCCGCCCCCTACTCCTCCACCGAATAAATTGCGGTGCAGGAACCGCCGGAAATCCTACGCTGCGAGCGGCAGCGGCGGCATCCTACGCAACCAAAAGATGAATGAATCGATCTCGGTACGGCAGATCAGCCCTACGAAATGGAAAGATCGCGTACGTGCAGGGCTAGGATACTTTGATTCTACTGCTACTGCTACTAGTGCCTCAGTGGAGCGCATCGGGAAAAAGTGGAGAGAACCTTGTGGCGCGCGCGCGGGAGCTATAGCGGCTACTACTACGCTGCATGCTATAGAGGCTCCTTTATGAGTTCTCAACAGTCTTATCAAAGCAAGAAACGGTGCACATCACTGTCCCTCGTTTATTCCACGGTTCGAGCCAACTGGTTTTGAACTCGGGTCTATTCGGACCATGCGGATTTCTTTTTCTTTTCCGCCCAAGGATCGTGCAAGCTACTACTGCTATAAGAAAAAAGTCCATGCGAAATTACACTGCCTTTTATTTTTCCAAAAAAACATTTACTACTTGGCCAACCAAACTCCTAGCAGCAGGGGCCTGTTTTTCTGTGAAGCGCAGAGGCAGCGGCTGGAACGCCCAGGAAATGTTTTGATGGCACTCATTCCCTCTTCCAGTTCTCACATTCCCGGCCGCTGCTTTACCATTGGCAGCACCGCAGCAGCCGGTTCACGAATCCGACAGCGCTGGCCCCAGCGCGCAGCGCTGCGGCGTCGCAAAGATTCATTCACGAATGGAGACCTGTGCGCCCCTCCTCCGCCTCTCAACTTCTGCATGGACCATCCTCCTCCCCTCCGCTGCCAGCACTAGTGTTATTGTCCATCGCAGATCCTCATTAGATCCGCATTAACCCCGCTTTGATCCGCGCTCAGCGAGAGGTTTCAACAGATGAAATCCGGTCCGAGTGAGGTTTAAACTGATGCGCCGGCCGGAGCGAAGTGTACTAGGATACTAGGAGGAATAACTTTTCCCTGACTCTGAACTAGACGTCCTGCACAATCCCTGCGCCTTGGATGTGTAGTAAGACAAGGGAGTGAAAAGGACCAATCAGGTCCCTCTCTCTCTCTTCCCTCCACTGTCGTTTTCATACCAGAGGCCAAAACCGCAAACGAAAAATAGCAATTTGAAATCTCACGTGAATGCAAAGGTGATCGTCCAAATTTGCTTCCTGACGGAATTGGGAGCGTTTTCTTTCTTTTCTCGTTTGCAGTGGAGAGGATTCTTTGCAAAGATGCCGTCTCGGAACCGGGCCCGGAGCCCTGTACCTTGTCCCCTGAAGATTGCATGATGACCAAAAGGGACTACTAGTTTCAGAGATTTGTGCTGTCAAACAAAAGAGGCAGCTTTTCTCACGTATCTTTACAGTCCTGACGATGCCGCTGGGAGGGGAAAAAACACTTGCTTTGGACCTTTTGACCTCGTCACCGCATAAGATACGCCACGCACTTCACTCCTCGAAAAGAAGCCCTTCACACCTGCTTCATCTTGATCTTGGTTGATGCCAGCCAGCACCCAGCAGGATGGACGTCCAGCAAGAAAAAAGTAACTGAGATTATCGCGCACAAACCATATTTCACTTGCCAACTTTGGTTATGACAGGGACTTGCGCCAGTATGCCCTAGTAATTCACTTCTTGCCTTATTGCAGCAATGCAGGGCGCACGGGTTGGATAAGATGGCGACAGTGAAGAGAGAACTTCGTTTCAGGTTCGTCAGGGTGAGCTGATCGTTGAGGTTTCACATGCGTGGCAGCCGGCGATGGCGATGCACCTAAGGAGGAAAGGTTCTGCCGGTGAGAAATGCGGTGGTGTTGCACTCTCCTTTTCAACCTGCGCCATGCATGCATCTGTCCCTGTCCATGAGCCACTGTGAGAGGGACTAGAGCTGGAAGTGGAACAAGGGCATTCCGGGCCAGTGGAGCATGCATGGCTTGGGCAAATAAGGTGCTGCAAAATAGTGAACCACATGGACACTATTTTCCCATGTTTTCCTCACACTTATTTCCAACTTTTGCCTGTAGTACTCTTTTTTTTGGTACTAACAAATTAAATCGGGAGCATATAAATCGGCGCAGAACGAAACAGCACCTCCAATTGGATAAAGGCACCTAATGAACTTTTGCGCAGATAAAGTCGCATTTTAGATAATCCTGTACGCTACGACTGCCTGTTTGGGAGGACCCCAACTAGCCAAAAACGTGCTGCAGTCCTTTGGACCAGGGCTGCCGCAACTTTAGCCCCAGATTACAACTGGATGGCTGCTGCTTGGTACGGCAGCAACATGCAACATTAAATTTTCGACCAAGAAAAACTATGATTGCCAACTAAATTATGCATTTTGATCAGAACCCAAATTCCTCTTTTTTTTGTATGCAACAGTTGTAGCTTGTAGGGATTATTCGTTGTGAATCTTGCGCTATTTCTCCACAGTAACATAACAACACGAAGAGAAAAGAAAACAGCGTCGTGTGGAGTGCTAGTCCAACAACACGTTAGATAAAAATGGCGGCGATAATACAATAATGGTCTCTCAGTCACCCTTTCCTGCAAGTACAGCTTGCCAAGTTTGACATGCTTCCGCTGGTGTAAATATACTATCGACCAGATAACTACTCCCTCCGTTTCAAATTATAAGACGTTTTTGACTTTCTCGAGATTATGTTTGATCATTGCCTTATTCAAAAATTTTGTGTAAAAATACAAATAAATAAGTCATTTACAAAATATCTTTAATGAAAAAACAAATCACAATCAAACTAATAACGTTTGCACAAATTTTTGAATAAGACTGAACGATCAAACGTAAAGTCTGAAAGTCAAAGACGTCTTATAATTTGAAACAGAGAGGAGTACTTTTTTATTCATCGTGTTTGCACGTGCTTTATCGTTATTGTCTTGGAAACATGTGGATGCGGCATCTAGAGTGGCTTTTTTTTTAAAAAAATATTGTTCTTGGAGTATAGTTGAGATAATATTGTTTGTCAAAGCTGCAACTGTACGCTTATATGCTTCTGAATTCTGATAGCGCATCAATTTCATCGGAGGACTCGCTTTCTTGTACAGTACAGGGTCCATGCACTCGACTGGGATGTACATACATATGATTGCTTTGTACGGAGAAAATCTGAGATATTTGAGTGATCGAGATGCCGGGATAATTAGTGGCTAAGGTTGTGTGTGTGTGTGTCCCAAATAACAAAAATTTCCGTCTAAAAATTAAGGTCATTATGTTCGGGGGAGGATATACGCTTCACAATCACATGTGAGAAATCTGGAAGCGCTACACACTATATACCTAAAAGACGACACATGAGCACCGGAAAGGCACTGTGATCCGGTCCATTATGAACATCCCTGCATGATTAGCTCATGGACCTCTCCGGTCAAAACGACCAAGCAGGATCGGATAGGCCAGGGAGCATGCAAGCGTTTTTTGCACTGCCACTTCCAGCAGATGGAAGGAAGCGAGGCGAGAAATCCCCAGGACGATCACGTGACACCAGCTAGTGCCGTTGTGTCGCCTTTTCCCTGCCGCTTTCTGCAGGAGCGGCAGGCGGAGGCAGCACCAGCCAGCGCAGCGCAGTGCATGCGACGCAAAGCTAAGCTCCCCCTGCTACAACTCCCCCGCTTTCCACCGGCATGGACGCCCTCCACGCCTTCACTTCGCGCCCATGCCGCTCTCGTTGACGACGAACCCCACCGCGTCGCTTCCCTCCTCCGTCCAGCTAATTTCACGCGAGGAAGAAGAAAAAACAACCGTTTCGTTATCACTAGTGAAGTGAACCTCAGTAACCACTAGTAATAGATTGCTCAGCTCGGTGACACGCGCGCACAGCAACGGCCATGAACCTTTGTCGTCCGCGGCAGGCAGGTTTCGACACCGTGATCAGCGCGAACAGCGGCCGGAAAGCGCAGCACAGCGGCAGGCGTACGATCGCGAGGACGCCGGGAGCAGTGGTCTAGTTCCAGCTCTCCTGCGCGCCGCGGAAAGAGACAAGCCTGGCACGGAAAGGGATCGAATCGATCGGGCGTCCCGACGTCGCCTTCGTCCCGGTGGCGCTGCGGCGAGCCCATACATGACTGGCATGGCGGAGCGCCTGTTCATGCATGGCACACGAGATGCATGAACGCGCGCACGCGGCTTTAGCCTCCGAACAATTCGCGATCATCCTCCCACAACTCAACGCATGATTTGTTTTGGCCTTTTGGGGGGTCGGAGAAAATGGAAGCTGTACTAGTACTAGTAATGAATCGTTCGTCGAATTATGTTCACCGTATGGTAGTAACATGCATGATCTACTGTTACTGCTTACCGACACAAGCACTCCTGGCCACTGAAAAGCCTGAACCGCACGAGAGAAAGTTGGACGGCACTCACTCACTCAACCAGTGACTCATCTCTGATGTGTGAGCAGCCGGGCATGCGCTTTCTCCATTTAACTGAGGGCCTGCTCGTTTCCAGCTATATAATTTTTAGAGGGATCAAATCAAAGAGAATTTTATCATTTTGGAGTACTTAAATAAAGTTTAATCTCGAAACTAATTGCAGACCCCCTACCTAATTCACGAGACGAATCCAACGAGGGTAATTATGGTGTTATTAGAAGATGTTTACTGTAGCATCACTGTAGTAAAACATAGATTAATTAGGATCATTAGATTCGTCTCGCAAATTAGAGGGAGGGTCGCGACATAGGTTTTGTTATTAAATTAATAAAAGATCTACTTAAATAATAAGATTCTCTTTGATGTGACAAGTATATAAATTTTAGAGGGTGGAAACGAGCGGGGCCTGAACCGCGAATACTGGCGTCTGCGCGTTTGCAAGTTCTTGCGATCCTGCTGCCTTTCGTTCTACTACCACCTCACGTTGCCCAACATGGCCCCCTGCTGCTGCTGCTGCCACCACTGAACAGTGGCTGTCAATAGATTCGCCTTTAGATTTTAATTGCCCGCTCTTATTTCCCCCTCTTTCGTTTCTCACGTCGCCGTGAAGCAACATGGGGAGTGTGGCGGTAGACATGTACACGAACGGAATCTCTGTGTGTACGTACTACTGCATTTCGGTGTATAGGATGTCCGTGTGTAGATTTTTTTCTTGGAGCTTAATGTCCGATTGTAGATGAATTGCAAGTATGCAACATTTTTTTTTCCACAACAGGGTTTCCCCTGGAATTTCATTACTGGCAAGCAACGAAATTACAAGCAGTTCCCACATCTGTTAGGTTCCAAAACTTCTACTGACTCTGGTTTGCGACTTACTACTCAATACTAGAACTTTGTTCAGATGCTTACAACTCGCCTTCCCAGGAGGCCATCAACAACTACTACCCAACGCAACAGAGCCTGCCAAGCTCTTCACGACCCTTATCTTCGACGCATCACTTCACGCCGGCTCGATCGCCAGTGTTGCTTCTGTTCTGACCGCCTTCCGCGGGGTGAGTTGCCACTGCATTCCTCTCGAGGACCTTTGCACCGGCTTCCAGGCATTTCTTGTCAGCTTCCTTCTGTAGACCTGCCCAGAATGTGAAAAATACACGGGCATAACACACTATTTCAGTTGGTGATCGAATTTGTTTTCCTTCAAAGCATTTCCTGTTGCGTAACTTCCATAACGCCCAGCAAATGCCAGCAAGGCCAACAAAATGAAACTTCACTCCATGAGGCAAGAAATGTTTTGCCCAAGCCAAGTATTGTTCAACTGACTCTGGCCTGCAGTTAGCACCTATTGTCCATGCCACAATACTCCATACATATTTACTTACTGTACACTTAAAAAAAGATGTTCGATTGTTTCTTGTTCATTACAGAAACAACACCTTTTGTCTCCTTTCCATTTTTTCCTCGTTAGTACATCTTTTGTTAGTATTGCACCCTGACTTATCAACCACATGAAGATTTTGATCTTTAGTGGAATTTTTGCTTTCCATAATTGCCAGTTCGGTTCATCGTTATATGAGCTACAAAGGTGCTCATATACAGATTTGACTGAGAACATGCCATTTTTCTCCCATTCCCAGATTGGCATGTCTCTCTGATTATTTAAACACACTGTCATTAGGATGTCATTCAATTTCCTTCTTTCCTCCTGCAGATCTTCAGATAACCATCGTCTGAAAGATAGTTGCCATCCATTCTCCGCTATCTTAGCTACGTGAACTTTTTGATTCCTACAAATCTCATACAGGTTCTGAAACTTCTTGCCGAGGGAGAAGTTACCGCACCATTTATCACTCCAAAAGTCAGTAGTCTTCCCATCTCCGATCTGAACTTTTCTTCCAGCAAGATAAATATCTTTGACCTTGATTAGATCGGTCCAAACTGGTGAGTCCGTTTGCTTATGTTTGATCTGAGTTATGCTTTTATTTTTGACATATTTTTTTTGAACAATTACTTGCCAGAGACCTTCCTTTTTTTCCAAATTCCACCACCACTTACAAAGAAGACTGATATTCTGTTTCCTTAGATCTTTGATTCCTAGCCCACCTTTCTTTTTCGGTCTGCAAATCTTCACCCATTTCACTAGGTGGTATTTCCTCTTGAAGTGCCCCCCTTGCCAAAAGAATCTTCTCCTAACCTTGTCCATTCTCTCGATGTTGGTTTTTGGGAGTAAGTACATTGACATGTGGTAGGTGGGGATGCTAGTTAAACTTGTATCAATCAGCATTTTCCTACCACCTAATGTGAGTGACCCTCCTTGCCAACCATCCAATCTTTTTTCTAACTTGTTTTCTACTAGAACCCAGTCTATCACATGTAGCCTGGAGTGAGACACGAGGCACTCCTAGTTACTTTATTGGCCAATTTCCTATTGCACAGTTAAACAGATCTGCATAGAAAATAGTCTTCTGCTCATCTTGTTGAATCATGATCACTTCACTTTTCTGAAAATTGATCTTTAACCCAGACATTTTTTCATATAAGTACAACAAGTATTTAAGATTCAGGGCTATATCTTTGTCGTCCTGCAGACAAATGATCGTATCCGCATACTGGAGTGCTACTACTCCTTTTTCCACATAATTGGGCACCAGCCCAGTTAACATATTGTTATATTGAGCCATCTTCACCATTTTAGCAAAGGTGTCTGCAGCTAGGTTAAACAGGAATGGTGACAGGGGATCCCCTTGTCGGACCCCTTTTCCACTCCGAAAATAAGATCCGATTGCATTGTTCAGTTTTACTGAGAGAGTTCCCTTCCTCACTACCGTTTCTATCCAATTACACCATTTTGTACTAAATCCTCTGCTTTTCAAACAGTCAAAAAGAAAGTTCCAGCTTATTTTATCGTAAGCTTTCTCAAAATCTAACTTCAAGATTACTCCATCTTTCTTCCCGACCTTGGTATCATGCAGGATCTCATGAAGGCACATAATCCCATCCATTATGTTCCTCCCTTTGATAAAGGCGTTTTGACACCTATCAATGATTCTATGCATCACCCTCTCCAACCTTAAGGTGAGCACTTTTGTGAAAATTTTATATTTTACATTCAGCAGGCATATAGGCCTATATTGTTGTATTTTATTTGCTTCTTTCAGTTTTGGGAGTAAGTTATTACTCCATAGTTGATTCTACTGATATCACAATTGTCCTCAAAGAAGTCATCAAAAAGATCCAAAAGGTCTTTTTTAATTATCTCCCAACACTCTTGGTAAAACTCAATTGGCATGTGGTCCGGCCCAGGAGCAGTATTTTTTCCATACAAAGGATTGCACTTTTAACTTCATCCTCGGTGAATCTTTTTGAGAGCTCCTCGTTTTCTTCTTCCGTAACCCTCTCCCCTTCGGACCAGCACCGAGGGTCTAGCTGAATGGGAGGGCATTCACTTGGGCCAAATAATTCCTTATAAAATTCTGTGGCATGTTTGAGAAGGTTTTCATCTCCTTCAATCACTCTATCCTCATTTTGAAGAGCATAGATAGTATTTTTCCTTTTTTTACCATTAGCTATTCTATGGAAGTATTCGAGTATTACCATCCCCTTTGAGAAGCCAGCAGGTATTTGAACGCTCATTCCAAGTATCTTTCTTCCATTTCGAAAATGTTTAGAAGGCTCGCTCTGAATTTGAGTTTTTCTTTGCAGTTGAGCTCTACTCAAAATTTGTTGTTCCTCAATATTTTCAAGCACCAAGCAACTCATCCTAGAGCTCCATTTTCATTTTCTTAATATCACCTTTCCTCTTGTCGCCCCAACCTTTAAAATATTTTTTTATTCTTTTCTCCTTAATAAGCCATTTCTCTATGTTTGATTTTGCTATCACTTTTTGTCCCCAAATTTCTTTTACTTTCTCCTTGAAACCTTCTTGTCTCAACCAAGAAATCTCAAATCGAAGGGTTTATTCCGCGTCTTTGGTTTATCACCAACCGAGAGAAGGATGGGGTTATGATCCGACATAAACCTAGGTTTCTTCAAAGTTACTGTCGGAGGGAATAACACTTCCCACTCTTTGTTCATAAAAACCCTATCTAGCTTTTCAAGGGTGGGGTTGGCCTGGTTGTTGCTCCAGGTGAATCTACCCCCATTTAACTGCAGTTCTCTTAGCTCATGGGTATTGATTATGTTATTGAACATATCACTCCATTTGTTGCTGCAAAATTGTTTATTTTTGTCACTACCAAATCTCAGAATATTAAAATCTCCCCCAATAATCGTTGGGAGCCGACTCTCGTGACAAAGATGAGCCGGTTCAACCAGGAACTGCTCCTTGCCCTCTTCATGAGCAGGGCCATAAACAAATATTAGACACAGATCTATTTTCAATTTCTTGTCATGAACTATTGCCGTAATAGTATACCTTCCTGTACTAAAGTCTTTGACATCAAACCGGTCTATATTCACTCCACATAAAATTCCGCCTGATTTGCCTTTGGAGGGCATCCAGTGCCAGGCGTAGGATTTTGAGATATCTATTTTCCTAAAAAAACTCTCATTAAATTTCTTCTTCATTGTTTCCTGAACTCCTAAGAAATCCAGTCGAAAATCATTTATCAAATTGTTCAGGAAAGGACTCGAGGCCTTTCTTCCCAATCCCTCTACAGTTCCAGATTAGACCATTCATTGTACCTTTTTGTTTTTACCGCCTTTTCACGGGTTCACCTTAGAACTAATCTTGGTGACCCCTTTCTCCTCCTCTCGCATTCACCGGAGGTGAAGCGAGGTATTTCTCCCTACTGCCACAAAAGGTGACTTTCTTTTTCTTTTTCCTAGATTTTTTTGTGAGACACCAATTGGAACCCATCATCATCCGAGGACTCGAGCACCATCCAAGTAGCTGTTGTTCCACTAAGGGGCTAACAGCAGCTACTTCCTTAGAATCCTGTTTTTCATCCTCACTTCTTTTATTATCTAGAGTATGCCTTGCAATCTCCAAATCTTTAATCACATTAATTACTTCTAGGTCATCAATATTGATCTTTACCCCCATATCACGTGCCTTATTGATCAAAGAGTCATTACTAAGAACAGAGAAAGCATTCTTAGAGGTTAGGTTAGTACCTTCTAAATTTCTTTTCCTCGTGAGTTCCTCGGCTTTTTCAGCAATCTTCATATTTTGTCCCACAAATCTGGAGCTCCTTCCGTTCCGTGGCTGTTTATCTTGAGTTGGTGCACTTATTTTCACTGTTTCATTGCCTTTTCTCCGATCATTGATTTCTGTCTCGGGTTGACTGTCCACTCTTTCTTGCTGCTTATGCCCCATATGCTCAATTTCATTTTCTTCTTCATCTTCTCTCATGTCCACCTCACAGCTTTGCCTTCCCATCATCTTCCCGGCTTGACATGTCAACTACAGGCCCCTCTTGAGTCCCCTTCATTGAACTTGGGGATGTTGCATCTTCTTCCTCCGTGATGTTTAGCCCTCTCGTTATTTACATCCCGATCTTGATGTCTTTCATTTATTTCCTTGTTCCAGCTTGTCGGTGTTTGCTGATTGTATGGCCATTTTTGCTTCAATCATCTTCAGGGGGTCATACTTAGATTTGAACAGGTTTGAACCATATTCATTTATCACCACCGAGTGATCATGGTTGCATTGCATGGTCCACAGTTTTCTATCATTATCCGAGGCCCCAAGTGCACTATTAATCGGTCCAATGTGCAGTACATCACTTCCTGGTTGAACAAGGTCTCCTATCTTCAGCCCTTCGTCTTCACTATCCTCCCAATCTGCTTCATCCAAACTTCCTTTCTGTTTCCCATCACATGTTTTCGCTGTGCTCTTTATCGATGACTCGTTGTTTGTGAATTTTCTATGCAACCACCATTAATTTTGCTGGTGCGGACTGCTGACCAATATTTCCTGATTTGGCATTATCCCCGCTTGTTACTGATTTCCCCTTAGCATTATCTAGTCTTGGTTTCTTGCTCTGCTAGTCACCTTGTTCTCCAACAGTGTCATTCCTTGTCCATTGATTTCCAGCTAGGTTAGTTGTTCCTGTTTGAGGAACTTCCCTTTGGAAGCCAAAATCATAGAGGTAATCTCCGATGGCTCCTTCTACGATGGATGGGACCACGCTTGCATCTTTGCATTGGATTTTCACTCTCACATATTCAAATTTGAATATATTTTCTTCATCAATCTGCTTAGCCCTGCCCACTAGGGACGCCACCCTGCTCACATTTGGTGTCGACCTTTTTTCCATAGGGATGTTTGTGATTCTAAACCAGGCCTCCTCTAATTTACCTTTCGAGCCAATCCCAGCAGACCATTTAGTAACTTTGATTGCAGCAGACTCTCACTGTTCTTAATCTCATTTCTATGAAGTGGGATGCTGTTGCCGGTGTTTGAGCATTTGGGAATCTCATTTGGAATTTCTTATCTCCAATTCTCTTCGCATACCATCTCCATGTGGATCCTTCCCCTGCCAGCAGTCTAAATTCAGATTCAATTTGTCTTGCCGAAGCTTCTCCCTGTGTTACCTCAATTAGAGCTAGTGTTGCCATGTCCTTGACTTTTTGTTCACATGACATATCTTCAATGAAGTAGAAGCCTTGACCTGGTGCTGCCGATCCGCAAAACTGTGCAAAGTACTCGTCCGGTTTACTTTCCACTCTAGCATTTTGGGTATGATCTCCTCTGTTTTGCGGAATCTGTTGTCCTTGGCTATTAGCACCTTGTTCTCCTCTTCCGGGTGGGACTTGCTGTCCTTGCCTACTCGTCCCTTGCCCATGAGAACCTGGACCACTCTGCCTCTCGATCCACCTTTGTTTCAATTGTTCCAAACTGAATTTTTGCTCTGTTTGTGCTTTGTACTTGACTATCGTAGTCAGATTTTCCATGAACATTTTCCTCTTTTTTGGTTGCCTCTTCCTGACTCGATTCAGATTTGTCCCGAAGTTTATCGTTCTGCGTCACATTCTCACCACCCGAGTTCGGATATTGAGGTCCGAAATCCCATATGCCTCTCGTTGTTTTGGTTCTGCTCATCCAACCAATGCCCCCTACCTTGCCCACGGCCCCTCCGAGGGAAGCCGGATCCGGCCTCTGTCCTTCCAGCCCCCTTCCAAATCTGCCAAATCCGAAACCTGCCCTATTGGGGGCTCCGAAACCTCTCCTTCCATACATCCTTGTTCGATGACCTGATTCCACAACCCGAACGAAAGATCTCGGTGTCTCCTCCAAAGGTCGTCCACCTCAAATCGCCTTCACGGAGGGAAGGAAGATCCGGGGACTCGTTAGCTTCACCCACGGAACCAAGCACACGCTCACACACCCCCACCTCCTTACTCCTCCTCCGGATATGGTCGAACCTAGGGTTAGGGTTCACCCGGTTGATCCCGCCGCGGCCATGAGGGTCCGCATCCGGAGGTCTGCGAGGAGAGGATGAGGTAGAGAGAGGGTTGCTCGGGATGGGAGTGGAGGTTGGTACCTGTGGAGGTCCGGTTGGTTCGACCGTACCCGTGCCACCATCGGTTGGACCCGGTGCGCTCGGTGTGGACGCGTGCGTCTCGTGGTGCAGCCTAGCCGCACTCTGTGTCTCGCGGTGCGTCCGCATGGAGCCCACCCGGGTCCCGTCGGTCTTCTCCGGCAACTTTCCGGTGGTCCCGCCGCCCAGGTCGCCGTCGGATGGCCCCGCGCTGGAGTCGCCTTCGGATGCAGTCGCGGCCATCCCCGCCGATGGGAATATTTTTTTAATAGAAAATGATCTTTAGTAGAAACAGGCCATCTTTGTTTTACTGGGCAGACAGTTCGTCACAATTTTACTCCAGGGTTTTCCCTCTCATCTGTGTACTACTCCATGTAACAAGGTTGGTATCCTTGTTACCAATGCAATAAAGGATCAGGTAATCTCCAAAAGAGTTGCCGTACTTTTCTTAAAAAAAAACTGGGCAGAGAGTGATTTCTAAACAATTCACTGTGAGGTAATACGAGGGACGGAGCTTTGTTCGGATTGATCCGGGCCGTCTCCGTCTCCGTCCCCGGACCGCTCTCCGTGTCTTTTCTGAACCTCGCCAAGCATTGTCTCCGATCCGTTCAATTTCGACACCTACCTCCAGAATACTGCGCACTGTATACCACTTACTTCGTGCCCTGCCTGTGGAGGAGACAACAGTACTTCACACGCGAATTGGAAAAGTACGAGACGGTCGTATTGAAAGATACTTGACCACACGTAATAAAGAAGCATGTGTGTGTGGCAGCAGTGCCACCTTTTTTGTTTTATACGGAGCATGACGGAACGTAGTGCACAAGCTCTGAGTCTTCTGAAAAACCTCAAACTTCTGAATTTCTGAGTTCTGCATGTGATCGGTATAGATTAATAAACATAGAGGAATGGTTGCCGGCCAATTCTGAATTCCGCCCTGGTGAGCAGGATCTGGATTTGGATTTTCTGTAACAAAAAAATCTAGTAGTTCTGTTCAGCTTCGACAGAGACAAAACTTAGAACTATGTACTACTTCAGTATGTATATGAACTGTGATTCCGATGGTTACATATCAGCTACTGATTGACAATTTGACATATCAGTAAGCTGTGCAATCAAACTCGCGCCTTGACAATGACGCCAACGCGAAGCCTGGTCCAGATAGTCTGAAGATTTTGATCCGGGCAGAATGGGCGACACCGCATCGAGAACACGAGCGACAAAGATGCAGTTAAAACACAGTTCACAGGAAGACTAGCCGGGCTGTCTCAAAGTCCAACACGACGACAAGTTGCGGTAAACATCGCACTCCTCTTCATGGAGACGCGCGCGTGCGCACGCCTGCATTGTTCAGGAACAGTCGGGCGATCGAGTTGGTCGTTGAGATGATGCTTCCGGGTGTAGACGGACAGGCGATTGACAGCAACTACTAGAAGCAGGCACAACGGTACAACAACGCCTCTAGCCGCTGTTCTCGGAACAACGTTATATATCCAAGATGGTGGCATCTAACAAACGTAGGTCCCCCCAGCTCTCTCCTAAATCATGTTGGTAAACAGAGATCGCCGTTGTATCCTTGCTAGGGCTCACTGCAGCCACAGCACGCGTTCCTGGTGGTACCTTCGCGATACAGTTATGCGATCCACGTAATTATTGACCGAGCCTAACTGTAACCCCACTCATGATTAAAGAGAGTTTTCCTGCTACAGGATTGGATCGCCACTCACCAGCAAAAGAGAGAGAGAGAGAGACAGATAAAGGTTCACGTCATAAGGAAACAGGGCATGCATGTCCATGATGCAGAATTAACAGTGGAGCGAGGGTTCTATCTCAATGTCTATGGTAATTTCCAAAGTTCCATTGCGGCCTATGCCTAAAGAGAGAAAGAGCGGGACGTGCCACGGCAGCGGACATAGACACCTACCAGTGTCCAGTGACTCCATCGGTGCTCCCCGTAAAATGATGGTCAGGGGGACACAAGTGTCACCTCACCACTCCACACTCCCTGTAAAATGAGTTCCTCTCCTCCGCGGTCATCTTTACAGAGGGGAAGGCACATGGAAAAGCGAGAATTATTGAGCTGATTCCTTGTCACCATTGGGGCTCTGCTGACTCCCTCCCTCCCTGTCTGAATTCTGATTGATGGATTCCTTACCAAGCAGCAAGGATGCAGGCCAGCATCAGTCCATGGTTTGTGGTGGTTCGGTCACAGAGGAAGAGAGACAGGGAGATAACGCATTGGAAAATAACAGCCGTCAAATCAGGAAAGGCTGGGCGACGATGAAAACTGCGGAGTTTCAGAAGGCCCCGTTCGTTTTCAGGTATATAATTTTTAGAGGGGTCAAATCAAAGAGAATTTTATCAGAGTACTAAATAAAGTCTAATCTCGAAACTAATTGCAGATCCCTATCTAATTCACGAGACGAATCCAACGAGGGTAATTATGGTGTTATTAGAAGATGTTTACTGTAGCATCACTGTAGCAAAACATAGATTAATTAGGATCATTAGATTCGTCTCGCAAATTAGAGGGAGGTCGTGACATAGGATTTGTTATTAAATTAATAAAAGTACTACTAAATAAGTAAGATTCTCTTTGATGTGACGATGCTTAAATTTTAGAGGCAGGAAACGAACAGGGCCGCTCGATCAATTATTTGGACCAGCGTGTGAGTGAGTGGCCACCCAAGCTCAAAAATGCTTCGCCAGATAGGTGGTGTGCACGCACAGTTTAAGAGCTACACCCACATGCAGCACTTGTGGAACCTAGGGCTCCCTATAGGCTTTCTTTGTTTTGTGCAACTCACGTCATAGAGATCAAGGATTTTTGTAGGATTCAATCCCTACAAAAAAAAAAAATCTAGTGAGAGCCTTTAGAATGCAGGATTGAATCTCATCAAATCCATCAAAACTCTATAAAATGCTTTTCTCCATGCAAGTTTTGGTAAATAAGCAAGATGTCCAATCTCTTTTAAAATTCCTACCAGTCTATAACTCCCTTCAATTTTTTTGTGTTTTTCCTGTATTGCAACCAAACTATTGCTACAAAATTTTCCCGTGTTTTCAATTCTTGTAAGATTACAATGGATGATGAACTCAATTCCTGTGTTTGTCGCAAAAAAAAGAAGTCAATTCTTGTGTTTTTCCTATTCCTATGTTTTTGAAATTTTGCATTCCAAAGGAGGCCTCAATCTTACTGAGATACGAATTTGTATCGCCAATGACAAGCAAGTCGTGCCACTGCCAGAATGTATTGATAAGTTCTATTTTTTTTTCAAAGATGCACTTGAGAAGAGTGAATAGGTTTTGTGTTATATAGGAAAAGAAACACGGTAATAACAGAAACCATAGGTAGACCTCAAAGCCCCTTGCGTCTCATGATGTATGTGTAACACAACACTAACAAATGTGTGGACAACAAACAAACATACAATACAAAGTTGGTATATGTAAGCCAACGACTTTGATGCCCCTTCTGCGTGCGTCAAAAGCTAATTAATGAAATTGTAAGGACAAATGAAGGCCAACTTACAATAGTCAAAAATGTTGTCATTGAAAGTTGCCTAGAGGGAGAGGGGGGTGTGTGAATAGGCGATAATCCCGAAAAACACTTAATTCGATGGATTAGTAGCACAGTATGAAAAAGTCCGATAACAACATCCGATAAGTGTAGGATATTGTTCGGTGCAACATATTTCGACACCTATAGGATAATGTCCGATGGCCTCGTGCAGAAAACAGATCGGCCATCAAGATGGACAAATCCACGGGAGATAAACAAGGAGCAAGCAGCAGGAAACACTAGAAAGCTAGGCAACAAGAGGACAAGCAAGCAAGCCTCATACACAAGTAAATCTAGGAATTTAAGCAAGAACAACTAGAGCTAGAGCACAAAAAAAGCAAGAAACGAAAGGGAGACAAAGGGGACACGCGATTTTTCACCGAAGTTCAGCTCCACCAAGGAGCCTACCGGCTTGAAATCCACTAATCAATCTCCACGAAGGGAGGGGCAATACAAACGACCCGAGTCTCAACCACAAGCTTGAGAGCTCGTCGGGTGATGCCTAACAGTCTAGGGGATGAATCACCAAGAGTAACAAACACAACAAGCGTCGATGTCGAGGTTGAACCAAGTGTTTGAGGAATGGAGATGAAGCTCTTTCAATCCTTCTCAATCTCCTCATAAATCCGCCAAGGATCGGAGTGAGAATCAAAGGGAGTGCGGAGGAGTGCTTGGGTGAGTTTGGGAGTGTATTTCGAAGTGGGGGAGTTGCCAGCCGGCTAAAGTAGGAAGGGACCTCCTTTTATAGCCGGGGCAATAAAAAGAGCCGTTGGCTCGATCTATGTCGAACATTGTCCGACGAGGTCCGAACATTATCTCGTGGAAGTGGCGGAGCCTACGTGGTCCGATGAAATAATCCGATGAACATCGGATTTTGTCTAATAGAGAGGTATCGGACATTGTCCAACGGCCTGCGGACATTGTCCGGTTGAGGTGTGCGAGCTCAGTAGTCCGACGTGAAAAATCCGGTGGGTTCCGGATTTTGTCCAGGTGTGAGTGGCTTCGGACTTTGTCCGACACATATCGTACATTGTCCGATGACAGGTCCAGACTTAGGATTTTTCAGGGAAATGTCCGATGCTACTGGATTTTCTTCTACTGGATATTGTTCGGTGGTCTTCGTGAATTTTTTGGGATGTGCACGGTTCCGTGATCCGATGGGGTTAGGACATTATCCGGTGGCTCGACTATGAGTTGGTATTTTTAGATTTTGAGATGAAATTTGCACTTGGTTTCTTTGACACTTATTCTTATGTGTCTCTCTTGATAGTACGGTGTTCCTATACTCAAGATCAAAAGAAAAAGGTATGTGGTCTTCATCTTGAGTATTTGCTTTTCTTTTTCCAAGATATTCAATTTGGTTGGCTTTTCACATGAACTTTTTTAAACCTTGCTGTCATATTCATCAATTGACATTCACTTCACACTCGGCTCATTAGAAATATTAGTCCATTTTAATTGTATTAACGTCAATCACTCAAAACCATAATTAGAGGCCTAGATGCACTTTCAGTCATGCATATATTTCAGAGCGAAAATTTGCTTAAGTGTATGTGTGGATAATAGCAAATAATTCGCCACTGTCAATAGAAGGACGGCCAATTATATGTTCGTGGTAAGATCTATATGGTGAAAGATAGCATATTATGTTCTTATTGTTACTACAAGAAGGTCAAAAGTAATATTTGATTATAACTTGCATTGGAAAATAACATACTTATACTAATAAACATCTCAAATAAATTTTAGATCTATCTTATTAATGCAAACATAAACATTAAATATAAGATTAAACTATTAACCATGTCAAACAAATATATGTGAGCTTCATTAATGTGGTAAATCATATTTAAAGTACGAAAATGTTAAATTTATGCACAATATGTTGGATCAAAGGTAACCTGAGCCACATATTACGATCAGAGGTCTCACGAAAATATTTACCAATACTGACCAAGAAACAAGTTTTTTCAACAAGTTGCCCAAATAGTAAAAACTACTATGCTATCCTACGGTGAAAAGCTCGACGAGGAAAATTCGTATATATGTAATACATGTATGGAATCCTAAGTAATAAACCAAATTTAGTACTTCATATTTATCGTGCCGTAGGTCATTCGATTTTAAAATGAGATAATAATGCAACCAAAAACTCTCATAGAAAACCTGCAATGATGGCAAGTTAAAGTTGCCGCACATTATCAATAGAATAACATCATTACTTCATGTACTGTTCGTGAGAAAGCTTACTTAACGTAGAGGGCAAACTTTAATATGACGCTCACAAGTCTACCAAATAGGGACATGGCGGTGACGCTTCATACATAATCCTCACAAGTCTACCAGATCGGGACATGGTAAGCTTCATACATAATCCAGTGGCCTGTAAATAAGAGCAATGTCACCGATCGACGTATAACAAAAGTGGAAAGCTAAGTACCACGGAAGCTAGTATGACAAACCAGATGACTGCAATACAGTTTATTCACACGACCAAGTGATTGTTCTGAATCAGTAACTCTTTTTTCTTGCGAGAAAAATATACCATCTGATGACGTTACCACACTATCACTGTAAACGTTATGTCAAGCCCCTAATGATTGGATATCAATAACACCAACTATGTATGTCAGAACCCAAAGTTGGATCGAAGGAAAATAGTTACGAAAAGAGACGACTCAATCCACCGGTGGTGCGCCCGACAACAGCATCAGAGGCCCAGCCGCCGGAGATGCTGACGAGGCAGGCAGCAGTAGATTTGACCAGGGATCAGTACACATGCTCCTCCTCGTCGATTCTGCAGTCGATTTGACCAACACGTTCGCCGTTGGCGGACAGTTGGTACGAACGAAGGGAAAGGACCCGCACAGTGGATCGGTTGGTCCACGGGAAAGCAGCAGTACCCGTTTGAGAGAAGCATCTACGGATGACATGTCGTGTCTTGCCGTTGCCGCCAGCAACGGAGCGCGGAGATCGGCGGAGGCTTTGCAACCGGTGGTGTGTTTGTTGGTGAAGGAAGTCTCTTTTTTCTCGGAGGAGATTGTTGAACGACGAACGTTCGCCGGAATTCGCGTGGGAATGTGGTGGTTTCTCAATGCTCGAAGTGTATTTTGTTCTCGAATGGGAGATTGAACCCCTTCGTATTCGTCGAGAAGCAAAATCATGCGCAACAACATGAACATGATTTTTTTTTAGCTCAACAACATGAACATGAATGATCGATGATGGTTCATGGTTGTGTGGACAAAACTCCGGACGACGAACTTCGCGGGGATCCTGAACGAAGATGGATCGAAGGAAAATAGTTAACGAAAAGATTGGTGGCCCATACGGCCTACATACAATTTCAGCCCCGCCTGGAACTGGAATGCTGCAGATAGCAGCATCCTCGAGCCCTGAGATTCCTGGGCCATATCTATGCGCTTTCACCTTCCACAATCTCGCAGCCCAGTTCGGCTCGAACCCGACGGCACCTTCAACTCCGAGCCAGCCGCTTTGCCGTCTGTCTACTTCTGGCACCCTCGCCTTCCCCGGCGAGACCAAACCCTAGCCCATCTCCATGGACAACAACGGCAACGCCTCCGGCGGCAAGCGCAAGCGCGGCCGCAAGCCGAAGCAGCCGCCCGCGGCCGCGCCCGAAAACAACCACGCGCCCTCCTCGTCCCTCGCCAACAACGCCGCCGCCGCGTCCGACTCCCCGGACCCCGAGCCGGCGTCCTCCTCCCCGCGCCGCGCCGCCGCGGCCGCAAGTCCCGGCGCGTGCGCAACGAGCCCCCGTCCGATGCCGACGCCGTGTCCCCGCCGCGGCGGGGCGGGCCCAAGGGGGTGCCCAACGGCGCGGCGGAGGCCCACGCGCCGGCGGAGCTCGCGGTGGAGGTCCCCGCCGCGGTGGATCCCCTGCGGTGGGAGCAGGTCGCGAAGGTGATGCCGTCGATGGACGCCGTGGTGAAGGTCTTCTGCGTCCACACCGAGCCCAACTTCTCCCTGCCGTGGCAGCGCAAGCGGCAGTACAGCTCCAGCAGCAGCGGGTTCATCATCGGGGGCGCAGGGTGCTCACCAATGCCCACTCGGTCGAGCATCACACCCAGGTCAAGCTCAAGAAACGTGGCTCGGATACCAAGTACCTGGCCACCGTCCTTGCCATAGGCAATGAATGTGACATGGGTATGCATGGATTGACTCGCCTCAATTTCTCTAATTTGTCTTGCAAAGTTCCTGAGTTTTATAGATACGCACCTTTCGCTGCTGTAATTATTCATGTATCATGATAAACTAGCTGTAATTATTCATGTATCATGATACATGCAAGTCTGTAAAAAAACTAGTATAGTAGCGTTTTTATTCAATATCATTTACATACAGGGTTAAAGATGTGCCACTGACGTTTAACTTTGTTCTTTGTATATGATGATTTTTTAAAGCAACTTTTGATGTGAGAAATAGATGATCATTTTTCGCATAGCTATCTTCGTATGCATACTCAAATCTGAGAGCTGTACAGGTGCCTTTTTTTACTCGTCCTTATAAAAATTTTGTACTAACATGATAAGTTAGATAACATGGGGTGCATCCTGAGTTTATGGAATAAATGGATCTTGTAATTGTTCTAGCAACTTAAGAAAATTGCATCAAGCTGCTGACGTAGCGCATGTGCAGATTGGCTCACCAAAAAATAACATTCGAAATTTAAAATATATGGAAGAAATGACCTCGAGCCCCAGCCTCTGCACTGCACAGTGTGCGGGTAAGGCTGTTTGCTAACACCCTTCCCCAGACCCCGCATAGTGTGGGAGCCTACGGCACTGGGTATGCCCTTTTTTATGGAAGAAATGACCTGGAGAATTCTGAGTTAAACTGCTTATATAGCTATTAGCTTTAAAAGCATCGAGAGTACTATATTATGGTGGAAAAAATATACTCTGTCCCAAATTACTTGTCATTGTGGCTTTGTATCAAGTTCATTGATCATTCTCTGAACCTGGACAAACCATTTGTCCAGCTTCATTGAAAATGAATCTGGACACTGAAAAAACACCTCTAGTATCATGTATTCAAGCGAAGCTTTGTCAAAAGTATTAGCTCCATCTGAGATCTGACAAATAGTCTTGAGAAGTTAACTCTCTTGTTTAATTTGTTATCTGATAGCGATTAGTGTCCTCTTGGTTTCAGCAATGTTAACTGTCGAAGATGATGAATTCTGGGAAGGAGTTTCACCAGTAGAATTTGGAACATTGCCAGCACTCCAGGATGCTGTCACTGTTGTCGGTTACCCAATTGGAGGAGATACTATCTCAGTGACTAGTGGTGTTGTATCTAGGATTGAGATACTTTCGTATGTTCACGGTTCCACAGAGCTTCTTGGATTACAGGTATTTTACTATATTTTGCATTTTATACCTTTGTCTTTTCATCTATGGAACTGTGAGTCTATGGCTAACTTCCATCCTTGAAACTTCCTTAACCTGAACAGATAGATGCAGCTATAAATTCAGGAAATTCAGGGGGACCTGCTTTCAATGATAAGGGGAAATGTGTTGGTATAGCTTTTCAGTCTCTTAAGCATGAAGATGCGGAGAACATAGGCTATGTTATACCCACCCCAGTAATCAAGCACTTCATTGAAGACTACGAAAAAAATGGAGAATACACAGGTATCTCCCTGTTTTTTCTTATTTGCACTCTAATATTGTAAGTAGTATGTGATGTTTGTTTGCACAGTAAGATCTTCTTCTTTTTATGATTGTAAAGGTCTGTATTATACTTTGCACTCATTCTGGTGGGAGAGTGAACAATCCCTCATGGCACTTGCAACCATATAATTCTCAATCTATACACAGGAATAGAGCTATTAATACTTGTTAGACAAAAGCAGAAACTCAACTTTTCCATCGTAGTTAAGTTGGAGGAATTTTTTTTCTGACTCTATAGTACATGAATATAAGTACCCTTTTGAGGCTGAAAATGTAATCATGTTGTAAATTTGTTTCATTTGAAAATCTGGGGTGTTCTCCAGTGAACAAGGTCCAGCTGTGAGATGGGGTGAAGTCCAAACTGCAGCACTACTAATCTTTAGAAGGGAAATAGGGATCACCTAACCAAAACTAGGGCTAGTCGGCTAGAAACTGGAATTGTCAGAGGTGTTTCAATGCCTGAAAGTAAACCCCCTAGGAGACTGTCGCAATTTTTCTAGTTTGATGAAATTATGAATCTTGCATTGCTCCTTACAAGTTTTTTTCCCAATAATGAAACCATATTTATTAGCCCTTTTTCCTTTTGATCTTGTTAATGATATATTCATCTTTCGATAAGTGGTGATCCTTTTTGTATCAATAAATATTTTATTGTCAATTTTGTTTGTTTTTGTTAACTCTAATAATGAGAATCTTATGTGCACTCTTTTTACATGTATGTTCTTCTAAAACTGGCATGTGATTATTTTTGTTCTGATTTTATTGTCAATTATGTTTGTTTTTGTTAACTCTTGTAATGAGAATCTTATGTGCACTCTTTTTACATGTATGTTCTTCTAAAACTGGTGTGTGATTATTTTTGTTCTCCAGGTTTCCCTATACTCGGTGTTGAATGGCAGAAAATGGAAAACCCTGATCTCCGCAAGGCATTGGGGATGAAAGCTGACCAAAAGGGTGTTCGCATACGGAGAGTAGAGCCAACTGCTCCGGAATCTGGATGCCTCCAACCTTCTGATATTATTCTTAGCTTTGATGGTATTGACATTGCCAATGATGGTACAGGTTAGGCCTTGCTTTACATGACTGTGGATGCTACTTCACCATTTTTTAAAACTACTTTACATCATCAGGCCAGTCATATAGCCATTATCTGTTATCAAATTACTCTGATGATTTATCATTGAAATAGTCACTTCTTTTTCTCTTATATGGCTTATTATGACCTATTTCCCATTCATATGGTGTTATTCGATACTTTTTGATGTCTTGAAGTCCAAAATACCCCTATAGGCTATAGCATGGAATAAGCAAATTTGAACTCTCTTGGGAAGCAGTTATAAGAACATTTTAGACACTGTATATTAAATTATTAATACACTCATTTAGTTAACTTATTGAATCATGTTTCCCAGTTAATTTTTTTCTTAAGAGAAAGTTGAGTGATTGCTTCTTGCTCACTTCTTGGTCTTCCAGTTCCTTTTAGGCATGGAGAGCGCATTGGCTTCAGCTATCTTGTTTCTCAGAAGTATACTGGTGAGAAGGCACGTGTTAAAGTTCTGCGCAGTTCAAAAATCCATGAATTTAACATAAAGTTGGCGACCCACAAAAGACTCATTCCTGCTCATATTAAGGGAAGGCCACCATCATATTACATTGTTGCTGGCTTTGTTTTTACAGCTGTATCTGTTCCATATCTGCGATCTGAGGTATGCTTTTTTCCTATGCCTTTTCCTGTTATTTATGAAATATTGTTCAAGATTGTAGATCCTCATTAAGCTTTCAGATTTTATGCCCACTACTGCATGATCAGCGTGATTTTGTTGAAATTCTAGATAACTTATTTTGACTATGTGTCATATGCATTCTTTTCTCAAAGTTCATAAAAAGTGATTTCTCTGATAACTTATCTTGACCATCTATAGCCATTCACTTTATTAGTCAGTTATGCTCCTGATGCCATCCATATGTTCCTTAATCGTTGGCAACTATGTAATTCCCTTCTTGGTTTGACATAGAGTTTCCTGTGCAAATTTGGTGATCTTTAAGTATGGAGTTAAATAATTTTGATTCTGTAGATGCTACTACAAAATCTATTTGTGTAATATGCTCATATACTTCACCAAAATTCTTGCATTTCGTCCTTGGAATTTTCCATTTGGAATGTCCTGTGCAAACTGCTGCATTTTCTTCTTAATCCCGTAATTGACAAGAGTGCTGTCTGCAGTATGGAAAAGACTATGAATACGATGCCCCGGTCAAGTTGTTGGACAAGCACTTGCATGCAATGGCCCAATCAACTGATGAACAGCTTGTTGTGTTGTCACAGGTCTAGGGTCACAGAATTTTCATTTAGAATGGTCCAGCTGCTCCACCTTTTAAAGCCTTGGAGCTTATTTTGCACTCGGTGCTTATTCAATTTTCTGATGAACTTTCAGGTACTTGTGGCAGACATAAATATCGGCTATGAAGAGATTGTCAATATTCAGGTGATAATAGCTCATATATGATAGGACTGTTGTTGGGTTGTAGGATCTCTTTTTTAGATTTTGTCATGTTTTGTTTGTTTGTTTATGTATAGGTTCTTACCTTCAATGGCACACCGGTTAAGAATTTGAAGCACCTAGCAACCATGGTGGAACAGTGCAATGAGGAATTCATGAAATTTGATTTGGAATATGATCAGGTATTTGCTGTGCAAACAAAAGTTTGGTGCTTTTTTCTTGACCCCGTGATTTCGATGTATCCTGTGTTTTTCTTTAATGCTTCTTAATATTATCTGGCAGGTCGTTGTCCTGGAGACCAAAACGGCAAAGGATGCAACTTTGGACATTTTGACAACACATTGTATACCTTCAGCTATGTCAGAAGATCTGAAGACCTGAGAGCAAGGCGCTTGGCTATTATGATCAAGTGATGATCGTATATTCCTAGCAGGGACTTGATCAATACAGCTCTGGTTCAATGAGGCTCTGCAGGAATTCCAGTGCAGCTAACCTGGATATTGAAGAGCGGAATGCAGTCCGGTTACACCAAAGAAATATAGTAGGATAGATCCACTAGATTTGATAGCCCATCGAGCACATTGGGAAATGGTAGTAAAAACAAAGTTTTGCTCGGATTATTTATTAAAATTCCACATCAGAAAACACAAAGTCCTACTGAGTAACGTTGCATATTCCCATTTGCCATGTTTGGTCTGACGATACTTTCACTTTAGACGTGTCACGTGTGCGGTCCTCTGCTTGCTGGAGTGACCATACTTTTCTGTATCATCATTTACCTGTTGTGTGGAGTACTCAAAGTTCTTCCGGGCAAAATCGTATCTTGAAGTGCCTTGGCACCAATATTTTTGTTTGCTTTGATGTGGGGTATGCTGTCGAACTGTCGATTACCTGTCGTAAGTTGTTGCCATGTCAATTTGCTGCGAAAGCGAGCCTGGCTTCGAGCTCAAGGGAAGAAGGGGGATTTCCATCGACACCGCCTCTTTTGCTCGACTTTTCATCCCTTGCTCCGTGCGTGTATACCTTTGTTCGGAAGCAAATCCGCCAAGCCGTTGTGTCTGCTCCTTTTTTCGCGCAGCTTGGCATGATCCTGGTTGGTAGCTCGCGCGATTCCCGTCCCTTTCGTTCCAGTCGCGTTGTTCCAAATTGTACAAATTGCTGACCGGTAGCGTAATGCTTGATCTCTACGTAGGCTTGTTGCGTGCGCCATCATT
Organism: Chloris gayana; assembly: GCA_031894775.1. Classification (NCBI taxonomy): domain Eukaryota; kingdom Viridiplantae; phylum Streptophyta; class Magnoliopsida; order Poales; family Poaceae; genus Chloris; species Chloris gayana. Next base: position 79,094 of record JAUNZO010000649.1, read on the forward strand.
GGGCATTGGCCACTCATTTCGCTCGATCTGGCAGTGGCACGATGTGATGGCGATAGAAAAACGCATGCATTATGTGAGAGCGAGCCAGCAGGGCAATGCACTGTGCTGGAGCGATCTGCATTTTATGGCCAGAAACACCATCTCCTTGGCGTGTGGCGCCGGCAGGGATTGTCGACGCAGCTCAGGCTCCAGAGATGCAGGTACAGGCACTGTTTACACCACCGGCAGGGCACTGGCGCGGCGCCACGCCCACGGCAGGTGATGGGCGCTCCGTGTTCGCGCGTCGCCTCGCCATGCCTTCCACACGCGGCGCGTTGCGCTTCTGGCCCGCGCACAGCGCCGCCGCCACGTGACGCTGCAACACGGGCGTCGCCGACGAACGCCGTGCTGGTGCCATGCATGCGGCTCCTGTCAAAAAGTTATTAAGACGCTGGCCGCAGCGGGGCTGCCGCCCCGGAACGCCAGACGACAATTGTCTGCGCTGGTGAATGGCGCAGATGCTGTTTCAGTGCTTGATTTTATGTTGCTAATTTGGCTTTCTGAAGAAACAGTGTGTTGCCTCCACTAATTGTTTAGTACTTAGCATTGTTTATTACTCGGTATCTTGTGAAACGAGGTTGGCAACGATGCCGTGCCAGCCTTGAGTGTGCTACAGAGCGTCATATCACTCAGACAGCGTCCATCAATCTTGATTATGAAGTATCATTAGTGTCCTCATGACAAACGTATGCTTTTGGCCTGCAAAGGGAACACCTGGCAAGGAATTGAGAGGGATAACCTTCATCTTGAATCACTAGAAAGGTCAAGAAATAGCACAAAGTTGACTAGGATCATTTTGACGCCACAGAAAGTTGACAGATTTTTCGGGACCCATGCGTTCCCATCATCTTGACTCGATCACCGTTCCAACACGGAAATGTTTGGGTCTGCTTTTGATGTCGCCACTCACCAGTAGGTTGCGGTACAATAGTCGGCAAACTCTTGCAGCATAACAAGACCTGGTCCCTACTGATTGATCATTCCCGGACATGCACTTTTCTTCTTTAGCAGAAATTGTTACTGTGTGTTTTCTTTTTGTTAAAGATTTGGCGACAGAATAACTTGGCTTTACTTCCCTTTTTTAATTCAAAATTTACTTCCCTTCTTTTTGAGTCAAAAGTAGCCTTCCTAGGAGTGATGTATTGGAGTTATTTATAAATCCACCTAATGATGATAGGATTGTGAAATTATCCCCTAGCTCCAAAACTGTGATTTCATTCCAATACTGTAACACTTGCTACGTACATTTGCTATCTTCTTAGAGTTTATGAGTGCTATAGGACTTTTACAGTATTTCGCAGCAAATAGAAAACTTTTTCCATCGATATGATCTTACTAGCTCAAAGAACTGGATATATAATATACAATCTTAACTGAATCAATCCAATCACTAGACACCATGGAGGTTTTAGAGCATCTCCAACAGTCTCCCAATATGCCTCCCAATACTCAAAAAGTGTTATATTGGGAGTGAGAGGTGCTCCAACAGTCTCCCAATATGCCTCCCAATACCAAATTTTTGTTGGGAGACTCCTAATATTCAGCCCTCTCCTCCCAATAGATTGGGAGTCTCTCTCCTCCTCCCAATAGCTAGGTCCCACACAAAAGTGATATTTCTGATATTTGTAAAAATTCATATAAAATAATGGCACATCCATAAATCACGAGATAAATTTTACTAGATTGATATCGACTAAAGGATTTCATGTATGTATTTTATTCATATGTACAACATGTTATATTAAAAAGTACATTTTAAATTTGAAATTTTAATGAATATTAAATTATTTGTGGTTGAGATATAATTGTTTTAATTATTATTAAATGAAGTTGATACTTTGATAATGTTAATGTATGAGAAAGAAAGAGAGAAAATAAAATTGATGAAATTATTAGGAGTGAGGTATTGGGAGACTGCTGAAGCACTCACTCCTAAAATTTTGAAAACAGTATTAGGAGCATCCCAATTCTAACATATTAGGAGTGAATTATTGGGAGACTGTTGGAGATGCTCTTAGACTCGTACCATCAAATGGCCAAAAGGTATAGTAGACCCCGATTAAACAGCTTAAACAGTTATTAGTCCCACGTTAAGTGTGTACTCCACTGGACAGGATCCACATCCCACAGTAGGCCATTGTCTGAACTCTGAAACAGAGGCAGCACCAGGACAGCAAGATAAAAAGGCGAGGGAGATGGCTCTCTAGCAAGCAGCAGTGAGAACGGTCAGAGAGTTCAGACAAGGCAGATATAGAGAGCAAAGCATGTGACCCCTCCCATTTCTCTGTCTTGCAACTTCACTCCGGCCTTCGCTTCATCAAGAAGCCACAGCCGCACCAAACAGCACAAGAACACGCCCTCAAATCTCGTCCCCTGCATTCGTCTGCTTGCTTGCCAGAAGCCCTTCGTTTCGACCATGGCGGCCAGCGCTTCTCGGTTCATCAAGTGCGTCACGGTGGGGGACGGCGCCGTGGGCAAGACCTGCATGCTCATCTGCTACACCAGCAACAAGTTCCCCACTGTAATCCTTCTTATCCATCTGTTCCTGTCCACTTCTCATAATCTAATGGCGAGGATGCCATTTTTTTGGTCTTTGTGTATTCGACGACTCCCCATTCCCGCTTCTTTGCTCGATTTCGTCTTCATTTCACGCTCCTTAGTTTGGTAGTACGGAAACAGGAAGAGGCTCTTGCCTCTTGTTCTTGGTACCATTGAGCTTTGAAGCCTGAAAATTTCTATACTTTGCTTTGTGGTTTGCAATTTACAGGACTACATTCCCACGGTGTTCGACAACTTCAGCGCAAACGTGGTGGTCGACGGCACCACGGTCAACTTGGGTCTCTGGGACACTGCAGGTATTTTCGGGCTATTTGTCCATAATGTAGCTGCAGAGTTTATTATTATTTTTGTTTAATCTTTGATTTCAATTAGTGATCTCGAGAGTGTTGATATCTGCAGGGCAGGAAGACTACAACAGATTGCGGCCACTGAGCTACCGCGGAGCCGATGTGTTCGTGCTCGCCTTCTCTCTCGTCAGCCGTGCTAGCTATGAGAATGTTATGAAGAAGGTGCGTTTCCTATTACAGTTTGGATCGAAGGCTCCCAAAATTTCAATAACTATTATACCATTCTCCTGTTACTTATTCTGGATGAAGTCGATGCACCATTTTCAGTTTATTTTTACTAATGTACTCGTTCTCCTTTCAGTGGATGCCGGAACTTCAGCATTATGCTCCTGGTGTGCCCATAGTGCTGGCCGGGACAAAATTGGGTGAGTGACAACTGAAAACGAAAGGATGTTTCATTTTAGTTGCATATTTGTGTGTGAGATACTGAGATTGGTGGGACATGAGATGCTCGACCAGCCTTTTGTAACTTGGTGGGTGTTTAGGACATATCTGTATTTGCCTTTTCTATTAGGATTTTGTTAGCTTTAGTTGGACCAAGAGTTGTGATTTTAAACCGCATTCGAGTTTTTATTGGATTGCTGCATTTAGTTCATGTTGAGAATGCTCAGAAAAAAGTACTGTACCAAGGAAGGCTATAATTAGACTTTAAGCTAGAATTTTGTGGAAGCTGCTGTAGTCTTGGTACCATTCTTCAACAAAGATATTGGACACTAACAGAAGTGTTATGTTACCCAATATGGCATTCGAAAATACAAGTAATAAAATAGCAATTCAGACTAATTAAGAAGAATATTATGTTTATCCAATACAGATATTTGGGAATTAAATTTATTCATCACCCATGCCCCCCCCCCGCCCCACCAAAAAAAAAAATCAGTAACTGCCCGGTCCACTGGTCCTGCATCAGTATCCTTTTCAACAAATAATTCGTTTGGTATATATCATTTTCGTCTTATGTAGTTGAGCTTCTTTATTTTTGTACTCCATAGCGATCTTTGTTGGTAGTACCGTTTCATTTTGCACGTTTCAGGTTTCCAGTGGATGGTTTAGGATCGTTGGGTATTCACCAAACAAGAAAATACCACTACTTGGTTTCATGTTCGCATCATCTAGGATAACATACCTGTCTTGTACTTTCAAGTTTCAACGTATATTTAAATAAACATGACACGTACTACTACTATTGTTTTTTAAGGAAAATTTATTACTTTTTTACGTTGGCATCCTTTCTTGTGCTTTGTGCCTTGTGTTTGCTATATTATATTTCTTATCTTATTGTACTAATGTCTGAGTTAGATCATTTACCATAAATAGATTTCATAATTTAAAAGTTTGAATGTATCTTAAAGTGGATTTTAGCTTTTGGCAGATATAATAGTGTATACTTACACTGAACTTTTTCTTATACAGATCTCCGTGAAGACAAACATTACTTGCATGATCATCCTGGTGCAGTGCCTGTTACTACAGCACAGGTCTTAAATTTTCTCCTACCTACACTGAATTTTTAGGACCGGAGAATTATAGTTACCAAGTTTGTCGATACTGCAGCTTTGATTGAGGTAGAAATGCTTTTCAGTATCTCATAGTTCTGTGCTTTATTTTCCACCTCACCTTGCAGGGGGAGGAACTTCGCAAGCTCATTGGCGCTACTTCTTACATCGAGTGCAGCTCAAAAACTCAGCAGGTCAATTCCTCTTGTTCACTCCCTCATGATATTTTGTACCTTTTTTTTCCTGTCTTCAAGTATTTATTTTCTTTCTTTTTAATCCGTGGTGCTGTATTGTGGGTGCATCTGTTAACATCAAAATGTTTTTTCTACTTTGTAGAACGTGAAAGCTGTGTTTGATGCTGCAATCAAGGTGGTAATCAAGCCTCCAACAAAGCAGAAGCAGAGGGAAAGGAAGAAGAAAAAAACACGGCAAGGATGTTCAATATTGTGAGTAGAACTTTTCATTATTAACTATCGTTTTAAGTACATGTGCAATATGCTTGTTGTTTTCTCTATATGAAACTTCAGTTATGCAGTTTATGATTCTAGAGCGAAATACACAAGCACTGTCTTGAGCACATACTGAATTACTTTGGTCGAATGACTATCCATTATCTAAAAAATGTGTAGCTACGAATGTTAAGCTGCCATCAGTGGGCAAAATGTGGTTCTTTGAATACAGTACATGGTAACTGAACTGTCAGTTTGCAGGACGGTGTCCAAAGTTCAGGAATTTATCCACTTTTATTAGTACTTCATAAACTTGAAATTGCTTGAGAAACCATGAATTTGTATTCTCTGAAGTCTGAACTACGCTCCAGCCTCAAAGTCACAATAAAAATTATCATGTAACTTTATTTTGTGTACACAGTAGTATAACTTTCCCTCTTTGTTGCAGTTGCAGCCGCATCATGCATACACGGAGACTAGGGTGCTTCAAGTGATCAAATGCGTTTACTGATGATCACCTAGGTCTGTACTCGATATCTCGCATAGTCCCCAAGTTTCAAAGTGCTTGTTGCACTTCAGCACTTGTGCTGGTAATGTGTATATTTCCATATTTTTAGCACTGACTGATCTAGGAGGTATATTATTACTGAGTATTTAAATTTGTTCTTGTATGATTAGCTCATAATGAGCTACGAAGCTCAATACATCATGAGTAACCGTCTTCTATTTCATCCTGCCTTTTTTTGACTCACTTCAATTCTTGTGATTGTGAATGAACCTTCATTTCTGTGATTTTAAAACGGACGACCGAGCAACATACAGTTTGCGACATTTTCAATTTTGTTTTATTATCATACATCCAAGATTCACGAGCATATAGTTTGACATCGATGGAGAAATACTGACAGAGTTTGACTTTGAAGGCGGTATATAATTGGTGCCCAAGGGCTCGCGCGTCCTAGTTATCGGCTGGCGCGGAGCTCTCCAAGATCCGTGCTGATGCGTTTGCAGAGAGACGCCATGAACTCCGTTTGGCTAGCGGAAGTGACGGCCGTTTCAGAAGATAGCGACCGTTTAAGTAGCGGCAACATTGGAATCGTCTGGTAACATATACGTTTTGCACCAGTTTGTGGTCCAATAGTAGGAAACGAAAGCACAAGGGTATGGATAGTCTAGTACCAACATCAGCTCCGGTAATAGATGTCTTTCGTCTTGTGACGTTTGTCTCGTCAGTAGGTTCTATTTAAACGCCTGCTTTTATCGTTGTCGTTGACACATTCTCACTTCCTGCATCCCACACTTTGACATGCTCCAATCCAGCAGTTCAAGAGTTAGACGTCCTCTGGTGCCTAGTGGAAGTCATCTCTGTCCGAATTGCAACGTTCTTGTTAATGCTCGGCTATATGTAGAAATAGAGACAGCCCGAACTATGGGAAAGAATTTTTATAGTGCCCATATTTTTCGTTAGCCTCTTTTCTCAGTTATTTTTCCTTCCTTCTCCATCGTTTGTACTTCCATGATTAAATTAACAAATCTGGTTGTCAGTACTTCGATTTATTGGAGATGCACCTCAACGGCAAAATATACGGTCACCTTAAGCTCAACAAGTAGCTGACCAGATGCCAGAATTTGTGGAAGACCATCATGCTATGCTTTCTCCATCCGTTCTATCATTTGCAAAGTACAAAGAATCAAGCTAATGACAGCTTGGTGTCTTAAACTAAGTGGGATCATAGTTCTTATGCTTGTATATGCCGTGCTGCGTCATACTTGATGGCTCCATGTGTACCATCCTGTCCTTGGTGCTCCAAACTACGAATAATCGAGCTAATAACACTCTGGTTCGTTGATCTTCCGCTGAGTCATACTTTATTGTTGGCAGTGTATGCCTCCTGTATGAAATATAGGCCGGCTTATTTGCGCGTTGTGCTATTAGATGGTGCTTACCTGAAACTGGTACATATTAAATATTTTGGAGCATGTTACCAGCTCAAAGTCCGCTTGCCTCTTGCTCCATGGATACAACAACTTAACAGCCACATTGGCACATTGTAAAATTCTCATCAAACAGAAACACAACACCATGAATCATAATGCAAAGAGATAACACAGGCACTAACACAAGATATATCAATCACAATAAGGCTGTCATAACCATGCAATTCCAGACAGATTAAGGTTCACATTCTATGAACTTTGATAGAGGTAGCAGCACTTCATGTTTCACGGCAAATTGCCGGTCCAACCATGCCAAAACCACTACCATGAATGACAGAATGACATACTATGAAACTACTAGTTGTCTGACGAGACCACATGAATTGGTTCCTTTATCAGTCTCAAGTTGAAATGCAGCACAAGCACGCTCAAGTAGAAACAACTGTTTCCTATACCTGCTAGTCTCACCATTTTAATGAACTCTGACCAAATTTGTAAATAGCGGTCTGAATTGGGCTTGAATCGGCTGCTCACGTCAGGTGCCGGTCCCAAAGCAAACCAACGGTCATCAATCAACTTAGCAGCCAATGCATATGACTTACTTGAACTACAATAATTGTATGGGTCTGTTAATTTACAATTTTATATTGTTTCTATTTTTTTATGGACAACCCCGATCACATTAGCATATGTTCTGCATTTTCGCAAGTGGGCCTAATCGGGTGTAACCAATAACACAGCCCAAAAGAAAATCCTTCCCCACAACTACAACCAAAAATGTATAATTTTTCAGTTTTTTTAACAGATAGTCATCTGCACTTAATAAAGCTCGGACATAAAATAGATAGCAGCACGAGCGGGCTATCTGCACTGCATCGTCTCTCTAATGCTCTCCATGCTGATGCTGTAGTCTGCCTGAAGGGGTTGGAAATAGCTGCTCCCTTGGGGATCGAATTTGTGGTGCTCAAAACTGACGCGGAGATACTAGCTAAGGCTCTCACTGATCTATCTCTAGACTTCTCTGAGCTAGGCGTCTTCTTCCGTCAGATTACGGGATTGATGTTGAATTTTTCCTGTTGTAAGGTATCAAAGTGTCCCGTTCTTGTAATTCTGTAGGTGATTGTCTAGCAGCCTACGGCTGGAACTTTGGGTGATGATGGTCAAAACCTGTGGTTCTTTCTGCTTTAGGAGGTACTAGTACCAAAGAGTAAAGAGATGGACAGAGTCTCCCAGCAATTTGAGAGTGAACCTAGGCAGAATTGTAGCTTTCGATCACTATAACCTTAGTATTTATAGACGGTTGAAGCCTACAGGAGGCTTCTAACCAAAATCGCAAGAGGTTGAACCTGCCAACATCGATTCAATATTGGTTGCCGCAAGAGGTTACCTATTACTAACTGGCCGTCTCCGTTACCAGACGGACGAGTTGATAACTGACTCGTTACCAACGTTACCCCAAATTGTCACTTTATGAAGATGACCGGTATAGATATATGGGACGCCCGACCATGTGGGCACCAAATCCGCTCTCCTTTGAAGGGACTGAGATATAATACAATCTGATACTATGAAATATGTTCTTTGCTTGATGAGACAGAATTCCCCTTTTGCTAAAAAGAAACATAGAAAGGTTAGGAGCACGCTAGGTAGCTAATAGCCTGTCTTGAGTGCAAGAAGCGCCTTGAAGATTCCGACGACCACACCTGCGGTGGAGAAGACAGCGAGGATGATCTTGGAGTTCTTGTACAGGAATCTGTGGACGCCGATGATCGGCGCTCTGTTGCGCTTGTACGCCTCGATCTGCTCCAGGACGACGACGTAGCGGCCGCCCAGGCGGAGGTGCCGGCCGAGGCCCTTGAAGAATGCCAGCGTCTGCGTGTTGCTGAAGAAGCTCCGCAGCACGCCCTTCTCCCGGAGCTCGTGCACGTCCTCCTTCCTGTCCATGAGCATGGAGACCACGGACAGGTACGAGCTCACGACGAAGCCGTCCCTGTCCCAGCTCGCGGCCGTGCTCGCCTCCAGCGCCGCCATGTTGACGAGCCAGCAGGCGGTGACGTCGTTCAGGAACAGCGGCGACAGGGAGAGCTCGCCGAGGACGAGCTTGCGCTTCAGGTTCATGTCCCCGAACCAGGTGGCCGTGCTGGGCTTCAGTTTCACGCCGATCTGCGCGAGCTCCACCGCGTTGCTGGACAGCAGCGACGAGCTGCCCGCTTGGTACTCGAACTCGGCGGCGGGCATGCTGTGTATTTGCCTGAACCGGAGGAGGCCAAGCAAATGCGCCGGCTTGTAATCTTGGTAGCTGATGGTATTTTCAGCAGCCTTTTTTCCATCAGGAGCGCGGCGACCTTTCAGCAGGACCGATAACTCGTGGACGGAGATGTGGAACCTTGCAATCCACCGGGGAACCTTCTTCTTGGGGAAGAATTTCTCCCCCATCTCGGCGATGAACTCGTGCACGTACTCGGGGCGAGCCATGAGCTCTGCAAGCGTCTCGAGCACCAGCCATGGGATCTGGTTCTCGAGGAGCATCATGTCCTTGAGGATGGCAGGGCCGGAGGACATGGCGCATCCCGTGAACATCGGCGCGGCGCTGCCGGCCATGTATTGCAGCAGGAAGCAGCCGTCGAGGAACATCATGGCCGCGAACTCGGCATCGCTCAGACGCGCCACGGCCGCGTCGGCGGTGTAGCATTTGCGAGCTTCGTCGGCGATGGAGAAGATCCTGCCGTAGACGTGCTTCGTTGAGCGGCCGATGCCCGTGCAGAATTGGTGCGCGGCCGCGTGCTTGACCTCCTCCATCTCCTCCAAGTGAGGCAGGCCATGGTGGTATGGACCAATGGCCACCACGCTCGGCACGATGTAACGGTCGTCCTCGCCGCCGATCCCTCTTAGGCCTCGAGGGAACCGGTGGATCCTGGTCTGCATCATCTTGACATGGCTTTTGATCCTCTCGGTTGTCTTGTGCATTCTATCCTCCATAGCGATCACAATTTGATCTTGCGCAGACAGGGTAGCGTCTGCTGTACCACCAGAAGCGGCCATATGGCACTAAGAAGGCTCAATGGATTATGGAAACAGTTCAAAGCACTTCGGCATCAGTACCGGCCGGGACTGGCCTGGCCTGTCTATAAATACTTAAATAGTCAGCTAGCGCCACCGGCAATGCCCCTCAAATAAATCATTTGATTCTCTTCAAGATTTGCATACACAACAAGCAGCAGGTTCTCATGTCGGATATTTGTTGTCTCATTTTATTGTTTCTTAAATAAGTATAAAGTAAGCCTCATTCATTTTTATTTGTTCTGCGATATTTTCATAAAAAGGATTTAAAATGCAACTTTGTATCTTAGGTACAAGTACCATGTAGTATGCAATCTAACAATGTGACGTTTTGTCAAATTTCATAATGGCAATGCTGGGTACTAAAATCATAGTCGGCTTTTGGTCCATCTGGTTCATAATGGCAACAATTGCTATGTATTCTGATGCAGTTGCAATCATCTACGATTTGAACTAGCTAATGGCATTCTCAAAAAAAAAAAAAAACCCTAATGGCAACAATTGCTATTTTATTCCCAGCATATAAGAGCTAATGTGGTAGCTAGATTACCCCTTTCTATGATGAAACTAGCTCAGTCCAGTTCAAATATCACTATAAGAAAACGGTACAATAGTCACGTCTCTCAAAATCCAGTAGCCACGGCAATCAAAATGGGGCGTGGCTACAATAGGAGAAGAAACCAACCATGTCTATAGTGTCTTCTATAGCCACGGTTGAAGAAGTGAACCGTGGCTATTGAGGCCTTTAACAATAGCCACTGTTCACTTCTTCAACCGTGGTTATTGAGGCCAAGCCAACCGTGGTTATAGTGGGCAAAACACGTCATAGGATCACTCCCCTATATAAATCAATCGAACCCTAACCCCCGCTCCCCTCCTCACTTCCTCTCTCTAGGCGTCGCCTCCTCACTAACTCTCTCTCTCTCTCTCTCTCCACCAACTGGCCGCGCGCCTACCTCCTCCGCCACCGGTCGGCCTCCTGAACGCTCCTGCTCTCTGGCCCACGTGCCCTCCTCCGTTGGCCTCGTATTCAATGGTGGACCCAACAATAGGGCATGGTGGGCCGGGTTTTCAACCTGCCTGCAACCATCACCATGGCCACGGCGACGTTTCGCTCGTCTGCTCGAAGCAGAAGAAAGAAACATGTGAAGCGTTATGGGCTGGCACTGGGCCATGAAAATGAGGTGTATGGCTTTCTCCATCCCTAATTCCCCGTCAGCCAACCATATCTTTCACACTTGAAATTTCCATTGACTCCGCCCCAAGTCCGTCCCCAGTTGGTTAAGTAGTTTAAGAATAATTTTGTAATTGTACTATTGATTGAATAATTATATTTCTTTAATACTACAAATTTGAGAAATGATTGCTAACCCTGATGTAATAACAATAATATAGTAATTGACATCAATGATTATTCTGGGATTACTAATGTCATTTATAGTATGAAAACAAAAACTAAAAATTATTATAGTTTTATCAATCTTTTTACGATATTATCCTCATCTAGTAGAATAGTGGCTCGTTTCATCATTTTCTATCAATAAGCAGAGGGGCATCCATTTAATGTCCGCCTCCAAACTCCTCTTAGAGACACTCTCCCGAGATTACATAACAAGGACCATTAGTACAGCACGGCGAGATCCTTGGCCTGTTGTCCCATGATGCCTTGCTTGCAGTATGTTGTCAACAATATGTGTCTGAAATAATATAAAATTTCAAAGTAAACATAATGCGAAAAAGAATGTGTGCAGTTGTATTTTATATGAATTATTGTTCATGTATTGTTAATTGTGGATTGAATAATTAGTGATATAAACATATTTGTTAAACATAAACAATAACAATAAAGTATTATAGCCACGGTTAGGAGACCTCTATAGCCGCGGGTCAACCCAACCGTGGCTATGTTTGCGAGGTTACAGACAAGGCCAACCGTGGCTATAGTGTGTCACTATAGCCACGGTTGACAATGTCTATAATGCTATAATGTCAACCGTGTCTATAGTGCCACAACTATAGCGACGGTTGAAGTCTTCAACGACCGCTACAGTGAATTTTTTTTTATAAAAAAAAAGCCTGTACGGGCCGAACGGGCCTGCATGACCCGCCAGCCCGCCCATTTCAGCCTCATCCGCGCTGCCCGCTAAGGAGCCTCCACGTGCCGCCAGGACATGAGAGGGGAGATAGCAAATCCGGCGCCCATTGCCGCCACCCGGCCGTCGGAGAGGGAGCGGCCCCGGATCTAGCCGCCTCGCTGCCGCCCATGGCCCGCCAAAGAGGGATCGGCCTCGGATCCGACTACCTCACCGTCGCCCATGGCCCGCTAGAGAGGGGTGGCCTCGGATCCGACCGCCCCGCCGCAACTCATGGCCCGTCGGAGAGGGGGCGGCCCCGGATCCGACCGCCCTTGTCGTCGCCCGTGGTCGCCGGAGAGCCGACCGCCGAGGAGGGCGTCTGGTCGTCGGAGAGGGACGAGGAGGGACCCCACCGGAGAGCAAAGGTCGATGCCCTCCTCCTAGTCCTTATGATAGTATATTCAATGATCTATCTAATGATACTAATTATGTATTATACATATTAACACTTCTTTATAAATATTTGATCAATGTTGAAAGCAATTGACTCATCGAGAAGCAAGAACAACATTTATTTTAGAATAGAGGGAGTATTCACTTTGTTCCCTAGAGCGATTTTGCCTTTATGGTGGTTAAGGTAGGCCGGGGTCACTTTTCGGGCACTTGCAAAGGTGGTGGAGGAGAGCATGGTGGCTAAAGAGGTATCCGAGAGCGGTGGAAGACACAAAGACGAGAGGGGCACGAAGGGCGATGTCGAGACGAAGGCAGACTATGAAGTTGTGCGTCGAGGCCCGCAAGCCTACGGAGGTATTCTCCACCTATAGAAACACCGTCTATGGTTCAGATTGGGCACCACACTAACAAAGTCACCTAGGAAAACCACCCAAGAAAGAAATAATATTGCAAACTTGAAGAGAGTAATTCAAACAATTTCATGATTATGATAGTCGGAGGAAGTAAAGTGAATTTTGTCAAAAACAATAAATATTTAATGATGGTTATACTAGTGTTGAATATAACAAATAATTGTAAAGTTTTAAGCGGCTTATGTGATTGGTGCGCAAGTAGAACTACACGATTGTAATTTAGAAATCAGAATTAGTGAATGCAATGTTTTTTAAAATTAAACATTAAGATGTGGAATGATATGAAAATATCAATTAATTTATATTAAAATTGAGGAAAGATAGTATAAATTTACAAGAAAAATACTAAATTCACTCAACCGGTAAGGTGATTTAATAGGACAGAGGGGGCATGCCCCCTCGAAGCACCATAGAGGTAGGCCCCCTTCTCATCCCCATAAATCGTAGGGCTGCAAATTCCACACCTATTTATCTTATCTTAGAGGCTGATAAAGTTACAAAAATACATAAACTTCAAACATCATTTACCTTTTACTAATTGATAAAAGTTGGACAAAAAATGTCAAACCGTTCGATAATCAAAAGATAAAAAAAACTAAATATGGTCAGATATAGGATGTATTATTAGGCATCCGGACATTATATGTATATGAACTTGACTCCGAGGAAAAACAAATAGAATAAGATAGTACGTCTGAAATTAGTGTAATTTTTTAAATTACATAACTATAAATTTAAAATATTATCAAAAATATTTATTTGGTGTAAATAATCAATTAAATTATTTTAGTTCTTTTATATTTACAATCATTATACCTTGTTTTACTTTAACCATACTTCTAGCATTTATTTATGTTTTCATAGGTACATAATATATAATGAGTACCGCTATAGGTCCAACTCGATTGTCTTACTCATGTACAACTCAAGCTATTATAGAAACTTAATTACCATATATTCATTCAGTTGGAACAGAGTTGGACATTGGAGTTGGCTCTACAGCAATTCTCATATATAATAATATCTATGTCTGACTTCGACTCGTTCGTGAGGCACGAATATAGGATAGATATAGGATCAAGAAAAAATAATCCAGCACTATCTGCTTCGACTTTGGATCCAAGAGAAAAAAAATACAGAACACAATACAATACATGCTATATCCATGTGTATCTGATCCATTTTCACCGTACCTACCTCTTGCATCTTACCATGGATAAATTGCTGAGTTGGGCTAAATTTCCACAGCTACCACATCTTAGAAGGTGACGAGGGTTTAAATACAAAAAATACACCATATATTAGTGGACAACAAAAGCACCATTCATAACATTTGCAATAATTTATTTAGTTTGATGGTAGCTCATAATTTGCCCAGGTCTCCTGAAGAATAATAATTCTATGTTCATTATTATTCTTTAGAGACCTGAACTAGTATAAACCGTCGTGTCCCCGAAGATTGATTGTGCTTCCGCACAGCTTTTGCTACCTATCAAGTATGCCAATCTTAGCATCGAACAAGTTCAATTCTAATTTGGAAAAAAACACAACATTGAAAAGTCACGGTTACTAATTTGTGTTTTCATACATGTTCTGTGTTTCAGCGTTTGCCACCGCGGATAGCCTCCAAAATGTTTGAGTATTTCTCCTGTGGCGGCATTATCACCGCACTACCGGCGGCGGTGAGATCTGGGCGATCTTCTGCAGCAGCATGTCGTTCCACATGTCGACGGGCCCCGGCATGCACCAGTGCAGGCAGTCGCTGGCGTTCCGCACCCACCGCTTGTCGTAGTGGCCGCCCGGGTGCCCGTCCGCGCGCAGCATCATGGCCTTGGTCACGTCCAGCACCCCGAACCTCCTGCTCATCCCGGCCGCCGTCGCCACCTCCTCGCTCTGCACCCGCCTCAGCTCCCACCCGATGTGCCACGAACTGACCTCGCCCTCCTCCAGCGGCCGCGTCCGGTTGCAGTACCCGCCGTTGAACCAGGACCCGTGCTCGAAGTGGTCGGGCGTGTAGGTCCGCAGGAGCGCGACGAGGCCGCGCTTGCAGCCCCGGCACCGCGCGATGCCCTCGAGCGCCGCCCTGACCACGCGGCGCACGGCGTGGACGATGCCGAAGTCCGTGAGGCCGGCCTCGCCGCGGCAGTTGACGCAGCCGATGCGGCGGCCGCCTTCCCAGAGGTAGTTCACGCGGAAGAACCAGTTGCCGCCGGAGAGGACGGCGTAGTCCAGCTCCGGCAGGCGCGTCGTCCAGTTGGCGTTCAGCCTGTCGAGGTGGATGTCGAAGGAGGCCGTAGGCTTGCCGGCGGCGTCGAGAACGGGCACGGCGTGCGCGTAGAACTCCGTCCACATGACCATCAGCGTGAAGTTGTGCGACGGGAAGTGCCATGTCCGGAACTTGTCGAACGCGTCGGCGTACACGTTCACGGGCGTCTCGGCCTGCATTTATTTCAGTTGTTAATTAAGCACGTGATCGTTGATATGTACTGAATGAAACTGTCCCTACGTACTCACCTGAGACAAGAGGCAGAGCAGGGACTCCATCTGGTTGCGCGCCAGCGAGTCGCCGATGAAGGCCATCCGCTTGCCGCGGACGACGTCGAGGAACCGCTCCGGCGAGAACCGTGGCAGGTCGCACCCGTGGGGCTGCCACCGCCAGAAGAGGTGGCCGGGGTCCTTGCCGTACTTCTGGCAGTTCTTGAAGTCCGGCAGCGTCGGGCACGTCAGGTTCGTGTAGACCGGACCCTTCGGCTCCCTCACCCATCTCCCCATCGACATGTCACATTCCTCCTCAACCTGTGCTCCTACCTCACCTAAACGTGAAAGTGTTAAACGCATGGGCCGTCATATAACAGGTCTGTGGTAGTTGACGCAGCGTACAGAGAGAATGTGTTTGCGCTTACTTTGGTCACTTGCGCCTGTGCTCGGAGCAGAAACCGCCGGAGCCGATGTGTTTGCAGATGGCAAGGAGATGCCTGAAGCCGGGCTCTGCTCGGCCGCCACATTATAATTCTCGGCAGGCGCGATCGGTCCATCATCCTGCTCCTCTCCCGGCGCCAGACGGCTCACGTCAAGGTCCGTGGCCAACGGGCTGTGCGTTATCGTCTCTCCGGTCGTGGCTGCGCCGAAGCCCCGCGACGAGTAAACGACGGAGAAGACGAAGACGGTGGAGAGCACCAGCAGGAGGAGGAGCGAGGACTTGATGTTCCTCTGCACCACGACGTTCCACTCGCTGCTGTTGCTGTGCAGCAGCGTCCTTGGACTCGTGGAAGGTGTGGTAGGAAGTGGCGCCATGCTGGTCTCTTCACAAACCAACACACAACAATCCTACCAGCTTTTGAAGGACTTGCGTGAGTTCTTCTTTGTACTTTAGTTTGCGTGCTCTGTGATTGTTCAGTCGTTGCAGCGACACTTTGTGGTCGTTTCTGGTAAGCCGAATTTACAGGAGGTTGGTGTGGTAGTCGTTTGTAGCTCACCAAACTTAACACATGTGCACATAACCAGTTTTCTGGTTACTTCTTGCTTAGGTTTCTGGTTCTCTCTGAACACATTCTTGATTACCAGGAGACCATATTTACCCGAAGTCTTGTGTTTTGGCATTTCTGGACAAGAATAGAGAAAATATTTTTTTCAGCACATAAGCATATGATTCGGAGGGTCGTGGACAACCAGAGCTTAATATAAGTGACACGATTAGAACATATACAACTAATCTAATTTAAAATATGTACATGTGACATATTTGCATATCTAACAATAGTTTAAATATTTGTTTGTAGTGTGACTACACATTTAAACATCATATCATGAATTTAGCCAATCTTTAATTAAAACGGGGCACATGCCCCATGGTAAAATAAAAACACTGTCGGCGGAATTGTCGGACGATTTATGTCTTTATATGTAATTGATATTGATGTGTAACGATACTGAGCTTCTTTAAAGAAAAAAAGACATTAAATCATTGCTCTTTCATTAATTAATGTAGGAAAAGAATATTTTTTACAAGAGCTTATTATTGTGGGTGCATCCTCACTCCAATTCTTGCTGAAATGAAATCTCGGTTGCCCAAATGGCCGAGCCCATAAGACTATATCTTCTTTGATGAGTTTAGTTATTACTATTGGTTCTAATGCAATACAAGTAAAAACTTTTTGATTGTGTTCAATCCATATGTGTCAAGCACTCGTACATCATAACTCGACACACTACCCCAGGAGAGGTAATGGCCGCCTCACCACCGCTCCCGCATCCCTCCCGCACCCACCACCGCAGCCGCTCGCCGTCGGCCGCCCTGACCACGGCGACCACCCCGTCCTCCCCCACCCCCTCACGTCCACTTCCCCTCCCTCGCACCTGTCCCCCTTGCAGAACCCTTCGTTTCTGCCCCTTCCGGACGCACCAAGAGCCGAGAGATGGCTGGAATCCTCGCCACGGTTGGATAAGGGAGCCTCCTTGAGCGGCACCAAGATGTCCTACAAAGTGGTGGTGACCCGCCAGGCTGCTTCCCAGATCTCTCATCCCCACGGTAAGGCGACACGGCCGCTTGCCTCCCCGCAGCAGCCGCGTCGTATTAGGCTACGCTCCGAGATCCATCGGGTCTCGGTGGCTGCGCCCGATGATGAAGGCTGGCGCGTGGTGTGCTCCGAGCGCGACCGGCGGCGCCAATCCGTCCTCCGGACCGGCCGGCCGAAAGGCCATCTCCAGATTTGGGAGGGGCGCTGCTTCAATTGCCTTTCCAAGGGGCACCGGAAGAAAGTCCGTCGCGAACCTACCAGGTGCCTCCGCTGCAAGAGAGCTGGCCACCGCTCGTTTGAATGTTCGTGGCCATTCCGGAGTAAGCACGTGCCACAAACCAGATCTCCGGCGACAAAGCTAGGATGCTCAGGTCCGTGGGTGCCCAAGCCGAGTCACCACCTAGCCACCGGATCTGCGCCGCAGCGGCAGCAGGTCGTTGTATCCGAGCGAGCGAGTTGCGGAGCGACAGCCCCAGCCCTCCCGGGCGCGGAGCGAGCGACGTCGAGGGTGTCGTGGGGGTGAGCGCCGGAAGCGAGCGAAGAAGGACCCCGAGTCCCATTCCGAGCGCTCCGGCCGCTCCCCTCTCCGGCTTCGCCCTTGCCGCGCCGCTCGGACGAGCCGGACATCTGCTATGTAGACCGGACCTTGGACACGGATCAACAGAAGCGGCGTATGAGTACCTTTCGGTGTTGGTTCAGATCACCGGCACAAGGCCGCAGGTGACGCCGGAACAGGCTAGGTCAGCCATCGCAACCAAGTTTGGCATTCCGGTGGACGAGCGTCTTGAGATCCATGCAGCGGCCGCACCTTTCGATTTCTTCTTGGTACTGCCGGATCACGCTGCTTTCCTTATAGTGCTCAATGGAGATAGGACTGTCCAAACGCCGGCGTTCTCCCTCAGCCTGTGACCTTGGAGCAGGTTGATCTACGCAGATCATGGAGCGCTCTACCACATGGTGCAAATCGAGATCGAGGGCATCCCGCCCCATGTTTTCGAAGAAACTACCGCGGCTGCGCTCTTAAGACCCTATTGCTCAATTGTTCGAGTGCATCCGGAGACGAAAGCGCGCCGTGACCTCGCCGTCTTCCGTCTTACGGCGTGGACCACGCGGCCCGAGCGGATCCCCGAAACGAAGATCTTAGCAGTGCGGAACCCTTTGAGGATGACCTGCCATCCCCGTCGATGCGTCGGATGCTCAAATATGTGGTTAACATCCGGGTTCGTCGTTTAATCCCCGACTACCGCCGGACTCTCCGCCGCCGTCGCTACCTCCGACAGCGCCGTCCACGGATTCCAGCAATGAGGACGTCTCTCCCGAGAGGGCGCCCGGCGCGCTCGAAGTCGGCAACGCCGCCCACACCGTGGGCGGAGGAGCTGAGTGGCCACGCCGGAGTTTCCTCCGTCCACCTCGACGTTCGCGCTCTGTGCACCAACAGGACCAAAGCCAGGTTCGGGAACCTTCCTTGATGTCCCAGCCAACCACCAACGCTCCTGCTGCATTTAATTCGCCGGAGGATGACGACACCGTGAGGGACCCGACAGCCGTGGGTCGGACGTCCAACCACGCGCCTCAACGGTCTCCTGCCCATGCATTTACCGAGGATCCAATGCATATGGAGGAACGGGGGAATGGGAGATTCCCACCCCGTCTACAATTTCAAACTTTGATCCCATGCTTCTCGAGGCGGTTTGTCCGGGCCGAAACCCGGAAGAAAGGCCACAACACCGGAGGACCAATGGGCCGAATTCGGACACTCCGGTGGACTCCGAAGAGGGTGAAGCCTTGGAGCAGGCACACCAAACCACCTCTCCCCCGCCTCCGCTGATTGGCAACGAAGCCCGAGCGATAGACCAAGGAATGGGGGATCGGAAGCTGAATCATCCCGGGTTAACTCCCAACAATTCTTGGAAAATATTACTTTGTTGCGTTCGGTCTCGATGGCTCACCCAATTGAAACACCCAAGCCGGTGGTCGGGCAAACCCGGGCCCCGAGAGTCACTTCTTTGCGACGCGATAAGCGCTTAGCCACCAATGGTCGTAGTGGTACAGCCGTCGACCGGGCCAGAATGGTGCTCATGCGTAAACCGGGAGTCATTACGGAGCAGGATTCCATTACACCGAAGCGCGAGACGCTTATGCAAGTCTGTTCGAACACCCGCTTTCATCCGCCCACATCGGCGCCCTTGCATCCCTGTTTGGGTGGAATGTGCCGAAGATGGCGAAGTACGCGATGCGAGTCTTCTCGTGTGAAAGCGAAACGCTCCAGGTTGTTGCTAGTTGTTGTGCTGTATCTATGGATCTCTCAACAATCTTGATTTGGAATGTTCGTGGACTGAACAAAAGGCCCGTCGAGATGTCGTCCGTGATCTTGTAGCCTCCACACGACCGGAAATCGTTTGCCTTCAAGAGACAAAGATTCGAACATGACCACCAATATCCTGCTCTCTACGCTTGGCGCGGAACTCGACTGTCATGTCGCGCTGCCGGCGCCGGGGACGCGGGGTAGTGTTCGGTGGCCTGGAAGAGCATCGCATGTCGGGCCATAACCACAAGGGTCGACTCCTTCTCTCTATCCATACTCTTTCAAAATGAGGATGGTGCGCAGTGGTGGTTCACCGGAGTCTACGGACCGCACCAAGATGAGCGCAAGCCCATTTTCCTTCAAGAGCTGCGTAACCTTCGGCGAGCGTGTCCGGGACCGTGGTGCATCGCGGGAGATTTCAACCTCATCTACCAAGCTGCTGATAAGAACAACAGCAACCTTGATCGTGCGATGATGGGCCGATTTCGCCGGCTACTCAATGACGTTCAACTCAAGGAGATTGACCTACTAGGACGACGTTTCACTTGGTCCAATGAGCGCTCCGTGCCGACACTCGTACGCCTGGATAGAGCCTTCTGCACCGACGAATGGGACGACTTGTTCCCCAACCATCTTCTACATAGTACGGCTGCGGGGATCTCCGACCATTGTCCGCTATTGCTGACTCTCAAAAACAACCTAATGGGTAAACGACGTTTCCACTTTGAGTCGTTCCGGGACGAAGCTAGAGGGATTCCAAGAGGTAGTGCAGCAGGCGTGGCATTCGAGCAACATCCATGCCTGCCCTTCCAACGACCGGATGCGTGCCTGCGTGCGACCACACGAGCGCTCCAAGGGTGGAGCCACAAGAAGGTGGGGAACGTTCAAGCTCAGCTAAACCAAGCGCGCGAGCTTCTACTTCGACTCGACGTCGCCCAGGAAAGCCGCCACCTTTCTACCCAAGAAACATGGCTGCGGTGTCAACTTAAACAGCACAGTCTAGCTCTGGCCTCCCTGCACCGTACAATTGTGCGTGTGCGCTCTAGGATAGATCGGCTAGCTGAAGGAGACGCTAACACCCGCTTCTTCCATGCACACGCAAGGCACAGAAAATGCAACAACTACATTGCCGGGCTTCGGGTCGATGATACTCTGCCGACATCTCACGACGACAAGGAAGACGCAATATGGCGTTTCTACAATGAGCTAATTGGAACGCCCGAAACGAGACCGGAGACACTAAACCTGGAATTCATGCAACAGCCAAGCTATGGGCTCGATGCCTTGGATGCCCCCATCTCGAAGAGGAAGTCCGGAATGTCATCAAGCATATGCCCTTAGACAAGGCGCCGGGCCCGAGATGGGTTCACCGGCCGCTTCTACAAGAGCTGCTGGCAGATCATTAAGCAGGATGTCATGGCGGCCATCGGAGCCATACATGGTGGTGATTCTAGGAGATTCCATTTGCTCAACTCTGCGTATATGGTGCTAATCCCGAAGAAAGAAGAGCCAACCACGATAGGCGACTACCGGCCGATAAGCCTCGTCCACGGCTTCGCAAAACTTCGACAAAGGTGCTAGCCAATAGACTTGCACCGAAGCCGAGTGACATGGTAGCGACGAACCGTAGTGCGTTCATCGGGGAAGATGCATACACGATAACTTCCTCCTGGTTAAGCACACGACAAAATTCTTACACAATCAAGGACAGCCGCGCTTACTCTTCAAGATTGACATTACCAAAGCCTTCGATTCCATGTCTTGGGCCTTCCTTCTTGAAGTCTTACAACACCCGGGATTCGGATACAAGTGGCGAACCGTCCTCCGTAACTTGCTGCACTCCTCGTCCACCGTAGTCCTCCTTAATGGGGAGCCCGGGCCGCCGATCCGTCACCGTCGGGGACCGAGGCAAGGAGACCCACTGTCCCCCATGCTATTTATTATCGCCATGGACGTCCCGACTAGACTCATTGTAAAGGCTGAAGAGCTCAACCTACTTCGTCCATTAGCGAGGCGACAGATTGGACATCGCATGTCCATATATGCGGACGACGTCGTCATGTTTGCCTCCACACACCAAGATGACCTGTGGCTAATTAAAGAGATACTAAACAAGTTTGGCAACGCATCCGGGCTCCGAGCAAATCTAGCCAAGTCAATGATCATACCGATCCGCTACGACGAGGACCACGTCCAAGCACTCGAGAGCCTCGATGGATCGCCCAATTGCTTCGTTTCCTTGCAAATATCTAGGGCTTCCCCTTTCGATAAAGAAGTTGACAAGGGTTGACCTCTATCGGTGTAGGGGAATCGGGGGTCCCCCTAACCGGGCATGGGCCGTTTCCAGCCCATAGACGAAGACGGCGCCCGCGGATGAGGAAGTCCATAAGGCCCATGAAGCCCGCGAGGCCCATGAAGACCGGAGGAGCGGGAACGTCGGGGGGGACGAAGCTTCCCGATAGTTTCCTATGACGCCCCAACCACCGGAGTTAATGCGGCACTCGAGGGTGCGTAGCGACGCCGCGGCCCGACGGGACGTGCGCGCGTCTTCCCCGTGCGCCGCATCTCGGGAAGCCGCGCGGCTACGGTGCCGGGAGGGCTCTCGACCAATAGGAGGGAAGAGATTGGGAGCACGAACCGAGGAAAAGAGATCGCAACGGATTTAGTCGGGATCGTGTCGGGATATCTCAGGAAGGACCGGACCCCCACCGGGTGTCCGGGTACCCCCGGGTACTTGTACGGTGCTCCCCTCCTTACCTATAAAAGGAGGGGAGACTCCGGTGTAAAGAGAAAAAGATAAAAAGATACACACTAGCGGGACGTAGGGTATTACGCACCCCATTGCGGCCCGAACACTGGATAAGCTGCTCCGTGTTCTTACTCGCCTGAACCATCTACGCTAACACGCGGGCAAATCCGTTCTTCCCCGAGCCTATCCGAAGGGAGCCTTGACGAGCCCCCATTTGGAGGTGTATTCACACACCGACATTTGGCGCGCCGGGAAGGGGAAGATCGTAGATTTCGCTTCGCGCAGCGGAACTTCCACGCAACCATGCGAGAGATCCTCGGACACGCCGTGGACGGAAGATAGCGTCTCCGGCCAGGGCGTCCACGAGGCGCCGTCGCCGCGACCGTCGTCGCGCGGGCCGCTCCGTCCACAACGACCGTCCGGCGCCTCGGCGGCCGAGCATGCAGCGGAGGACCGGCGCGGCGCCGACCGCCACGCCGAGCCGTCACGCCGCTCGCGTCCGAGCGCGCCACCGCACGTCGCCTCTTCCGGGAAGAAGAGGAGGACGACCCCACGACCGCCGTGAAGACCATGCTCAACAACCCGCCGGCGGGGCGGCGGGGAGAGCGAGCGAAGGAGTGGCTCACCGGAGTAGGTAAGCTCCTGGATACGGCGCGGAGCCAAGCGCCGAGGCGGGGCCGTCGCGCCAACCGCAGCGGCCACTAGCCGACAACCGCCGCGCCAACCGCGCCAAGGACACGCGCCCGCCGGCGGCTTCGCTCTCCGTCCATTCTCCGCGGGCGCGAGGGCAGCGCGACCTGCGCAACGACCTCAACAGGCGCCGCCGCGAGGGGAAGATGCACGCGTCGGCATCGAGCGCTCGCGCGGCGGGGACGGGAGCGTGAGCGCACCTCGCCCACAACCACGACGGCGCGGAGGCGGAGACGTCCCCGAGCGCCACCCTAAGCGTAAGAGAAAGGAGCTCGACCCCTCGTTCCTCGGGGGCTGCGCGGCCCTCTCAAAGCGCCTGCGCAACGTCACGTGGCCCGGCAAGTTCCGCCACGACCTTCCGAGAAGGTACGACGGCACTTGCTCCCCCGACGAGTTCCTACGGATCTACTCCACCGCTGTCAAGGCCGCTGGTGGCTCGGAGGACATTATGGCCAACTACTTCCACTGGCCCTCAAGGACTCGGCTCGGTCATGGTTCATGAACACGGCGCCGGAGTCTATCGGCTCTGGAAGAGCTCGTGCCGGGAGTTCATGGCCAACTTCCAAGGAACGGCGAAGCGTCCGGGAAGCGGATCGACCTGGACCGCATCGTCCGGAAGCCGGGCGAGACGCTGCGAGCGTTCATGCAGCGCTTTAGTCAAGTCCGCAACACCATCCCGCGCATCGACCCCTCCCGGGTGCTCTCCGCCTTCCGCCATGGCGTCCGAGACAAGGATATCCCGGGCGAGCCGGGCGTACACCGGCCGGAGACGGTCACGGACCTCTTCCGGTTGGCCGACAAGTGCGCCCGTCGCCGGGAAGCCCAAGCGTGGCACGACCCGCCGGCGAAGTCCAACCCGGGTACCTCCTCTCCCAAGTCCGGGGGCACCCTCTCCAAGAAGCGAGAAGAAGAACCTCGCGCGCAAGCGTAAGGCGGAAGAAGTGGCCGCGGGCTGGAGGCCCGTCCCCCGGGGGCGCGACGCCCACCTCCCGCGGGTGCGGCAGAGTCGCCGGCTAAATCCCCGGGTACCTTCGCGTGCTACTTCCACCGCACCAACGACCACGACCGGTCGGAGTGTCGCTACATCCGAGGCGAGCATCAAGCGGCGCGACGAGCGGCGGGCGGCCGAGAAGGCCGAGAAAGAGAAGGAGGAGGAGAAAGAGGAAGTCGAGGCGTACCGGAGCGCGGACGACTCCATCGCCGTGATCGGCGGGGGCTCCTCGAGCTTCACGTCCAAAGGCGAGGCCAAGCGTTTCCGCCGCGAGGTCCTCGCAATCACCGAGGAGCAAGGCCGCGGCTCCCCTGCTGAAGTGGGCGGACGTTCCCATCACCTTCGACAAGAGCGACATGGTGGGCCCCGACAACACCAAGGGGAAGATCCCCACGGTCGTGTCGCCCACCATCCGCAACAAGAAGGTGGGGCGCACCCTCATCGACGGAGGCGCGAGCCTCAACCTCATCACCCCGAAAGTCTACGACTCTCTGCGGTGGGCGCGTGGCGAGCTGCAGCCCTCGCGCCCTTTCGTCGGCGTGCTCCCGGGTAGCTCCCGCCCCTTGGGTAGGATTGAGCTCCCGGTCACCTTCGGCACCGGGACAACTTCCGCACGGAGAAGCTCCTCTTCGACGTCGCGGACATCGGCCTCTCCTACAACGCCATCATTGGGAGACCCGGCATAAACCGGTTCATGGCCATCCCGCATCACGCATTCCTCACGGCGAAGATGCCGGGCCCGAAGGGCGTCATCGTGGAGAGGGCGAATGCTGTCAAGGCGATGGCTTGCCTCGAGGACATCTTGGCGGCCGAAATGGCAGCGAGAGGAGGACACCGGCATGAAGAGAGCGCGCGACACCCCGGAGAAGCCCGCTGCGCAATCCGGCCCCAAGCGGGCGAAGCTTTCGGCTCCGGGGAGGTGTCTACCAAGAAGGTCTCACTCGGGGGCTCGGAGGACAAGACCACCACCATCGGTGGCGACCTCGACCCGAAATAGGAACTCGCGCTCATCACCTTCCTCCAAGCAAACAGCGACATCTTTGCCTGGCATCCTTCGGACATGCCGGGCATACCCGAGAGGGTGATTGAGCACCAACTCAAGGTCGACCCCGCCGCGAGACCCGTGAAGCGGCGGGCGAGGCGCCAAGCCCCGAGCGCGAGGACTTCATCCGGGCCGAAGTCAAGAGGCTACTGGAGGCCAAGTTCATCTGGGAAGTCACGCACCCGACGTGGCTCGCCAACCCGGTGGTCGTGCCCAAGAGTAACGGCAGGATGCGGATGTGCGTGGACTACACCGACCTGAACAAGGCGTGCCCGAAGGACCCGTTTCCGCTGCCCGGATAGATTACGTAGTAGACTCCACCGCAGGCTGCGACCTGCTTTGCATGTTGGATGCGTACTCCGGGTACCACCAAATCTGTATGGCTAAGGAGGATGAGGAGAAGACTGCTTTTATGACTCCCGCGAGGGAGCTTTTGCTACGTAAGCATGCCTTTCGGTCTCAAAAACGCAGGCCCCACGTTCCAACGAGCCATGCGCTTAACCCTGGACTCGCAAATCGGGAGGAACGTGGAGGCGTATGTCGACGACTTGGTCATCAAGAGCCGCAAAGCACCGTCTCTCTGTTCGACTTAGAGGAGACCTTCTCCAACCTGCGCCGCAACCGGGTGAAGCTCAACCCGGAGAAGTGTGTCTTCGGCGTACCGGCGGGGAAGCTACTCGGCTTCCTGGTCTCGCACCGCGGGATCGAAGCAAACCCCGAGAAAATCCGGGCCATCGAAGAAATCCGCCCCCAAGGCGGCTCAAGGATGTGCAACGCCTAGCCGGGAGCATGGCGGCCCTTGGCCGATTCATCTCGCGCCTAGGCGAACGCGCTCTCCCGCTTTTCAAGCTGATGAAGAGGACGGACAAATTCGAGTGGACCGGGAAGCCGATGAAGCCTTGCAAGACCTCAAGCGCTACTGTCCTCTGCGCCCGTTTTAGTCGCCCGGAACCGGGTGAACCACTGCTCCTGTACATAGCGGCCAACCCGCAAGTAGTCGGTGCGGCTGCGGTGGTCGAGCGGCCGGAGCGGGCGCCTCGCGGTTCTCGGCGAACCAGCAAACGCGGGTGCCTCGACGGCTCGAAGGCGGCGGCCCAAGCGGACCCGGGGCTCCGACTGCGACCAGCTCGCGAGGCATTAGGGCACCCGGGGGCTACGGACGCTTTCATTCACAACACGGCACGCGATGCGGCCGCTCCGGCCTGCCGGGTGGGGCACCGGGGCCGTCCCCGGCGCAACGACTCCTGCGGACGGTGTGGCTCCCCGGCTTCACCCGGGGGCTCCGGCTCCGACCTCGTCGCATGATTTGGGCGAAGCGGGGACCACGACCGGAAAAGCAAGGATGGACGCGTTGATCCCACCCCACCCGGGGGCTCCGGCTCCGACCACGTCTCGCGTTATGGGCGGGGCGGGATCCGCTCCGGCTACTCCCGACGTCGGCACGCGCGTCACCACCGCATCACTCGAGGGCTCCGGCCCCGTCTCCCACGACGAGCGAGAACGAGCTTCTAGAATCCGAGTCCCGCATGCGGCACGTTCAACGCCCGGTGTACTTCATCGGCGAAGTTCTGCGGGATGCCAAGACACGGTACCCACGGTACCGGAAGATGCTCTACACGGTACTTGTCGCATCCCGGAAGCTACGGCACTACTTCCAAGGCCATCCCGTTCGGGTGGTGACGACGGCACCGGCGGAGACCATACTTGCGCAACGGGAAGCGGCCGGGCGAGTGGCCAAGTGGGCCGTGGAGCGCGGGGAGTTCGACTTGTCCTTCCTCGAGCACACACATCATCAAGAGCCGGGCTCTAGGCGAGTTCATCGGCGAGTGGACGCCCACCCCGGAGATTGAGCGGGAAGAGCTTAGCACCGGGTGCAGCGAGTACGACGCGCCCGGCGACCACCGGACGATGTTCTTCGACGGTTCCCTCACCCTCAACGGTGCGGGAGCAGGGGTGCTGCTGCTGTCACCAACCGGCGACGAGCTGCGCTACGCGGTCCAGCTACACTTCCGGTGCACCAACAACATGGCAGAATACGAAGCTCTCTGGCGGGGTTGCGGATCGCGGCCGACCTCGGGGTCACGCGCCTCCTCGCCAAGGGGGACTCGCAACTTGTCGTCAACCAGGTATCCAAGGAGTACCGAGTGCAACGACCCGCGGATGGCTGCATACCTCGCGGCGGTCGGGCGGATGGAAAAGAAGTTTAACGGCCTCGAGGTGCTTCACGTACCTAGGGGCGACAATCACATTGCCGACGAACTATCCCGGGTGGCCTCCACTCGAGCTCCAATCCCACCGGGACGTTCATGGAGATCTTGACATCCCCTTCGGCCTCCGACGCCGACCGAGCTCCGAGACGGCAACAACAAAGCGCGGGCGCACCCGCGGGATCTGCAGCACACGCAGAATAGCGAAGAAGCGCCGCCGGTGAGCCGCGGGACGCTCGTTGGATGGACCACATCCTCGGGTACTTGCGTGACGACATCCTTCCGGAGGACGACACGGATGCGGACCGCCTAGCCCGCCAAGCCAAGCGATATGCCATTGTCGATGGCGAGGCTGCACAAGCGTAGCGCCAACGGCGTTCTGGCTGAAGTGCGTCAAGACGGAAGAAGGCAACGACATACTCGTTGAGATCCACGAGGGCGAGTGCGGCAGCCACCATGCTCCCCGCACGCTGGCCGGGAAAGCCTTTCGGCGGGGCTACTGCGGCCGACGGCCCTCCGAGGATGCCGCCAGGCTGGTGCAACAATGCAAGGCATGCCGGTTTCACGCCAGCGGACGCACCTGCCCGCTCAAGCCCTTCAAACAATTCCCTTATCCTGGCCGTTCGCGGTTTGGGGTTTGGACATTGTAGGGCCATTTCCGACTGCCCGGGTGGATACGGGTGGCTATACGTGGCCATCGACAAGTTCACGAAGTGGGTGGAAGCGAGGCGGTGACAAAGATAGACCAAAACTCGGCGGTCGGATTCATGAAGAATGTCATCGCAAGATTCGGGGTACCGCAGCGGATTATCACGGACAACGGGACCCGGTTCACGAGCCACGCATTCGCGGCATACTGCGACTCCCTCGGCACCCGGATCTGCTTCGCCTCAAGAGCCCACCCACAAAGCAACGGCCAAGTCGAACGCGCCAACGGAGAAATCCTCAAGGGGTTGAAAACAAGATCATTTGACCCGTTGAAGAAGAAAGGCTCCAAGTGGGTAGCCGAGATCCAATCCGTGCTCCGGTCCCTGCGCACCACGGCGAGTCGAGCCACGGGCGAAACGCCTTTCTTCCTCGTGTACGGTGCGGAGGCGGTGCTACCCACGGAGATCCGGTTCGATAGCCCCGAGTCGCCGCGTTTGACGAAGCCGACCAAAGCACCCGGCGGCACGACGACATTGACCTCCTCGAGGAGGCAAGACGACGAGTACTACTGCGAAGCGCGAGGTACCTCCGGGGCTTGCGCCGCTACCACCGGCGGCGCGTGCGCCCGGGAGTTGCAAACGGGAGACCTTGTCCTCCGGCGGGCCCGGACGCGTGAAGGCAAGGATAAGCTAACTCCCATGTGGGAAGGGCCCTTCGTCGTCACTCGCCGTCACCCGTCCGGGATCCGTTCGTCCGGAGTCGGAGGACGGGTACCCGGAACCAAGCGCTTGGAACATTGAGCACCTAAAGAAATTCTACCCTTAGAATATTCTGCAGCCAATGGTCCCGGGTAGTACCCGGAAGTCTCATCGCCACGGCCACGGTCGCCACGGCACCTGTACTAACGTGTTGTGAATAAAAACAGCGCCCAGTCGTTCCTTTTCCTACTTCTCGCAGGATCGCTGTTGTATGTGTCAAAGTGCCCGCCTTCCCCTAACGGGCAAGGAAGGTCTACGACTTAGGCCCAAAGTCGGAAAGCGTCACGTTTGGTTAAGGCTTGGGCGCCCGAAGTCGCGCTCCGGACATAGCTGCAAAGTACCGGACAGCCTACGACTACGTGGCACACGGCGACGATCGCACCTAACGGAAGAGGAATAGTGGGCTTAAGCTTTTTCATCAACACTCAAATTTAAATTTAATCTCTGTCTTGCATACGAAACACAGGTTTAACAAAAAACAAAAAAGGCACGGGCGCCGAGCAAGCCACGCGCAGGTGGAGGAAGCGGGCACTTAGCCCCGCTTGAAGCTTTCGGCAAAGGCACGAGCGACGGCGCGTGCCTGCGCCTTGGCCGCGGCGTGCTCACCCGCAGGGACATCGCCGTTCACCACGGCTAGAAGCGGGAACCCGGGCACTAGCACCGGCGCGTTCGCCAGCACCTCCTCCGGGGCCGCGGCTATGGTTTGCCGCCCCTCCTCCTCCAGGACCTCCGCCTCCCGGGTGTTCGGGCTGCTCAAGGAGTCCACCACCCCCGCATGGCGAACGCATACCCAGCCGCGCCGCGGTCAAGGGGCTCGGGAAGACGAGGCGGACCCGCGTCGAACAGCGGCGACGAAACCGCCGGTGCACCTCGGCGGCGATCTCGGCCTGCGTCCGCGCGGCCGAGGCCGGCTACGTCGCCCGCTCGCTCGGCTCAACGCGCCGAAGCTCGGACTCCTCAGGCCGGGACCGCGCCTCCGCGAGCTGCCGCCGGAGGTCATCGCCATCGGCTGCAGCGAGAAGAGCCGCGGCCCGACTTCTTCGCCGGGCCTCCGGCAGCTCGACGCGTCGGCGGTATTCGTCCGGGCTCTTCTCCACCGCATTCAGCTCGGCGGCGAAGTTCACCTGGGCCTCCGCGAGAGTCTCCTCGCGCACGCGATGCGCCAACCCGGCGGCGATACCGCGGACCTGCTCCTCGGACCGAGCAAGACGGGCCGCCTCCGTCTCCAAGGCCTCCCTACGAACGGCGGCCTCGTCTTCACGAAGCCGGACCTGCTCCTCCCGGGTAGCGAGGGCGTCCTCGCGCTGCCTCAACCCCATCTCCCGAGAAGCAACGGAGTCGCCGAAGCGCTGGACCTTTGCCTCGGCCGCGCCGACGGCCCGCTCCCGTTCGCCAAGCGCGGCCTCCCGGAGGGCAAGCGCACCGGCACGCTCCTTCGGCTCCTCCTCGCGAGCCGCCGCGGTCGCCTCGCGACGTGTCACGGCCGCCTCGCGGAGTGCCATGTCGGCCTCCGCCTCCTCCAGCTGCGCGCCGCGGAGCTGCACGGCACGCTCCCGCTCCGGGACTCCGCGGAGGCGGTTCATGCTTTCAGCCTCGCGGGCCTTTGCGTCACGCGGCTTCTCGGCGGCCCGATCGCCGATGCCGGCAGCTTGGTCCAGCTCATGCTGGACTTCTTCCATGCGGCGCCGATGCTGCTGCTCGGGCCGGCTTCACCGCCGTCTCCGGTGCCCGCCGGGCCTCCGCCACCTCCGCCTCGCGCTCGGCCAACGCGGCCTCCCGGTCATCCGGGGACGCATCCGTCTCCTCCACGGCCGCCTTCATGGCAAGGAGCGACCGGGTGACCTCCCCGAGCATGTCGCCAATCTTGTGGCGCCCCATGCCGCCCGAGCGACCCGAAGGTGACCCGCTCCGGCCGCGTCCGGCGCGCCACGGCCCCTACCGGCGGCAGCGGTCGACGAAGTGTCTCCGCCGGCCACCACTCCCGGCTCCGACCGGACGCGCGGAGGGGAGTCATTCCCCTCCAAGCACTATAGGGCTGGCGGCGCCGGCACCCGGCCGTGGAGTGGAAGACCGTGGCGGACGCCGGCGGCGCCGATTGGGAAAGCACACGGCACGTTCCCAGCCGGAGGAGGCGACACCCGGCCAAGGTCAACTCCGGCAGAGGTACCCGCGGCCTCCTCTCCGACAGGGGCACCCGTGGCCTCCTCTTCGGTGACACCCGCAGCCACCTCCTCGGGAGTGTCCGCGGCCTCCCCTCCGACGGAACTCGCGGCCACCCCCGCGGGGCTATCCGCAACCTCCTCCTCGGGGGCACCCGTAGCCACCTCTTCGGAGGCACCCGTTGCCCCTCCCGCGCCATCCTCCGCTCCGGCCGCCGGAGCCGCAACGGCAACGGGATCGACGTCCGGGTTCGGCGCGGGGGCACCGGCGACCTTGGAGTTTAAAGGGACCAGGTCCGGGTCCAGCTCGATCCGGACACTCCTACAAACAAAGCAAATCAGAATACGTTTCACGGCCATCGGCCTACGGTGAGACGAAGCGCAGCATACCAAGCACGCGGCTTAAGCAAAAAAAGTTTCCTACCTGTCGCGCGTCCACCCGGTCGCTTGCGCCGGTGCGGCTGCGGGGGACTTCTCCGTGGAACGGCCCCCGTCACCGGCGCCGGCGAAGCCTGCCGAGCCCGCTTCCGTGGAAAGCGGGCGGGCTCGGAGGAATCGAGAGGAGGGGGCGACGGAGACCTTTTCCCCTTGCCTTTGTCCCGTGCACTCGGAGCAGGCCTCGCAGCGCCGGGGCTACCACTCGGAGCTCCGGAGGCACCCCCGGGGGTGGCCGTCGCAACCGGGTCGGAGGAAGGCACGACTCCGGGTACCGGAGACCGGGAGTGGGAGCCGGGACCGCGTCTAGAAACCCGAGCGGCCCCGGTCGGGGCATGCTCGTCGAGGACGGCGCGCTTGTTCGCCGGCCGATGAAGAGGCTCGGCACCTTCCGGGTACGCGAAGGAGGCGGTCCACTTCTTCCCGGTCGGCGTGGAGTAGGCGAACCGCTCGAGGCCTCGGGCAGGTCCGAGTCCGCCCCCGTGCGAGTGCGGCCGGCGAAGTTGAAGTCCCGATACATCCACGACGGGACCGATCTCCGGCGAAGAGGCGCGATGTTGCGCTCGAGGAAGTCGTGCACCACCCCGCGTGAAGTCGGGCCAGCCGCGGCGAGCGCCGCGATCCGGTCGACCACCGGCATCATGCCCTCGGGAAGGCGGGGCACGGCGTCCCCGGACGGGCAAGTGTTGGGCCGGGACCGGCGGGACGCGGAGGCGGCGGAAGTCCTTCTCGTACGGCACCACGAACCAGGCCTTCTTCCACGCCTCCACCTTGCTGCTAGGCGAGTACTCTATGTACCCGCTGTCGGACCGGACGGTCGGCCGGACGCATCCGATCACCTCCGAGGCGTTGGTAAGCGTCATCTTGAAATAGCGTTGGAATATGGGGAAGCACGGCTGCACCCTCACAAATCCTTCGCACGGATGGGCGAACACGGCCGGCGCCGCGACCGCATTTGGCGTGAGGTGCGCCATGCGGATCCCGTACGCCGGAGCACCTCCAGGAAGAAGTCGGAGAAGGCGGGGGAACGGCGCCGGCGACGACGAAGGATTGGAAGTGGAGGATCTCCGGTCCTCCGGTCGGCGACGGCAAGGGCCCCCAACACGAACGGCCCTATCACCATCCACCGGCGGGAAAGGCGAAAGCCGCGACATATCGAACCGAGCGTCGGGCAACCGCACCGACGGCGGTGCATCCGCCGACGGCGAGCGCGCGCGCGAACTACCGCGGCTTGAGGACTTCCCGCGGGCCATCTTGGCGGCGAGGGACGACGGCGACGAAAGCGGCGGCGCGGATTGGCGGAGAAGAAGGCGAAGGGGAGCGCAGCAACGAGAAAGAAGTTGAGAAGACGGAAGGCGAAGGGCGAAGTGGGAGACGTGCCTTGGGCAACCGGCCGTTCCCCTACTTGAGCGCGGGCGCCGGGCGGGCCCACCGCACGCGAACCGAAGCGACGCGACGCCTCGGGGCGGTCGTGCCTCGGCAGCCCAAGCGGCTCCGTTCCGGAGAGCCACACCCGGAGCAACCCAAGCGGCACCGGGCGCCGACGGGTGGCCCCAATCCCTGCTCCGACCCCGCGGGTCGGCGGCCGGGGCCGGGGGCTCTGTCGGTGTAGGGGGATCGGGGGTCCCCCTAACCGGGCATGGGCCGTTTCCAGCCCATAGACGAAGACGGCGCCCGCGGATGAGGAAGTCCATAAGGCCCGTCGGTGTGTGAGTGCACCTCCAAATGGGGGCCTCGTCAAGGCTCCCTTGGGATAGGTTCGGGGAAGAACGGATTTGCTCGCGCGTTAGCGTGGATGATTCAAGTGAGGAAGAACACCGAGAGTTATCCGAGTTCGGGCCGCACCGGGTGCGTAATACCCTACGTCCCGCTCGTGTGAGTATTCGAAAAAGCCCAAGCCCCCTATTACATGGGGGTACCCCCTCCCTTTATAGGGCCAGGAGGGGAGTATCGTACAGGTACCCGGAGGGGTACCCGGCACCCGGTGGGGGTCCGGTCCCTCCCGGGACATTCCGACACGATCCGGACACAAATCCCTTGCGGTCTCGGTCCCTTGGTTCGCGTTCCCAATCTCTCCCTTCTCATTGGCCGGGAGCCCTTCGGCACCGTAGCCGCGTGGCTTCCCGAGACGCGGCGCACGGGGAAGACGCGCGCACGTCCCGTCGGGCTGCGGCGTTGCCGGCGGCACTCGAGTGCCGCATTAACTCCGGGTAGTTGGGGCGCCGGAGGAAACCACCGCGAAGCTTCGTCCTCCCTCCGGCGCTCCCGCTCCCCCGGCCTTCGCGGACTCGTGGACTTCGTGGCTTCGTGGACTTCGTGGCTTCGTGGACTTCGTCCTCGTTCATGGGCCGAAGGCGGCCCACGCGCGGTTAGGGGGACCCCCGATCCCCCTACACCGACAGGAGCCCCCGGCCCCGGCCGCCGACCCGCGGGGTCGGAGTAGGGATTGGGGCCACCCGTCGCTGCCCGGCGCCGTTTGGGTTGCTCCGGGCGTAGCTCACGAAGGAATCGGAGCCGCTTGGGCCGCCGGGGCACGACCGTCCCGAGGCGTCGCGTCGCTTTGGTTCGCGTGCTGGTGGGCCCCGCCGGCGTCCGCGCTCAAATAGGGGGATGGCCGGCTGCCCACAGCACGCTTTCCACTTCGCCCTCCGCCTTCCGTCTTCTCAACTTCCTTCTCGCTACCGCGCTCCCCTTCGCCTTCTTCTCCGCCGATCCGCGCCGCCGCCTCCGTCGCCGTCGTCGCCCGCCGTCAAGATGGCCCGCGGAAGGTCCTCCCCCGCCGTAGCAGTTCGCGCGCGCGCCGCCGTCGGCAGATGCCCCGCCAACGGCGCAGCTTGCCCGACGCCAAGGTCGACATGTCGCGGCTTTCGCCCTTCCCGCCGGTGGACGGTGATGGGGCCGTTCGCGTTGGGGGGCCTTTGCCGCCGCCGACCGGAGGGCCGGAGATCCTCCACTTCGTGTCCTTCGTCATCGCCGGCGCCGTTCCCCCCGCCTTCTCCGACTTCTTCCCGGAGGTGCTCCGGGAGTACGGGATCCGCATGGCGCACCTCACGCCGAACGCGGTCGCGGCGCCGGCCGTGTTCGCCCATTTGTACGAGGGATTTGTGGGGGTGCAGCCGTGCTTCCCCATATTCCAATGCTACTTCAAGATGACGCTTACCAATGCCTCGGAGGTGATCGGCCGCGTCCGGCCGACCGCCCGGCCCGACAGCGGGTACATAGAGTACTCGCCCAAGCAACAAGGTGGAGGCGTGGAAGAGGGCCCGGTTCGTGGTGCCGTACGAGAAGGACCTTCGTCGCCTCCGCGTCCCGCCGGTCCCGGCCCAACATTTGGCCGTCCGGGACGCCGTGCCCCGCCTTCCCGAGGGCATGATGCCGGTGGTCAACCGGATCGCGGCGCTTGCCGCGGCCGGTCCGACTCGCGCGGGGTGGTGCACGACTTCCTCGAGCGCAACATCGCGCCCCTTCGCCGGAGGCCGGTCCCGTCATGGATGTACCGGGACTTCAACTTCGCCGGCCGCACTCGCACGGGGGCGGGCTCGCACCTGTCCGAGGCCGCGAGCGACACGCCTACTCCACGCCGACCGGGAAGAAGTGGCCCGCCTCCTTCACGTACCCGAAGGTGCCGGGCCCCTTCATCGCCGGCGAACAAGCGCGCCGTCCCGGACAAGCATGCCCCGACCGGGGCCGCTCGGGTTTCTTGACCCGATTCCGGCCCCCACCCCCGGTCTCCGGGTACCCGGGTCGCACCTTCCTCCGGCCCGGTGCGACGGCCGCCCCGGGGGCGCCTCCGAAGCTCCGGGTGGTAGCCCCGGCGCTGCGAGGCTCGCTCCGAGCGCGCGGGACAAGGGCAAAGGCAAAAGGTCTCCGTCGCCCTCTTCCTCCGACTCCTCCGGCCCGCCCGTCTTCCACGAAAGCGGGCCCGGCATGCTTCGCCGGCGTCGGTGACGGAGGCCGCTCCCCAGAGAAGTCCCCGCAGCCGCACCGGTGCAAGCGGCCGGGTGGACGCGCGACGTGTAGGAAGTTTTCCTCTCTTTTTACTTAAGCCGTGTGCCCGGTGAGCCGCACTTCGCCTCATCATGGGCCGATGGTTGCGAAATGTGTTCTGATTTGCGTTGTTTGCAGGATCTGTCCGGATCGAACCGGACCCGGACCTGGTCCCTTTGGACCCCAAGGCGGTCGGTGCGGCTCCGGCGGCCGGAGCGGAGGACGGCGCGGGAGGGACAACGAGTGCCCCCGAAAAGGTGGCCGCCGGTGCCCCCGGGGAAGAGGTCGCAGACAGCTCCCGCGGAGGTGGTCACGAGCGCCGCCGGAGGGGAGGCCGCGGGCACTCCCGAGGAGGTGGCTGCCGGTGTCGCCGAAGAAGAGGCCGCGGGTGCCCCCGCCGGCGAGGAGGCCGCGGGCGCCCCGCCGGAGAGGAGGACGCGGGTGCCTCCGCCGGGCCGACCTTGGCCGGGTGTCCCCTCCTCCGGCCGGGGACGTGCCGGTGCTTTCCCGATCGGCGCCGCCGGCGTCCACCCCGATCTTCCGCTCCGCGGCCGGGTGCCGGCGCCGCCAGCCCTATAGTGCTCGGAGGGGAATGACTCCCTCCGCGCGTTCGGTCGGAGCCGGAACGGTGGCGAGCGGAGACACGTCGTCGACCGCTGCCGCCGGTAGGGACCGCGGCGCGCTGGTCGCGGCCGGAGCGGGTCACCTTCGTGTCGCTCCGGCGGCATGGGTCGCCGGAAGATTGGCGATGTGCTCGGGGAGGCCACCCGGTCGCTTCTTGCCATGAAGGCGGCCGTGGAGGAGGCAGTGCGTCCCCGGAGGACCGGGAGGCCGCGCCGGCCGAGCGCGAGGCGGAGGTGGCGGAGGCACGGCGGGCCCCGGAGACGGCGATGAAGCCGGCCCAGCAGCAGTATCGGCGCCGCATGGATGAAATCCAGCATGAGCTGGACCAAGCCGCCGGCATCGGCGACCGTGCCGCCGAGAAGCCGCGTGACGCGAAGGCCCGCGAGGCTGAAAGCGTGAACCGCCTCCATGGCGTCCCGGAGCGGGAGCGAGCCGTGCAGCCTCGCGGCGCGCAGCTGGAGGAGGCGGAGGCCCACCCGGACCTCCGCGAGGCGGCCGTGACCCGTCGCGAGGTGACCGCGGCGGCTCGCGAGGAGGAGCTGAAAGAGCGTGCCGCCGCACTTGCCCTTCGGAAGCTGCGCCGGGCGAGCGGGAGCGGGCCGTCGGAGAGGCCGAGGCGAAGGTGCAGCGCGTCGGTGACTCCTTGGCCTCCCAGAAGCGGCGCTTAGAGGACGCGAGGGCGCCCTTGCTACCCGGGAGGAGCAGGTCCGGCTTCGGGAGAACGAGGCCGCCGTCCGCAGGGAAGCCTTGGAGACGGAGGCGGCCCGTCTCGCGCGGGCCGAGGAGCAGGTCCGCGGCCTCGCCGACGGGTTGGCGCACCGCATCCGCGAGGAGACTCTCGCAGGGGCCCGGAAGGCCTTCGCCGTCGAGCTTAAGGCGATGGAGAAGAGCCGGGATGAGTACCGCCGGCAAGTCGAGCGGTTGGAGGTCCGGCCGAAGAAGTCGGGTCGCGGCTCTTCCGCCGCAGCCGATGGCGATGACCTCCGGCGGCAGCTCGCGGAGGCGCGGTCCCAGCCTCGAGGAATCCGAGCTTCGCCGCGTCGAGCCGAGCGAGCGGGCGACGGAGCCGGCCACGGCGGCGCGGACGCAAGCGGAGATCGCCGCCGAGGTGCACCGGCTGTCTCGTCGCCGCTATTCCGAGCGGGTCCGCCTCGTCTTCCCGAGCCCCTTGACCGCGGCGCGGCTGGGTATGCCTTCGCCATGCGGGGGTGGTTGACTCTCCGAGCAGCCCGAACACCCGGGTGGCGGAGGTCCCGGAGGACGAGGGGCGGCAAACCATAGCCGCGGCCCCGGAGGAGGTGCCGGCGAACGCGCCGGTGCCGGTGCCCGGGTTCCCAC
Organism: Chloris gayana; assembly: GCA_031894775.1. Taxonomy (NCBI): domain Eukaryota; kingdom Viridiplantae; phylum Streptophyta; class Magnoliopsida; order Poales; family Poaceae; genus Chloris; species Chloris gayana. Next base: position 116,373 of record JAUNZO010000649.1, read on the forward strand.
TCCTAGCCGTGGTGAACGGCGACATCCCCGCGGGTGAGCACGCCGCGGCTAAGGCGCAGGCTCGTGCCGTCGCTCGCGCCTTCGCGGAGAGCTTCAAGCGCGGCTAAGTGCCTCGCTCCCTCCACCCGCGAGTGGTTTCTCGGCGCCCGTGTCCCCCGTTTTTTGTGTTTTTTGTCAAACCCGTGTTCCCGTATGTACAGCAGATACTTCAAATTTAAGTTATCGTTGTTAATGGAGAACTTAAACCCGCTGTTTCGTTTGTTCCGTGCGAATGTCCGCGTGCGTCGTGTAGTCGTAGGCCGTTCAGCACTTCGCAGCTGACGCTTTTAGCGCGACTCGAGGCGTCCGATCCTCGACCCGACGCAGCCTTCCGGCTTCCGTCTAAGTCATAAACCTTCCTTGTTCGTCGGAGGAAAGCAAGGTCTTAAACGTGCACGACAGCGGTCCCGCGAGAAGTAGGAAAAGGAGCGACCGGGCGCTGTTTTTCATTTAAAACACGTTAGTACAAGTGCCGTGGCGACCGTGGCCGTGGCGATAGGACTTGCAGGTACTACCCGGACCATTGGCTACGTAATATTCTAAGGGTAGAATTTCTTTAGGTGCTCAATGTTCCAAGCGCTTGGTTCCGGTACCCGTCCTCCGACTCCACCCGAACGGATCCCGGCGGGTGATGGCAGATGACGAGGAAGGGTCCTTCCCACATGGGAGTTAGCTTATCCTTGCCTTCACGCGTCCGAGCCCGTCGGAGGACAAGGTCTCCCGTTTGCAACTCCCGGGCGCACGCGGCGCCGGTGGTAGCGGCGCAAGCCCCGGAGGTACCTTGCGCTTCGCAGTAGTACTCGCCGTCTTGCCTCCTCGAGGAGGTCAATGTCGTCGTGCCGCCGGGTGCTTTGGTCGCCTTCGTCGAATGCGGCGACTCGGGGGCTATTGAACCGGATCTCCGTGGGTAGCACCGCCTCCGCACCGTACACGAGGAAAAAGGCGTTTCGCCCGTGGCTCGACTCGCCGTGGTGCGTAGGGACCAGAGCACGGATTGGATCTCGGCTACCCACTTGGAGCCTTTCTTCTTCAACGGGTCAAATGATCTTGTTTTCAAACCCTTGAGGATTTCTCCGTTGGCGCGTTCGACTTGGCCGTTGCTCCGTGGGTGGGCTCTTGAGGCAAAGCAGATCCGGGTGCCGAGGGAGTCGCAGTATGCTGCGAACGCGTGGCTCGTGAACCGGGTCCCGTTGTCCGTGATAATGCGCTGCGGCACCCCGAATCTTGCAGTGACATTCTTCATGAATTTGACCGCCGAGTTTTGGTCTATCTTTGTCACCGCCTCCGCTTCTACCCACTTCGTGAACTTGTCGATGGCCACATATAGCCACCCGTACCTACCCGGGCAAGTCGGAAATGGCCCTACAATGTCCAGCACCCCAAACCGCGAACGGCCAGGATAAGGGAATTGTTTGAAGGGCTTGAGCGGGCAGGTGCGTCCGCTTGGCGTGAAACCGGCATGCCTTGCATTGTTGCACCAGCCCGGTGGCGTCCTGGAGGGCCGTCGGCCGCAGTAACCCTCGCCGAAAGGCTTTCCCGACCAGCGTGCGGGGAGCGTGGTGGCTGCCGCACTCGCCCTCGTGGATCTCAACGAGTATGTCGTTGCCTTCTTCCATCTTTACGCACTTCAGCAGAACACCATTGGCACCGCGCTTGTGCAGCCTCGTCGTCGACAACGGCGTATCGCTTGGCTTGGCGGGCTAGGCGTTCCGCGTCCGTGTCGTCTTCCGGAAGGATGTCGTCCCGCAGGTACCCGAGGATGTCGTCCATCCAGCAGGTGTCCTGCGGCTCGTTGGCAAGCACTTCTTCGCTATTCTGCGTGTGCTGCAGATCCTCGCGGGTGCGCTTGCGCTTTGTTGTTGCCGTTCGGAGCTCGGTCGGCGTCGAGGCCGAAGGGGATGACAGGATCTCCATGAACGTCCCGGTGGGGTTGGAGCTCGAGTGGAGGCCACCCGGGATAGCTCGTCGGCAATGTGATTGTCGCCCCGAGGTACGTGAAGCACCTCGAGGCCGTTGAACTTCTTTTCCATCCGCCTAACCGCCGCAAGGTATGCAGCCATCTCGCGGGTCGTTGCATTGGTACTCCTTGGATACCCGGTTGACGACAAGTTGCGAGTCTCCCTTGGCGAGGAGGCGCGTGACCCCGAGGTCGGCCGCAATCCGCAACCCCGCCAGGAGAGCTTCGTATTCTGCCATGTTGTTGGTGCACCGGAAGTGTAGCCGGACCGCGTAGCGCAGCTCGTCGCCGGTTGGTGACAGCAGCAGCACCCTCGCTCCCGCACCGTTGAGGGTGAGGGAACCGTCGAAGAACAACGTCCAGCAGTCGCCGGGTGCGTCGTACGGCTGCACCCGGTGCTAAGCTCTTCCCGCTCGATCTCCGGGGTGGGTGTCCACTCGGCGATGAACTCGGCAAGTGCCCGGCTCTTGATGATGTGTGTGCCGAGGAAGGACAAGTCGAACTCGCCTAGCTCCACGGCCCACTTGGCCACTCGCCCGGCCGCTTCCCCGTTGCGCAGTATGGTCTCCGCCGGTGCCGTGGTTACCACCCGGACGGGATGGCCTTGAAAGTAGTGTCGCAGCTTCCGGACGCGATGAGCACCGTGTAGAGCATCTTCTCGTACCGTGGGTACCGGGTCTTGGCGTCTCGCAAAACCTCGCCGACGAAATACACCGGCGCCGGATGCGCCGAGTGCGTGGCTCGGCCTCCGAGGGTGCAGGCCCCAGCTCGCTCTCGCTCGTTGTAGTGGTCGGGGCCGAAGCCCCCGGTGACACGGTGGTGACGCCGTGCCGTCGTTAAGGGTAGTTGGAGCGGATCCCGCCCCGCCCACAATATGAGATATGGTCGGAGCCGGAGCCCCGGGTGGGGCGGGATCAACGCGTCCGTCCTTGTCTTTCCGGTCGTGGTCCCCGCTTCGCCCAAATCATGCGACGAGGTCGGAGCCGGAGCCCCCGGTGAAGCCGTGGAGCCATGCCGTCCGCAGGAGTCGTTGTTCCGGGGACCGCCCGGGTGCCCCACCCGGCAGGCCGGAGCGGCCGCGTCGCGCGCCATGTCGTGAGCGAGAGCGTGTGTAGCCCTCGGGTGCCCCGGTGCCTCCGAGCTGGTTGCGGGCGGAGCCCCGGTCCGCTTGGCCCGCCGCCTTCGAACCGTCAAGGCACCCGCGCTTGCCGGTTCGCCGAGAACCTCGAGGTGCCCGCTCTAGCCGCTCGACCACCAGGGCCGCACCGACAACTTGCGGGTTAGCCGCTATGTACAGGAGCAGCGGTTCACCCGGTTCCGGGCGACTAGAACGGGCGCAGAAGACAGGTAGCGCTTGAGGTCTTGCAAGGCTTCCTCGGCTTCCCGGTCCACTCGAATTTGTCCGTCCTCTTCATCGCCTTGAAAAGCGGGAGAGCGCGCTCGCCTAAGCGTGAAATGAATCGGCCAAGGGCCGCCATGCTCCCGGCCAGGCGTTGCACATCCTTGAGCCGCCTTGGGGGCGGATTTCTTCGATGGCCCGGATCTTCTCGGGGTTTGCTTCGATCCCGCGGTGCGAGCCCGGAAGCCGAGTAGCTTCCCCGCCGGTACGCCAAAGACGCACTTCTCCGGGTTGAGCTTCACCCGGTTGCGGCGCAGGTTGGAAAAGGTCTCCTCTAAGTCGAACAGAGAGACGGTGCTTTGCGGCTCTTGATGACCAAGTCGTCGACATACGCCTCCACGTTCCTCCCGATTTGCGAGTCCAGGGTTAAGCGCATGGCTCGTTGGAACGTGGGGCCTGCGTTTTTGAGACCGAAAGGCATGCTCACGTAGCAAAAGCTCCCTGCGGGAGTCATAAAAGCAGTCTTCTCCTCATCCTCCTTAGCCATACAGATTTGGTGGTACCCGGAGTACGCATCCAACATGCAAAGCAGGTCGCAGCCTGCAGTGGAGTCTACTACGGAGTCTATCCGAGGCAACGGAAACGGGTCCTTCGGGCAAGCCTTGTTCAGTGTCGGTGTAGTCCACGCACATCCGCATCTTGCCGTTGCTCTTGGGCACAACCACCGGGTTGGCGCTCTCGGGTGTGTGACTTCCGGATGAACTTGGCCTCCAGTAGCCTCTTGACTTCGGCCCGGATGAAATCCTCGCGCTCAGGGGCTTGGCGCCTCGCCCGCCGCTTCACGGGTCTTGCGGCGGGGTCGACCTTGAGTTGGTGCTCAATCACCCTCCCGGGTATGCCCGGCATGTCCGAGGGGTGCCAGGCAAAGATGTCGTTGTTTGCTTGGAGGAAGGCGATGAGCGCGAGTTCCTATTTCGGGTCGAGGTCACCACCGATGGTGGTGGTCTTGTCCTCCGAGCCCCCGAGCGAGATCTTCTTGGTAGACACCTCTCCAGGAGCCGAAAGTTTTGCCCGCTTGGGGCCGGATTGCGCCGCGGGCTTCTCCGGGGTGTCGCGTGTTCTCTTCATGCCGGTGTCCTCCTCTCGCCACCATTTCGGCCGCCAAGATGTCCTCGAGGCAAGCCATCGCCTTGACAGCGTCCGCCCTCTCCACGATGACGCCCTTCGGGCCCGGCATCTTCGGCGTGAGGAATGCGTGATGCGGGATAGCCATGAACCGGTTGATGCCGGGTCTCCCAATGATGGCGTTATAGGGGAGGCCGATGTCCGCGACGTCGAAGAGGAGCTTCTCCGTGCGGAAATTGTCTCGGGTGCCGAAGGTGACCGGGAGCTCAATCCTACCCAAAGGGCGGGAGCTACCCGGGAGCACGCCGACGAACGGACGCGAGGGCTGCAGCTCGGCACGCGCCCACCGCAGGGAGTCATAGACTTTCGGTGTGATGAGGTTGAGGCTCGCGCCTCCGTCGATGAGGGTGCGCCCCACCTTCTTGTTGCGGATGGTGGGCGACACGACCAGGGGGATCTTCCCCTTGGTGTTGTCCGGCCCACCACGTCGCTCTTGTCGAAGGTGATGGGAACATCCGCCCACTTCGAGCAGGGGAGCCGCGGCCTTGCCCTCGGTGATTGCGAGGACCTCGCGGCGGAAACGCTTGGCCTCGCCTTTGGACGCGAAGCTCGATGAGCCCCCACCGATCACGGCGATGGAGTCGTCCGCGCTCCGGTACGCCTCGACTTCCTCTTTCTCCTCCTCTTTCTCCTTCTCGGCCTTCTCGGCCGCCCGGGAGAGTACGCCGTGGCGTAAGGCGGAGAGTACCCGGGAGGGGTCGATGCGCGGGATGGTGTTGCGGACTTGACCGAAGCGCTGCATGAACGCACACGGCGTCTCGCCCGGCTTCCGGACGATGCGGTCCAGGTCGATCCGGCTTCCGGACGCTTCGCCGTTCCTTGGAAGTTGGCCATGAACTCCCGGCACGAGCTCTTCCAGGAGCCAATAGACTCCGGCGCCGGGTTCATGAACCATGACCGAGCCGAGTCCTTGAGAGCCAGTGGAAGTAGTTGGCCATAATGTCTTCCGAGCCACCAGCAGCTTTGACGGCGGTGGAGTAGATCTGCAAGAACTCGTCGGGGGAGCAGTGCCGTAGTACCTTTCTAGAAGGTCCGGCGGAACTTGCCGGGCCACGTGACGTCGCGCAGGCGCTTTGAGAGGGCCGCGCAGCCCCCGAGGAACGAGGGGTCGAGCTCCTTTCTTTTACGCTTGGGGTGGCGCTCCGGGGACGTCTCCGCCTCCGGCCGTCGAGGTTGTGGGCGGAGGTGCGCTCACGTTCGCGACCCGCTCGCGCGAGCGCTCGATGCCGACGCGTGCATCCTCCCCTCGCGGCGGCGTCCGCTAAGGTCGTTGCGCAGGTCGTGGTGCCCCCGCGCCCGTGGGGAGTGGACGGAGAGCGAAGCCGCCGGCGGCGCGCGCCCTTGGCACGGTTGGCGCGGCGGTTGTCGTCGGTCGGTGGCTGCCGCGGCCGGCGTGACGGTCCCGCTTGGCGCTTGGCTTGCGCCGTATCCGGGAGCTTACCTACTCCGGTGAGCCACTCCCTCGCTTGCTCTCCCCGCCGCCCCGCCGGCGGGTTGTTGAGCATGGTCTTCACGGCGGTCGTGGGTCGTCCCCCTCTTCTTCCCGGAAGAGGCGACGCGCGATGGCGCGCTCGGACGCGAGCGGCGTGACGGCTTGGGCGCGGCGGTCGGCACCGCGCCGACCCTCTCGCCGCGTGCTCGGCCGCCGAGGCGCCGGGATGGTCACCGTGAACAGTGGCGGTCCGCGTGACGACGGCCGCGGCGACGGCGCCCGTGGACGCCTCGGCCGGAGACGCTATCCTCCGTCCGCGGCGTGCCCGAAGATCTCTCGCATGGTTGCGTGGAAGTTTCGCAGCGCGAAGCGAAATCTACGCGTCTTCCCCTTCCTCGGCGCGCCAAATGTCGGTGTGTGAGTGCACCTCCAAATGGGGGCCTCGTCAAGGCTCCCTTGGGATAGGTTCGGGGAAGAACGGATTTGCTCGCGCGTTAGCGTGGATGATTCAAGTGAGGAAGAACACCGAGAGTTATCCAGGTTCGGGCCGCACCGGGTGCGTAATACCCTACGTCCCGCTCGTGTGAGTATTCGAAAAGCCCAAGCCCCCTATTACATGGGGGTACCCCCTCCCTTTATAGGGCCAGGAGGGGAGTACCGTACAGGTACCGGAGGGGTACCGGGCACCGGTGGGGGTCCGGTCCCTCCCGGGACATTCCGACACGATCCGGACACAAATCCGTTGCGGTCTCGGTCCCTTGGTTCGCGTTCCCAATCTCTCCCTTCTCATTGGCCGGGAGCCCTTCGGCACCGTAGCCGCGTGGCTTCCCGAGACGCGGCGCACGGGGAAGACGCGCGCACGTCCCGTCGGGCTGCGGCGCTGCCGGCGGCACTCGAGTGCCGCATTAACTCCGGGTAGTTGGGGCGCCAAAGGAAACCACCGCGAGCTTCGTCCTCCCTCCGGCGCTCCCGCTCCCCCGGCCTTCGCGGCTTCGTGGACTTCGTGGCTTCGTGGACTTCGTCCTCGTTCATGGGCCGAAGGCGGCCCACGCGCGGTTAGGGGGACCCCGATCCCCCTACACCGACAAGGCCCATGAAGCTCGCGAGGCCCATGAAGACCGGAGGAGCGGGAACGTCGGGGGACGAAGCTTCCCGGTAGTTTTCTCCGACGCCCCAACCACCCGGAGTTAATGCGGCACTCGAGGGTCCGTAGCGACGCCGCAGCCCGACAGGACGTGCGCGCGTCTTCCCCGTGCGCCGCATCTCGGGAAGCCGCGCGGCTACGGTGCCGGGAGGGCTCTCGACCAATAGGAGGGAAGAGATTGGGAGCACGAACCGAGGAAAAGAGATCGCAACGGATTTAGTCGAGATCGTGTCGGGATATCTCAAGAAGGACCGGACCCCCACCGGGTGTCCGGTACCCCCGGTACTTGTACGGTGCTCCCCCTTTACCTATAAAAGGAGGGGAGACTCCGGTGTAAAGAGAAAAAGATAAAAAAGATACACACCAGCAGGACGTAGGGTATTACGCACCCCATTGCGGCCCGAACCCGGATAACCGCTCCGTGTTCTTACTCGCTCGAACCATCTACGCTAACACGCGGGCAAATCCGTTCTTCCCCGATCCTATCCGAAGGGAGCCTTGACAGGCCCCCATTTGGAGGTGTATTCACACACCGACAACCTCCAACCGATTGTGGACAAGATCGCCGACGCACTGCCCGGTTGGAAGGCGGCGCTTATGGCTCGATCCGGTAGACCGGTGTGGATCAAGACAGTCTTGACGGCCATCCCAATTTACCTCCTTATTGCGCTGGATGTACCTAAGTGGTTCATTGCTGCTGTAGACAAGTGGAGAAGATCCTATCCGTGGCGAGGAAGGCGACAACTCAATGGCGGACATTGCCCCGTTTCCCGGTTACGAGTAACAAGACCGCTGGAGTATGGGGGCCTAGGAGTTCATGACTTGCAGCTCACAGCTTGGGCACTTCGGTTGAGGTGGCTGTAGATGGAAAAAATTAACCCGGAAAGACCCCGGGGTTTACTCAATATCAATGTACCGCCACAGGTACAGGCTATGTTCAAGATCTCGATCACCACAACAATCCGGAATGGCAGCTCGACTTACTTCGGACGGATCGATGGCTTCAAGGAAAATCGGTCCTGGAGATTGCGCCGGCGCTTGTCCCTTTTGTGCGACGCCGGGATGGCGCAAGCGCTCCGTGCGCGACGCAGTCCAAGGCAATGCTTGGCTTCACGACATCGTTGGAGGACTAACGGCAACCGCGGCATGGCAGCTAATCCTGCCGACTGCATCTCGTGACCCAAATACAGCTCGACCCGCACCAAGCGGATCAACATCATTGGATCCCGGCTGCGTCCGGACAGTTCTCATCAAAATCGGCGTATAAATGCTTCTTCATCGGAAGTACAAGGTTCGAACCGCATAACAGATTGTGGCGTTCATGGGCGCCACTAAAAGCGAAGGTTTTCATCCGGTTGGCCACCTGGAACCGCTGTTGGACGGCGGACCGATTGCGGAAGAGAGGGCTACAACACCCGTCGGCCTGTCCCCTATGTGAGCAATGCGATGAGGACATCAATCACATACTCCTGGCTCTGTGTCTTTGCTCGCGAAACTTGGTACTATGCTCTCCGCTGGATACAAATGGAGAGGGTGGCACCAACTCCCGAGGATACTTCTTTTCACGACCGGTGGCGCCGGGCAACAAGGAGAGTCGGTAAAGAGGCCGCAAAGGGATTCAACTCCCTTGTAATCCTAGTCGCATGGGAGATTTGGAAGCAGCGGAACCGCTGCGTATTTGATGGAGTCAAGCCCCGTGCCCGGTCGTTATTCCATCGGACGAAGCTCGCGCTCGGGCAGCTGCGGGGGCCGGAAAACTCGGGCTCTTGCTCCCTTGACCTGGTAGTGTCGTAGGTTTCTTGTGTGGTTTTTCTTTCTTCCTAACTAGCAGCGTCTGTAACTTTGTAAACTCCGGCCACGTCGTGGCCCTGTTTGGCCTTCGTGCTTCTCCTTAATACAAAGATACGCAGCTCTCCTGCGTGTTCGACAAAAAAAAGCACTGTACATCATTACACCATTCGCGAATTGAGTACACCATTACTCATGGCATGAATGGCGTTTGAAAATCTTCAAATTCCTCTACAACAAGATACATGGACGTGTCTCAGATATAAATGACATGTGTGACAAGGTTGTGTATGATGTTTTGCCTTCATGTCGCAAAGGTCACACCTGTCGATTTATCAGAATTGGAAGTGTTGGCAAGGAGCTCACCTAACTGATCAGGTTTGCTCAGACAAGGACAAAGGCACATGTAAAGTACCACTGCAATTTCACAAGAGGCTACAACATTGAGGGAATTTTCTTTTGGCGTCCTCGAGAACGTCAGAGCAGAGCGTACTGTAAAGGCGTAGGCCTAACGTTGCAGGGCAGCCCGAATTGGCTGAACCAGCCCAGACTCTGTCCACCCGGGCCACCCCAGTGAGTTGGGCCATCCTTGTCAACGCCTTAAACTCGCGCGCCATGATCCTCTCCGCCTGCGTGATGAGTTCGCACCGGCAATCAGTTCAGCTGCCGGAAGCTATCATCTGCGCCAGTATGTCATTGAACGTGTCGACCACCCCCGGCGCGCACCAGTGCAGGCAGTCATTATTCACCGTCTCCGGCACGGGTCGGTTGTAAAACGAGTACGCGAAGAGGTACGGGCCCGGGTGCCCGTCGGGCCGCATCGTCGCCATCTTGGTCACGTCGAGCACCTCGAACCGCACCGCCCCTGACCTTCGACTCGTCACCGCCGCAACCTCCTCGACGACGATCTTCCTCAACTCGGCGTCCGCGGCGGACACCTCCGCCTCGCCTTCCTCGAACGGCCTCGACCTCGAGCACGCGTCGCGGTGGTTCCACCCGACCTTGGGGTCGAAATGCGACGGCGCGATGGTGGCCACCACCACGAGCCTGTTACCCCCTGCCTTGGACAGCTCGTCGCGCATGAACTCGAGCGTCCGCCGCATCACCTTGCGGTACACGCCGAGGTACCCGACGTCCGTGACGTTGCCGCCGACGGCGTCCGGCCGGTCGTTCACGCCGACGACCGCGCCGTCCTCGTAGTACATGGCCGGTTTGTGGAACCAGTGCCCGGCCGAGACCACCACGACGTCCATGGCGCCGATCTCCGCCGCCCACGGCTCGGTCACCGCGTCCAGGACGACGGTGTTGTCCCTCATCGCGTAGTCCTCGGCGCTGCCCTCGGCGCGCACCAGGAACGGGGACCAGTACGTGGAGACGTTCACGGCGTGCGGCGCCGGGAAGGCCCACCGCCAGAACTTGCGGCCCAGGCGCTCCTCGTACCGGTGGGCCGTCTCGGGGCGCGCCGAAGCGGAGAGGTGGCAGACCAGGGCCTCCGCCTGGTTCCGCGCCGTGGAGTCGCCGATGAACGCCAGCCGCTTGCCGCGCGCCAGGCGGAGGAACGCCACGGGCTCGAGCGCCGGGAGGTCGCACCCGCCCGCCGGCTGCCAGCGCCAGTGGAGGTAGCCGTTGTCCGGCTTGCTGTTGATGACGCACTTCTCCGTGGTCTTCATGTCGCAGTGCTGGCTGTCGTACCCCGGGCCGGTGACGTTGCCGTCCCACACCCACCGCCCGTCGCCGTAGCCGCATCGCAGCCACTCTGCCCAACCAAAGCGATCGATCGATCGAGGATGCAATTGCAGGTTAATTATTAGCTTGTGAAATGATACACCTGCATTGAGACGTGCACGCCTGCATACTTCATACATACATGAAGAGGAAATTACCTCGCGGAGGTGGGCGAGACGGGTCCTTCTTGGTTGATTGACGCGTTTGGAGTTGCGCAAACAGATCGGCGTAGGAGATGAAAGAAGACGGAGGGGAGTAGAAGATGAAGAAGATGGCAGACAGGGTCAAGAGAGCGCACAGAAAACAGCCGAGAAGCTTTCTGGGTTGCCAACCACGGCCATGATGCTCTGCATCATCTTCAGAGATCCCCATGCTTGATGATGCTTTCCTGTTATAATCGAGGGAGCTGAAATTCAAGGTGGCGATTTATTCACGAGAGTGATCGAATTGAATACGTACATACTACTAGCGGGAAATTCAAGAGTCAACGGTAGGATTTTATTCATGTCGGTCAGACATGGGGCGCATTTGCCCTGTCTCATCGTTTGTGAAAAGTCAAGTAGGAAAGTGCAAGTTGTCCGTGAAAAATATATGTTCCTATTTACGAGAAACAGAGAAATATACGTAGTACTACAGTTCAGACCTTGCCAGCTGTTTGTTTGCACTAAATATATTTTTCTATTTATGTCGTGCATGGTTTGCACTAAATATATTCTTGCTAAATGCAAATAAACCAACACCTCCTTCGGTCCTGCTCCTGCTAAAATCAATAGTTAAAAAAAGTAAATGAGAAATAGGGAAAACATTTTAAAAATACTTTTCTAACCAATAATGCCATTGATCCAACCGAAATCTGACCAGCCAAAACGTACAGACAATACAAAAATATATGATTGTATATGGGTCTAAAATCATTGCTTAGGTCTTGGTTGCACACTAGTTGGAGTAGGTACGGCATTTTTTTTATTTTTCCAAGATAGATCACAATGTCATCTTATGATCCTATAAAGCTGAAATCAAAATACAACTAATATGTGGAAAAGAGGTAAATCTGATTTTAAGATAACCTGACCATGTCTTTAAGTAGTTCGATATTGTAAAAAGAGTCAACACTATATTCGTCAGGTGAAATAAACAAACTGGTGCATCGTTAAGGAAAACAAAAAATATTTTTTTGTACTATACTATAATCTAATAAATTATTTGGCTTATTATACATGCTGATGTATTTTTCACTGAACTTATTGCTGAGCATGATATTAGAGTCGTTGAAGATGGATTTGCGCAATGGGCTTGATATAGATGGGAGACGGTATGCATCTGGTGGTGGAAATAGAGAGCCTGGTACAATACTGCCATTGGCAACTATAATACGGTTATGGCTCTACGGTTACGGTCGCATTGGCCCACCTTGGAAATGGTAACCTTTTGACAATGTAATTGCTGCGACAATGTGCATATCTTTTGACCTCGGTAAGATTAATTTACGGTAGCTTTGATTACGTGGTTGAATCACCTCGCAGGCTCGCAGCTTGATAATTTCTTTAAAAAATCTTGTGGTGTGGAAGCCAGGAGGTACTAATCTTCCTAGTTGAAGGACAAAACGGGTCTTCTCGTAGGTAAGATACCGCTCTTAGATCCACGAAAGAACCAAATTGTGTGTTTGCGGGAGACATACGTTACGTTGCTCCATCACACAATTCTTATATATACGAATTCAATTGTAAGGGCATGTACAAAGAAGAGCCTACTGTGGTCTTTCGGACACATGTATATAAGTAAAGAGATATGAAACAATTCTAGTCTACATGATGTCTTTTAATAAATACATATTATTAATGATTGTATGACATAACTCGTCTCTTCACATATACAACGGTGCTCAGAGTTGTCTCTTACATCGGAACACGTGATAGAGACCGTCTCTTCGTCAAGAGACCACCTAGCCGGGTTGGAGGAGCTATTTACAAAAATACATTGCCACATCAGCTCAAGAGCCCGCTCATTAATTAGCGTTATACATGTCCTAAGGCATAGTACTTGCTCCAATTACCACTGCTAATCATGGGCTGGATCGATGATGTACACGGAGAACAATATTACATTTCCTGGATTTGTTTTAGATTGCCAGATTTGATCCCAGTTAAATTTTCTAGACAATAATTACCGTGCGATCTAGTATTCTCAAAAGTAAGGACCAATATTGTATCAGTCTATCAGCAGACTCTGACAGGACTAAAAAACCTGAGCGCGGTTGACAAAGTCAAACTCTATTACAGGCCACCGCCGCCGACAGCCCACTCACTCCTTAATTGGAGCTGACACTTAGCATACGCGATACAGAGAAAGATTCTTCTTCTGGTTTTTGTTTTAAATAACCCTGCATATGGAAGGTCCTAACTCTGTTTCCAACATCAAATCACCTCCCCAAGCCAAAAGCAGCCGTAAACTGGTTTACTTCGCGCATCGCCAAGCTAGCCAGAGATGGGATCGTACCAGCCGGTGGCTCCCAGCAGCCAGAAGCCGTCGAGCGCGAACCGCGGCTGCGTCGTCTCCAAGCGCGCCTGCCCCTGGCTCGTCTCCGCCTTCCTCGCCCTGGCCGTCCTCCACATCCTCTGCTGCTCTCCCGCCGGCACCCAGCAAGCGGTGCTCGCTCCCGTGCTGCAGTACATCAACAACACTTACTCCTTCGTCTCCTCAGTGTACGCAACAAGTGTTCAAAGCCTGGCTGTTCTCAAGTGTCTTCTTCATTTCCTTGCAAAAACTGTATCTTCTTCATTTAATCCTCGCGTTTTCAGAGTTCGTCTTATGCAGTTTAATTAATTTGTGCCTTTGTTGCAGGCCTGGAGAAGCGAGGAACTGCAGCTATTCGGAGGGGCAGTGGGTGTACGCGCCGGGCTACGCGCGGCGGTACAACGGCACGCTGTGCAACGTGAAGGAGAGCCACAACTGCATCCGCAACGGGCGGCCCGACACGGGCTACCTGGACTGGCGGTGGCAGCCGGACGGGTGCCCGTTACCGGCGTTCGACGCGAAGGCCTTCCTCTCGGCCATGCGCGGGAAGCACGTTGCCCTGGTGGGCGACTCCATGGCCCGGAACCAGGCCCAGTCCCTCATCTGCCTCCTCAGCGCGTCGTACCCGTACCGCCTCCTGCACCAGGACCCCGACCCCAACAAGCTCAACTTCTGGCGCTACGCGTTCCGTCGCACGGCGTGACCGTGTCCTACTACTGGGCGCCGTTCCTCGTCCGGGCCAACGGCAAGCCCGAGGACGACAGCATCCGCTACAACTACGTCCACCTCGACGAGCCCGGGGACCGGTGGGCCGCCGACGCCGAGACCATCGACGTCGTCGTGCTCGCCGCCGGCCACTGGCTGCTGAACGGGGCCGTTTACTACAACGGCAGCGAGGTGATCGGCGCGCACAACGCCCCGGAGCTCAACCACACCAGCACCGGGTACGCGTGGCCGCTGCGGATGGCGTACCGGAAGGCGGTGGAGCGGCTGAGCTCCGGCAGGCCGAGGACGGTGGTGCTGGCCACGTTCTCGCCGTCGCACTTCGAGGGCAGGCCCATCGACAGCCCCACGGCGTGCACGAAGATGGAGCCGTACAAGAAGGGGGAGAAGGATCTGGAGTGGATTTACAAGGAGGTCAGGGACATCGTCTACGACGAGGCCAAGGCGGCCAAGGAGAGGATCGCCGGTGAGGACGGCGGCGGCGCGGCGAGGATCGAGGTGCTCGACGTGACCACGCTGGCGGCGATGCGGCCGGACGGGCACCCCAGCGTGTACATGCAGCGCGACCCGTTCAAGGACGGCGTGCCCGAGAGGATCAATTCGGACTGCCTACACTTCTGTCTGCCCGGACCGGTCGACACGTTCAACGAGGTGTTGCTGCAGATACTCAAGAGGAGGCGGTGAAATTTTAGTGTGTGGATCCGGCATTACTGCTCGCGGTTTAGATCACGCGGCTATAAGTTATTGCAACCATTTTTCTCGTTTGTTAATTTGTTCATGTATACTACTCGCAATTGGAAAGCTCTCGAATCGACAAAATTTTGCCCTGACATTTAATGACGGTATCTTCTTTGCATGCATCATTCTAATCGAGGACTTGCTCGAGTTACAAAACGGTGGGCTTGATCCTGAACATGACTATATACGGATCTCAGATGTTCTAGAAATGCAATCAGTACACTGTCAGCGTAGATCTCTATGCATCACATCGTTGACTAGCATTTAGTTTGGTGTTGATTTGAATAAAATAAGCATTTTCTGTTGTGACCTTTGCAGGAGGTAGCTCTGTGGCTTCAGATCAAAGCAGATTTGACCAATTCCCCTCAAGGCATATATTAACTGAAAGATGTTTCACTAAGCGCAGATGCACCGTGAAACAAAGAAGTATTTTAGAGCATGTACAAAGGATAGCTTATTGGGCATGTACAACGCTAATTAATGAGCGGGCTCTTGAGCTGATGTGACAATGTATTTTTGTAAATAGCCCCTCCAATCTTTGAAGAGACGGTTGTGTGGTCTTTTGACGAAGAGACGGTCTCTATCACGTGTTCCGATGTAAGAGACAACTCGAGCACCGTTGTACATATGAAGAGACGGTCTCTATCACGTGTTCGATGTAAGAGACAACTCGAGCACCGTTGTACATATGAAGAGACGGCTTATGTCGTGCAATCATTAATAATATGCATTTATTAAAAGACATCATGTAGAGTCTCTCCTTTGTATGACTAGAGTTATTTCATGTCTCTTTGCTTGGATATATGTGCCCGAGAGACCAGAGTGGACTCTTCTTTGTACATGTCCTAAGGTCAGTCTCGGTGCATAGTTTTATCTCACACTTACCAAGAGTGCCACATCAGATTTAGAGATATGAATTTAGTGGATGAAATAGTCACTCTCAATGCACGGTTTTATCTCACGATTTCAAAGACAAGTTGTAGCATTAATTAACATGTATTTGTTGCAATGGGATTGGTCAAAATATGTTATAATGAAACTTTTTGTTCTCAATGGGAGTTTCATAGAGTTTCATACCTATGAAACAGTGCATTTCATCTCTTTCATATTAGTTACCTTGCCATGTCATCACTTTAGCTGATATGGCGTCTCATTTAATGCTTATGAAACTCCCACTCGAGACTGGCCTAACTAGAATTGTTTTATGTCTCTTTGTTTGGATACATGTGCCCAAGAGACAAAGAAGAGACTCTACATGTTGTCTTTTAATAAATACATATTATTAATGATTGTATGACATAAGTCGTCTCTTCACTTATACAACGATGCTTGTCTCTTACATCGGAACACGTGATAGAGACCGTCTCTTCGTCAAGAGCCCACCCAACCGTCTCTTCAAGTGTTAGAGGGGCTATTTGTAAAAAAATACACTACCACATCAGCTCAAGAGCCCACTCATTATTGCCTGTTGTGAATAATTTAATTAATATTCGTATTGTATACTTGCAAGAACAAATGGTGGTTCGTCGGTGCTAGTTTGTACGTAAATCGTCTAGAACTCCCGGTGTTGAAGCCATTCAAATATGCAATTGACCAAAATGGCATGTTTTGCACAATCCCAAATTACTGAATGCTGGTACATCCGACCGACACAGAGCAAAGTGTATCCCGTCCTTCGTAATTTCATTTCACGCGTTCTGCCATAATCCCAATCCCACAGCCACAGTGAATTGCATATATTTTTCTTTCACCAGAGGGCCAAGGGTTTTCCCTGTCAATCAAGTTTCCATAATTTGCTTCTTTTATTATGTTACTCTGATAACCTCTGAGGTGAGGTTTTATTAGATCAATAAGTCTGGGGTATTACTATCTCCGCGCCCAAGATTCTCTACGAAAGTCAAACTATATTTTACCCACTCTACGGATGGCATCTCCATGCAGTCCTGCCGTGCTATGTATGTGTGTGTGTGTGTGTGTGTGTGTGTGTGAGAGAGAGAGAGAGAGAGAGAGAGAGAGAGAGAGAGAGAGAGAGAGACTACACACGGGTATCTCTAGAGCCGAGCAACAACTGACAAATGTCAACCACACCATGTGCCGGAATCCTGTAAGTTGCTTAAGTAGGAAAGCTAAACATGATAATAGGACATGTTTATCGTTGGAGTTGTTTGCACTCTAGACTGATTAGCAGTTTGGTATAGAAGTCATTGGTGAGTGTGATGGAACCAACAACTTTCCCTTAACCCGAAAATAATGAATGTCCTCTAAGTTCTATGTTGTGAGAATGTGCTATGAGATTTGTGATAATATATTATAGAAAATATTGATTTTATCTCATTTTATGAATAAATTTTAGAGTATGTTTAATTGAAAACTTTTCTTTATAGTGATGTTGTTGTTACGACTTTGCTATCTAAGCATTTATGCAAAGGTATAATGCCTCTATTTCAGATTATACCATTCAATATTTGTTCGATGGCAAATATTCTTATCTTTGACCATCAAATTTTAGTATTTATATAGTTCAGAGATCTTACAGGGTGGTATATATATTATAAATTCTTTTCCGTAATGAATTTAAAAATATAAATCTTATACAAGTGAATCATACAAATGTCTAGAAATCGGTCATCAAAGATCTGCTCCACATAATGCTACCTAACACAGAAAATGTGAATACACACATCACGTGAATCAAAGGCTCCTGCAGCGCGTATCATGGGTGCGCTTGACTTAACATGTGTATAGTATACTATAAGAATTAGCCCTCACAAATCTTGTAAAGTACATCCCAGGTCAAACGGGAAGCTTTGTACGAATCAGTGGAGAAATTGCTTGTTTTACCTCAAACCGGTGACCAAATTAAATGTGAGTTGCACGATTCAGGGGGATGCATATATATCATGGAGATCTACATGAGATGCATGGAGATCTACGCAGGTGGTGGAAAAATATGCGCTCAGAATTGAGTGAGATCTAAGAGTCATGATCTGTCTAGAAACTTCGAAGAATCTAAACCAGAGTCAGAGTCAGACGCCGATCCATATGGTAATCACGATCAGTAATTTACTGTCCTGCGTCAACTATTTGCCGACAATCTCGAGCAAATTGCATCGAGATGATAAAAAAGGTAATCTCATTAACCATCTCGTAATGGCGTAACTATATTGAGCTTGATCACTGCAATAGCTCTTTTTTTACCTAAGTATCTTCTCTAGCAGTTCTCTTCAAGGAGAAGTACAAATAATAATACACGTATTTTTTCAAGGGGAAACAAAAATGAAAAGAGCAACGGTAACCTGTGTAGCTATACCGTCCATACGTTGCGGTCCAGATAGATGGACTCAGCATATGCATCCACCGGTTAGCCGGTGTACATGGAAAATCGTGCCACAGATCGAAACTCGACGAGTCTACGACGTTTCTTGCACGCATGCATCATGCAACCTCGGCGCACGCATCACTCTCAGTGTGTCTCACGGCCTCTTCTTCCTGAGCATCTGCTGCAGTATCTCGTTGAAGGTGTCCACCGGCCCCGGCAGGCAGAAGTGGAGGCAGTCCGCCGACATCCACTCCTGCACGCCGTTGGCGAACGGGTCGCGGTGCATGTACGGCCCCGGGTGGCCGTCCGGCCGCATGATGGCCAGCTTCGTGATGTCCAGCACCTCGACGCTCATCCTCGCGCCGCCGCCGCCGACCTTGCGCATCGCGGCCTCCGCCTCCTGGTGCATGATGGTCCTCAGCTCCTCCTCGATGGGCCGCAGCTGCTTCTCCCCTCCTTGTACGGCTCCTTCCTCGGGCACGCCGTGGTGAGCGTCTTGCCCTCGAAGTGCGCCGGCGAGAACGTGGCCAGCACCACGCTCTTGGGCCGGCGGTCCGAGCTCGCCGTCAGCCGCTCGAACGCCTTCCGGTAGGCGAGCCGCATCGGCAGCTCGTACCCGACGACGGTGACGTTGGTGATCTCCGGGTGCTGGTGCACGCCGATCATCTCCGTGCCGTTGTAGTAGATGCCCCCGTTGAGCAGCCAGTGGCCGACGGAGAAGACCACCACGTCCATGGTGTCGGCGTCGCTGGCCCACCGGTCGTCGAGCGCGTTCAGGTCCACGTAGTTCATGGTCTGCGGCAGGCTGTCGTTGCTGGCCTTGCCCGTGGCCCGCGCGATGAACGGCGCCCAGTAGAAGGACACCGTCACGTCGTGCGACGGGAAGGACCACCGCCAGAAGTAGTACTTGTACGGGTTCCGGTCCCGGTACACGACGGTGTACGGGTACGCCGAGCTGAGGAGGCACACCAGGGACTGCACCTGGTTCCGGGCCATCGAGTCGCCCACGAACGCCACGTGCTTGCCGCGCATCTGGGACAGGAACGCCCGGGGGTTGAACGCCGGCAGCCGGCACCCCGCCGGCTGCCACCGCCAGTCCAGGTACCCCGTGTCCTGGCGCCCGTTGCGGATGCAGTCGTGGCTCTCCTTCACATTGCACAGCGTGCCGTTGTAACGCCGAGCGTGGCCAGGAGCGTACACCCACTTCCCCTCCGAATAGCTGCAGTTCTTCGGCCTGCACAATCATAAGACGAGTGCTCAAGCAAATTATCAACAACAAGATACACTCCTCGTAATGAAAATCAACAACATATACGCTCGAATAAATTAAGAGTTCCATTTGACATTTACGTACTCAGTGGAAACGAAGGAGTATGTATCGTCGAGGTACTGGATCAGAGGGGAGAACACCGAGTCCTGATTAGTGGACGGAGAGCAGCAGATGATGTGGAGGAGAGCCAGAGAGAGGAAGCCAAAGACGAGCCAAGCGCAGACGGGTTTGGGAACGAAATAACCGGGACTGCCTTTGGGAGATGTCTTGTGCTTGTGAGGATGGTACGCTCCCATCTCGAGCGAAGCTGCTGCGAGAGCCAGCAAGGTTATGGTTTCGCTTAAAAGCCTATTAGAGTGGCTAGTTCGATGACATATATAGGACCATTGAGGGACCAGTGCACAATGCACATCGTCAACAGTAATTAATCTAACCTTCTCGTTACTCGATACGTATCTGGAACGCCCCATGTGTCGGCTAATTTTAAATCTCCTCGCAGCGTCGGTGGGAGATTGTACGTGTATATATGACCTTTTCACCCGTGTATTGTTTTGACTATTCCGAGTTGTTTGGTCCTCTTTGGTGTCATCTCTCAACTGCAGTGAATCTTAAAACGGCCAGAGCCGGTGGACACGTTCTAAGAAATACTTCTGCAGCAGCTCCTGACGGAAGGGCTATCTAATGTGATGCAAAGAGTGATTATAGGATCAAAGGAAAAGTGATTATAATACTTGTATGCCAAGTTGGCAACGTCTTATATATTGATCTCCATTCTCCACGAAATACAACGAGATAAAGATTGAAAGATGCTTGTGAGCGACATTTCTCATCAACGCACATTCATAACCCGGTACTATTGAACCTTATATATTATGTAATTTTTACATAACGAAAAAATGTTCCAACCCCAGTCTCTTGTTTACAACCTTCGCTCCTAGTTTTTTTTTTGAATTTTTTTTTCAAGAGCTTGTGGTCATACATCATCCTCATTTAAGTAATCTAAAGGCATTTACGGAGAAGATATTTTTTTATCACGACATAAGCAATTCCTAATACATCTTGGTCTTCTTGAAATTTTTTTAGGAGGTCCTGAATACTCTCTTTCTGAGGAGATATTTCGTACCTGAAAAAAGAATCTCGATGGTAGGTTACATATAGTGTTCCATAACAAGCTCGTGTCACCTACAGAACCGACATCATGTCTATCTTTGTTACTTTGGGAAATAAAATGAGCTGTTAGATAAAAGGAACACAAATGATGTAAATTTTCCACCTTAAACAGTATGCAATACTTTTGGATATGCATGCAAATCCATCTATATTTGTATTTAAAAGGATTTTTTTGAATATGTTATCATTTAGGGCATTGTGTCATACTTGGATCTTGCCAAAAATGTTATTTAGATAAAAAGCATATCTATGCACTATGTGTCTGAACAATAATTTTGAAACACAATGACATTGTTCATGGCTTGTTTGTGCAATAACTATAATAGAAATTTGATGTGGTGCTTGGGATTAATATTAACCGTCTATTTGATTAGATCCAATGGTCAATAATATGGAGATACCTATTAAAAGGTACTTTAGGTTGTGGGCCAGTACTAAAATGGTGGGACCAGTATCAATTATTTTCTTACTTTTTTAATTATGTAAAGGGAAATTTAGTAACAACATAGTATAGAATGTATTAAGTACTATAATCCTCGATTACGTCCCCTACCTCACCTTTGCCTGTCTATCGGCGGCAAGCCCTCCGACTTTGCTCTGCACGCGTCCATGAGGTTCTCTGACTTCATCCGCCTAGCCGCGGTGAGTCCTCCGACTTTGTCCGATTCTTCCCACACTGAGGAGCCCTATATATCTCTTCCCCAGCCCGTCCTCCGTCTGATGAGTTCTCGTACTATCCGGCTTCTCCCACTCACCAGCGAGCCGTCCCGAGACTTGCTAGCAGCCCATGAGATACAACCTGTTGCTTTAACATCGCTTGCGGCAACCCGATGACCATGTCAAACTGGAGTAGCAAACACCAGGTCAGAACTGCACCACATCATCCTCTCAAGTCGTACTCCATGGAGGGTAGGCGAGGAGTCGAGGACCAGCAAAGACAAGGGCTTGTGGGGATCCGCGAGGGTGCCCGACGAGGAGCGGCGCTGAGCAGTGAGCCGTTGATCGGCGAAGACGTGAGCGGACGGAGCTGCGAGGGCTGGCCAGGACAGAGGCGACTGGGAAGAAGTGGAACTCAAGAAACCGTATGTGATTCAGGTGTATAATGACCACCACACCCTTAACAATATTAATTAAAATTGTTATTTGTAACTTAATTATCAAGGGCTAGGATTAATTGAAGGAGGCGGTCGCCCAAACACCATTTGATTATAATGAAGATATAAATTATTAAAATAAGATAGAAATTTACTACTAGTAGTCTATCAACACGTGTAATGTTATGATATGTGTAGATTTAATCTACCTCTATGAAGTTTGTAGAAATTTTATCGAAGATAGAGTAATTAGGGATTATAAATTTGTGACTCCATGGTTATTACGAAAAAAAGATCACAAAGTCTTGTAACAACATGCGTTTTGTCCTCCTCTCTACTTACTACTTGAGCATCCTAAATGTTCTAGTGTCAATAGTAAACCAAGTTGATAAATACATAAGACACCACATCTGGAGAGGTTCAGATATCAATACCAAGAAACCACCTTTAGCTGCATGGAAGCTAGTCACCAAACCAAAGAGGGAAGGAGGATTAGGGGTGCTCAAGTTGACAACTCAGAATGATGCCCTTTTGCTCAAGCAACTACAAAAATTCTTCAACAAAGAAAATATACCTTGGGTTCAGTTAATATGGAATAAGCACTACCAAAATGACAGACTACCTGGAAATCCTTTTGGTGGAGAGATATTTGTAAACTCCTTACAATGTACAAAGGTATTGCCTCTATGCAAATTGGAGCTGGAAATATAATTTCTTTACAGGAAGATTCATTTGCTAGATTCCCCGAACTCCATTCTTTTGCACAAAAAAGCACCAGTCATTCTCAGCCAAGGCAAGTCTTTGGAAATGCAAGAGCTTTTTCACCTGCCTCTCAGTGTATAAGCTATTGAGCAATAACATGAATTTAATCAGATCATGCAAAATATCACCCTAGATGCAGGAACTAAGGATATATGGAGGCATATTTGATAGCAGCAAAAGTTTAAAGTCTCACAAGTCTACAAGGCTTTGATTGGTCATTTCCCAACAGATCCAGCCTTTAGATGGCTATAGAAATCCTCCTGTCAGCCAAAGCACAAAGTATTCTTTTGGCTTCTTTTACAAAATAGAGTAAATTCGAGAGGTATGCTTACAAGAAGACATATGATCCTGGAATCCTACACATGTGAACAATGTATATGGCAGAGAGAAGAAACAACAAGACATCTTTTTTATCAAATGCAACTTTGCCAGAAACTGTTGGTCACTCCTAGGTCTTAACATTCCAAGGAACACAAATGCTAAAAGGCTCACAAGATGGATCAAGCGAAAATTGAACTTACCTTTTGCCATGGAAATAGTGATACTTATAGCGTGGTGCATTTGGAGTGCAAGAAGCAGGTGGATTTTTGACAATATTGCACCGATGGTTGAAGGAGTCAAAGCCAAATTTCTTGCAGAGTTGAAGCTTCTGACTCAAAGAATCAGGGCTAAGCATAAGGATAGACTTGAACAATGGATTGCTTCATTTCCTTAGTTTTGGTTTTCCGTTCCTTGTTTTGTTGTTTTCCTTTTTTGTACTATGTTTGGGACCAGTTTAATTCTTTACATAAAGTACTATAGGGGACTGCCCGACTGCCCCTGTAGTTTTCTTTAAAGAAATGAGTTAAGGTTTGTCAAACATAGCCTTCAATAAGTGTAATTGTAGGAGTTTACAAAATTTAACTTGTATAGCCTTCAATAGGTGTGTGCGCTTAACTTTGTAACATTTATTTGTAATACTTTTTAGGCAGATTTGACTTCAATAGGTATAATTTCGATATTTCTTTATCTAACAATTACATAATGGATGAGAAATCTTCATCTTGTTTTATTCCGACCGTTATGTACGAGAATAGGGCAGACAACCTTCAATTATATATATAAAAAATACTTGTACTTAATGGTCGCGGGCTCATTTAATCATAGCTTGTTTTATTCCTGGGAGAATGGAGATGAAGAACTTGGGATACAAATAGTACAATCTACTTTACTTTTTCATTCTATAATCACTATTCCCTCACATACGCTCAATTACATTGTATGCCTCTCTGTTAGGAGCTGTAAAAGCATCTCATTGAACGCGTGCCCGCCGGCCCAGTCAGGCAGAAATGGAGGAGGCAGTTGTTCTGCACCCGCTCCGAAACGCCGCGCGCGAGCGAGTCGCGGCGAATGTAGGCCCTGTTGGGCTGGCATATTTTTTAGCTGATGTTTGCTTTATGCTGCAACCGGACCCAGCAGCTAGAGCAGTCAGGAGGCAGCGAAACAACCGATTTGGTTGGAAATGACTCCAGCCGAAGTGCCGAACACGGCACACGCCAAGGGTGGTTGAACTTCTCGAGCACGCCGCTGCCATTGTAGTACACGGCCCGGTCCCAGAACCAGTGGCCCGTGGTGGTCACCGCCACGTCCACCGTGTCAGCGCCGGCGGCCCACCGCTCGGCCCATGCGAGGAACGGCACCGTGTACGAGGACGTCGTCACGTTGTGGGATGGGAACACCCAGCGCCGGAACTTATTGCGGAACCTGGCTCCTGCTGCGCGATTAGGTGGAACGGGGACGAACGTGAAGCCTGGAGGCAGACCAGTGACTCCGCATGGTTTCGCACCATGGAATCACCTACGAACGCGACGTGCCTCCCGCGGACGGCGGCGCCTCCGCGTCGAAAGTCAGCAGGTCACACACCCGGGCGCCGCAGGCTGCCACCGCCAGTCGAGGTAGCCGATGCCCGGCCGCCCGATGTGGATGCACTTCACTCTGCTCATGCTGCGCCGTTGCACCGGGTGGCGTCGTACAGCCACGCGTGGGCCGGGTCCCGAACCCATCGCGCCTTTCCGAGTAGTCGCACACGCTCCGTCCTGCAGCAGACATTGATAAAAATCTAGAGCAGAATCTATTAGGGCAAGTACAATTGTACAAAGGTGGTCTTATAGCTCGTTTCATGACTCGTAATTTTGAGACTGTCTATTAGACCACTTATACTAACATTCACGAAAAACAAATATCTTTTTCTCTCACCTTCCTCTCTCTCTCTCTCCCTCTCTTCCATATCATAAAAAATCATATATGACATATATTGTATGAGACTATTGATATGTAGCGTTGTACATACCCTGAGAATGTTAGTGCGTGTGTTGATGCAGGTATAGAAATTTACAAGTAGCAAATAAAGAATTAAAACACACTGGATTTGTCATAACTTATACATGAGTGTCTAATAAACACAAAGCATGGGCACCTCTCAAGAACAAACTCTTCGCTTGGCTGGCTGTCCTCAACAGATGTTGGACGTCTGATCTGCTGGCACACCGGGGACTCCCGCACCAAGACCACTGTTGCTTCTGCGATCTGGTCCAAGAAGACATCAGCCATTTGTTGATCACCTGTCCGTTCGTGAGGGAAATCTGGTTCCGGTGCCTCAGCTCCGTTGGACTACAAGCGCTGGCTCCATCGCTGGCAGACGCCTCGCTTGATCAATGGTGGAGTCAGGCCCATAAACGAGCTGGCAAGCAAAACCGGAAGGGGCTCGGCAGCTTCATCATGCTAATCTCCTGGGAAGTGAGGCCGAGCTTTGGTACAAGGCGGGTGCAAACAGGCTTCGGCAATTTGAGCTTGAGGGTCACCGAAACGCACTAAGCTACCTGCGTTAGAGATAGTTTGGGTTGCTTTTTCCATAACAAAGATGTAATCTAAACACTGCTGTATCGGACGGTTGATTATTCTTCTTCTTAATGAAAAGGCATGCAGTTCTCCTGCTTGTTCACTAAAAAAGTGTCTAATAAACACAACACCTCTCTATCTTGATCAGAGAAAATTGTGAGGGTTGTGTTGTGGACAAAAAGAGGGCCACGAAGAAGAGCCCGCCGGTGAAGATGGCTGAGGATGAAATAATAGCCATGCAGCGGCTGGTACATTCCCATCTCGGTTGCACCAAGCAACCGAGCGGTACGACCCAGCAGTGCCCACGGCACGAGTACGACCAATGCCTTGATGAGCGTTTTATTTTTGATTGTTGGCGCAATGCCTCAGGTCACGTACGACACGCACATACTGAGGTAGAATATAGAAACAACTCGAGAAAAAATGGTCCTTCTACTTTCAAGTCAGTTGTTCGCTGCTAGCGGCTGGTTGATTCCTATATTGGTCTGTCTCAACGTATGTTCTCTAATGGATGGAGAAGAAATAGCTCAATTGCATAATCCGGATCGGAATCAAGATCGCGTTTGGGATCATTGGTAGTCGGCCCCTCGACAGTCAATCGAGCAGTCGCCCTATGGACCGTCGATCCCGGTCGAAACCATCGTTGGTTCTTCCTTGCAGAGACTGTTGAAGGCCCAAGGGATAAAGGAGATCACCATTACATCTCCTTGTAGGGGGCATATGCTCCTCATGCCATCTTGACAAACCCATACATTCGAAGAGAAAATAAACTAAGCATATTTCTTTGTCTCGGTGTGGAAAGCCGACGATATAAGGGCGACGACCAAGTATGTAGTAGCTAAAGTCGGCAAGGGAGTCATGGCTTGGCGGTTCCACCGTTTTCTGTGACGTCATGGTGATAGAGATGCCGACGGTAAAGATTGTGGCTAGGCATTGACCAACCTCAAGAAGTCGTCAATGTAATCCTCGTAAATCCACATGTTCTGCACATTTCAACAATCAGTTGTGTGGAGTTGACGCAGATCAAAGATGAAGGAGATGGACGAATATTGAAACAACCTGTCGCAAAGCAAGTGGTCACATTATGAGACAAGTAAATACATTTCTCTTTTTCTCCTATAAATTCTTAAATATCTTCACCAACTTTGGTAGTCGTAACATAAACATGCACACTGAAAATCTCACAGTTAAACTCAAAGCACCAAACCCACTCGATGTCAATTAATCATCAATGTCAAGCAATGACATATTTCAACATGACTTCTCAATGTGTAAAAATGAACGGTCAACTAAATTGACAGTACGTCCTTAAATTATTGTTGCATGGTATTGTAGGATATGTTCATCTTTCAAATGGCAATTATTTAGATAAGATACTTACACTAAATCACACGAACAGTCTTGTTCGTGAGTCACCGCCGACAGCAGGTGATGACTGTGACATACGCGCCCATATCATCGTAATATAAACATTTTTCTTTGTCAATAAAACAAGAATATATTGGGTAAAACTGAAAAATTTATTTGAGCATGTCATCATCGTTTATGTAATAAACGAATAGTAACTACCCTGCTCCCATCCTGCGGCACACAACGTACAAGTCCGACGCGCACACGATGCCTTGCCCCAGTTGGATCCTGCCCTGATTCCCAGCCGCCACCGTCGTCCTGTTCCGCCTCCGCCTCCTCCTCCTCCTCGGTTGCCTCTTCGAACCTCCCTCCTCTCTCCATCGAAATTCGAAACACCGTACCAGCATAAAGGAGGGATCCAAAGTTCTAAACAAAGAGGGAGAGATCTAGAGATCCATGTCGCTCTGTTGCCCGCCGATTCTTAAACTGAAGAAAGCTAGCTTGCATCCGCCTGCCATCTGCTCCGTCGCCGACGACGATACCTCTGAAATCCCATGGGTGCTCATCGAAGAGAGAGCCTATGTCGCCGACTGCAGCAACACCACTACTGCCTACTCCCACTCCAAGTGCGGCAAGCAGATCCAGGTCACCTTCGTCGCCGCCCGCCCGCCGCGCGTCTCCTACATCTGCGTCTTCTGCCGCTGCTCCCTCGAGGAGGGCCGCCGGGAGTTGCGGGAGATGATCCCGCTCGACCCCCAGGTTATGGCAACGGACGACGACCTCGTCCTCCTCCGCATCGTCGTCAGGCCTGAGGAGGGCGTATACGACGGTGCCGACCTCTACATCTACCGCCCGTCCGGCCCCGGGGGTCCGTCGCTCACGCGTCTCGAGCGACCCCCGGTGATCGCATCTTCGGACCATACGAGGTTGGCCTCCTCAGCTGCACCACCGACCACGACAAGAGCAGCAGCAGCCTGTCCTGCCACGGCCCTGCGTCCTACTACGCAGTCGCTGCTCTCTGCGGTGACGTGGCGAACCCAGGGCGCGGGCGGTTTGTTCTCTATCTCTACAGCTCCAAGCTCGAGATTTGGAGTACAACCATGGTCACAGTGGAGGATCAACAGCTGCAGCAATATCGACAAGAAGGTTGCTTTCTCCATATCAACACCAAGGTTATCTCCATTGGAGGAGAAGGTGGCACGATGGGTTTTGTGGACCTCTGGCGTGGAATTATTCTATGTGATTTGTTTCGAATTAGAGACAGCCCGAGGCTTCGCTACATCCCGCTTCCAGGTCCTCGCCAGGAAGGCATCGAGTTCACCGAAGATCCACGCGTATATCGGGATATCGCTGTTGACAACGGCCACTTCAAGTACATCCATCAGCAGCTGCTCTGGAAGCCTTCCGGTGGTCAACACATAAGAGATCGTTGGATGTCTGCCATATGGAGCAGACGTGTCACTGCTGCTGGTTCTTCAATGGAGGATACTTGGGAGATGAACTGCAAGGCTGAGTCAGTGACAAATGTTAACGACAACTTGGATTTTAAGCTACTCCCAAATCTGCAAGGAGCTAGAACGACGTCCTTCAACAGGCTCCACGTAGCTCAGCCCACACTCAGCTTGCATGGTGATGCCGGTCATATTGTCTGCTTCATGGTCAAAGACAGCCCCAATGATGACAAGTCTTGGGTCGTTATTGTAGACATGATGCAAAACGATGTACAAGGAGTGGCTGAGTTCACCACAGAAAGGTACCCGACTGCGGGTTTTGCTTACAAGCACAGTACGATATCCAAATATCTCAAGCCCTCTTGTGTGCATGTCTAATTTTAATTGGGTCATCGATCTACAAATAGGCACTGCAAATTCTATGAATAGTAAAAATATTGAAAGGCACAATAGGCTCTGCAATTTCTATGATAAGAGGAGCAATCCACTTTGCATGGTGTACTCGATTACGTTTTCTAAAAGCATAACTAGAATATGGTTGCAACAGTGTGTCCATTGTTCCTTAGATGTTTTGGAATTTGAGTACTCCCTCAGTCCAGGAATACAAGGATTGGATTCTGAGATTCCCTGAGGCAAAATAAGTTGCAAGTGAAAAGACTAGAATGCATGTGTCTCGTGCACGTTTCTTTTTCTGGAATATGCAGAGAGCCGCAATTACCGGTCACCGGTAGCCCTTATTACAAATTCAGCGTTCAAGTTCTAGACTACCGCTTACAATTCCTAGGACTACTCTCGTGATCGTGACATTAGACGACCTGAAGTAGTTGTGGCATAGGTTTGCTTCATCCTTTATAACTTGAAGTGGTTATGGCATTGAGGAGGCTTCTCCCGGCTGCTATCCATAGGTTTTGCTTCATCCTTTATAACCTGAAGTAGTTGAGGCATTGAGGAGGATTCCTTCCCAAACACTCTCGGTTGTTTCGTGCACGACTCCGGTCGGTGGAGAAAGCCGTGAGGAGGCTGTCGCTGCTGCTGCTCCGACTGCTCGTCAATGCATGCATGCGTATGTGATGGTTTTCTTTCGAATCCATACATACTTTGATTTGATTGTGGGACCTTCCCGTGACGCATAGAGACTAGCCCTCAAAGATTAGACAATCTTAAGTACAAGCACTAGCTTGTGCTGAGTCAAATATTTAATCCAAATACGAGGTTTCATTAACGAATCTAACAAATCGTTGAGTATATAAGCTGCATCGGACAAGTACTACCTTCATCCCAGAATGTAAGCATTTATGAGTTTCAAAATCAAATTTAATCATTCATCTTATTTAAAAAATTGTAACAGTATTAATTATTTTATTACATTTTGATTTATTGTTAGGTATATTTTAAAAATAATGTATTTATTTATATATTTTTATAAAAAATAAATAAAACAAATGGTCAAACATGATTTTGGAAAGTCAACATGCTTATATTTTAGAATCGATGGAGTAGTACTTCAACTTCAAGTACATCGGTAAACAAAAACCTTGTATGGTTGCTGATTTGGATGGACACGGAATTTAGCGAGTTTGACTCTGGTGTAAATTTGTTTTTTTCCACGTGGCCACATCGAATGAGGGTCAGTTTGCTCGTATAGCATCTAAGAGCCCTGACGTTTTTCAACGTTAGTTTGATTCACAGGAGACACATTCAAATCTCAAGTTGAAGGAGAAACTATGTACTAGTATGCCATTAGGTGTTCAATTTCGAAATTGAGACTTTTTATATTTCCACAAATTATCTCTAGCTAGGGAATTCTCCATCTTTTGCGATAGCAACCGCTTTTCGTGACTGACGATCGTGTATGTCTAATTTTTTTTTTTTTGCGGGGGATGTATGCCTAATTGTGCACTAGTCCGTGAAACAAATATTTATGGGACCAACATTTCTTTAATAAGTACAAAGCCTAAATTGTCCTAGTATAGAGACACAGATTAAACCCAGCTGAGCTTGCTCGCTATCTGGGGACATCCTATCTACAGTGCGATCGACGGGATCTCCCAGATAGATCAGCCCATGGCCCGCCCAAAGCTGGCCCACGGTCTCCTCACCTTCTTCTATCTCGCGACGTCTAGGGATGGCAGCGGGTATAAACCCAACGGGTTTTAGTGTCCCATATCTAGACCCGTCGGAAGTAAACGATACCCATACCCATACCCATATCCGTGACGGGTTAAAGTTTTACCTCATACCTATACCCGTCGGGTAATCGGATACCCACGGATTTCCATATTCCGCGATAATTCATACAAATTCTTAATAGATCAATAAATTTTACCAATTTAATAAGAAATTTTGTCTAGCACATATATAACATGAGATCGTATTTTAGTCTAATTCATTTTATAATGTTAGTAGAGCATTAGAGTTATAACGAAAATGATGAATTCATGTTATCAACCATTAATCACACATAAATTTTTCGGGTTCATGGGTACACGAGTTTGAGTTTATTGTTTTCATACCCATACCAATGTACCCATCGGGTACAAGATTTTCCCCGTTTATATACCCATGGGTATAATATATATCCCATACCCGGGGCTTCCTATATGTAGATCGGTCGAAGAGATGCGTGGGATAGATTGGTGTTTGAGACTCATACGGATTAGATGAACGCTACGGATTCGAGGCGGATGGAGAAGAGAAGGTGGCTAGTGTTGCCACGTGTCGCCACGAGATTGGACGGGTGGGAGGGAGAGAAAAACAAATTGATTTCGAAACTTAAAATACGTTTTTCTTCCAAACCATAACTCACGTCTTCGAGTACGTTTGCACCACCGTGTTATTTACAATTAATTTTACGAAACATGATCCGGCATGAATGTTTTTAATGCTTTTTTAAAATCGAATTTTCGTCAATATCTTCGATGCACTCGTATCAATATTTTGTTTACGCTGTGTCAAAATTGTTGATATTCTATATCAACATTTTTTCTAAAAATGTTGATTTCATCTTTCTGAAACGTTGATCTGTATTCGTAAAAACGTTGACACGGTTTCTCTAAAATGTTGATAGGTGTCACGATAGTGAGAAGTTGAGAACTATTGGATAAAGTGACTCGCTTGGCCGCTGCTTCATGGGCCTCGTGAGTCGATCGGTCTTCACATAGGATTTCCCCATAGAGAGGATGTCATTCTCTTTTGTGCTTCATTGCTTGGGCTGCTGGGTGAGGTGTTGATGTTCATGCTTGGTAAGGGCGTAATGATTTTTGGCCGTCGTTATTTTTTTTTTGCAGGGCGTAATATTTGTTCTCTCGTAATGTGCCATTGTCCGGTCTTTTTTTGTTGTTGTTGTCCTTGTTGGATGTATGAATCGAGGAATGAGGTCATAGATCTTTTGACTGAGGTATTGTGTATGGAACTATGGATGTTTCGAGAGTAATTCTTTTTCTTTTATTTTGTTGGACATCTGTAATAAAAAAGTCTTTATGGAGATGGTGGCAGGCTACCATTCTTGGTGTGTTTTGTTCGGAGAAGTTCTTTGAGAGAGAATATTTCGATAAGCAACACCTGCCTTTTTCTACCACCGAGAAAGATGGTTCGAAACGTGCCCGAAACAGGAGGAACCCAGCGCAATCCAAAGGTTGGCGAACAGCGAGATGGTATGCTCCGCCACTTCATTTCCACGGTTGGGCTGCCATGGCCACCGGCATCGAAATCCCTTCGTTGGAGGTCTACTTGGTGCGCTCCTGTCCCTGGCAGGAAGCTTCAATAATGTAGATGTAGGTCTTTATCCCTCGCCATTGTGCTTCGTCTTCCGCCTCTGCTCCGTCGTTCAACAAGCTCCGGTGAGCCTCCTACCAGATCCTGCCTCGGAGGCGCCGGATTTTGGGTCGTCGAGCACCCGGGTGTGGCCCTTCCACCTCCAACCCCGGCTCTTCCACCTCCACTCCCCCCCCCCCCACATCCCCCTTTCTCCATATCGACCTCCACCAGCTACCGTTAACCCACCCCTCCGAGACCCTCGTCCCCTAGTACCCCTCCACCCACCACCGGCCTCCCAATCTCCACGGCTCCCACCTCGCCCACCTTGCCCATGCTTCCCCGAGCCCACGTCGTCCGGCTTGAAGATAGCCTCCCCGTGGAAGGCCTCCCCTCCGTGTTGGACGATATGGACCTAGGGGCCCACACCCATGGCACCGCCGAGGGAGGCCACCCTGCCTCGCTTTGTGTTTGTCGGTTCCCTGTCATGAGGCGCAACGAGGATTATCCCTAATCCATCATAGACGGCGAGGATGCCGAAACTTCACCCAATATTCAAACATGTCTTCATAGCAAGGTAATGGAATTTTTAGGTGGGATTATCTTGAATCGCGGAAGGAACCTTCCCCCTCACGAGCATCTCTATCGTTCGGGTTGCGCTCCGTCCGAGCTCCTCGGATTCAACGATGGAGTGCTTTCTACTATGTTTGATACGGTTGAGCCCGGTGAAGCATCTACGAGATGTACGGCTCCAAGCTCTACAACCTCAAGTACCAAGTCCGTGGAAGCGATCGGAGGGACCGTCGACGAGTCAAGCGGAGTGCACATCGAGGCCACTGGAGGATATCAATGCCGTAGTTATACGTCGGACTCTCTTTTCGATGTCACTCGTGAGTCCCCGGCGAGGACATCCGCACCATCCGTGTGCTGTTCACACCTACCTTTCATCACTTTTGCCTTGCTTTAACTCCTTCACGAGTTCGGTTTCGGTGGATCTTAGAGCAAATCGACATAGGTCTTCTATTGTATTTGTCTATGAAGCTCGGAAGATTAATATTTGTAATTGTCGGTGTAGGGGGATCGGGGTCCCCCTAACCGCGCGTGGGCTGCTTTCGGCCCACGAACGAAGACGAAGGCCACGGGCGGGGCAGCCCACGAAGCCACGAAGTCCACGAGTCCCGCGGAAGCCGGAGGAGCGGGAGCGTCGGGGGAGAACGAAGCTTCGCGGTAGTTTCCTCCGACGCCCCAACCACCCGGAGTTAATGCGGCACTCGAGTGCTCGTGGCAACGCGGCAGCCCGACGGGACGTGCGCGCGGCTTCCCCGTGCGCCCGTCTCGGGAAGCCGCGCGGCTACGGTGCCGGGAGGGCTCTCGCCCAATGGGATGGAAGAGATTCGGAGCGCGAACCAAGGAGAAGAGATCGCAACGGATTTAGTCGAGGATCGTGTCGGGATATCTCAGGAAGGACCGGACCCCCACCGGGTGTCCGGGTACCCCCGGTACTTGTACGGTGCTCTTCTCCTTATCCTATAAAAGGGGAGAGACTCCGGTGTAAAAGAGAGATTGGAGAATACACGGACACACACGAGCGGGACGTAGGGTATTACGCACCCGGTGCGGCCCGAACCTGGATAACTCCTCCGTGTTCTTACACGCTTGAATCATCTACGCTAACGCGCGAGCAAATCCGCTCTTCCCCGAGCCTATCCTAAGGGAGCCTTGACGAGGCCCTCATTTGGAGGTGTACTCACACACCGACATTTGGCGCGCCGGGTAGGGGAGACGCGTAGATTTCGCTTTGCGGCTGTGAAACCTCGCTTTGCAACCATGCGAGAGATCTTCGGGCACGCCGCGGGCGGAGGATAGCGTCTCCGGCCCGAGGCGTCCACGGGCGCCGTCGCCGCGACCGTCATCGCGCGGGCCGCTCCGCCACGACAATCGTCCGGCGCCTCGGTTGCCGACATGCAGCGAGAGGATCGGCGCGGCGCCGACCGCCACGCCCAAGCCGTCACGCCGCTCGCGTCCGAGCGTGCCACTGCGCGTCGCCTCTTCCGGGAAGAAGAGGGGGACGACCCCCGACCGCCGTAAAGACCATGCTCAACAACCCGCCGGCGGGGCGGCGGGGAGAGCAAGCAAGGGAGTGGCTCACCGGAGTAGGCAAGCTCCCGGACACGGCGCGAGCCAAGCGCCGGGCGGGACCGTCACGCCCGCCGCAGCAGCCACCGACCGACAACAACCGCCGCGCCAACCGCGCCAAAGACGCGCGCCCGCCGGCGGCTTCGCTCTCCGTCCACTCCCCGCAGGCGCGGGGACACCGCGACCTGCGCAACGACCTCAACGAGGCGTCGCCGCGAGGGAGGACGCACGCGTCGAGCATCGAGCGCTCGCGCGAGCGGGAAGCGAGCGTGAGCGCACCTCCGCCCACGACCTCGACGGTCGGGAAGCGGAGACGTCCCCGAGCGCCACCCCAAGTGCAAGAGAAAGGAGCTCGACCCCTCGTTCCTCGGGGGCTGCGCGGCCCTCTCAAAGCGCACTGCGCGACGTCACGTGGCCCGGCAAGTTCCGCCGGACCTTCCGAGAGAGGTGCGACGGCATCGCTCCCCGACGAGTTCTTACGGATCTACTCCACCGCCGTCAAAGCCGCCGGCGGCTCGGAGGACATCATGGCCAACTACTTCCACCTGGCCCTCAAGGACTCGGCTCGGTCATGGTTCATGAACCCGGCGCCGGAGTCTATCGGCTCCTGGAAGAGCTCGTGCCGGGAGTTCATGGCCAACTTCCAAGGAACGGTGAAGCGCCCGGAAGCCGGATCGACCTGGACCGCATCGTCCGAAGCCGGGCGAGACGTTGCGAGCGTTCATGCAGCGCTTCGATCAAGTCCGCAACACCATCCCGCGCATCGACCCCTCCCGGGTGCTCTCCGCCTTCGCCACGGCGTCCGAGACAAGGATATCCTGGGCGAGCCGGGCGTACACCAACCGGAGACGGTCACGGACCTCTTCCGGTTGGCCGACGGATGCGCCCGTCGCCGGGAAGCCCAAGCGTGGCACGACCCGCCGACAAAATCCAACCCGGGTACCTCCTCTCCCAAGTCCGGGGGCACCCTCTCCAAGAAGCGAGAAGAAGAACCTTGCGCGCAAGCGTAAGGCGGAAGAAGTGGCCGCGGGCCGGAGGCCCGTCCCCCGGGGGCGCGACGCCCACCTCCCGCGGGTACCGGCAAGTCGCCGGCTAAATCCCCGGGAACCTTCGCGTGCTACTTCCACCGCACCAACGACCACGACCGGTCGGAGTGCCGCTACATCCGAGGCGAGCATCAAACGGCGCGACGAGCAGCGGGCGGTCGAGAAGGCCGAGAAGGAGAAAGAGGAGGAGAAAGAGGAAGTCGAGGCGTACCGGAGCGCGGACGACTCCATCGCCGTGATCGGCGGGGGCTCATCGAGCTTCGCGTCCAAAGGCGAGGCCAAGCGTTTCCGCCGCGAGGTCCTCGCAATCACCGAGGGCAAGGCCGCGGCTCCCCTATCGAAGTGGGCGGATGTTCCCATCACCTTCGACAAGAGCGACATGGTGGGCCCGGACAACACCAAGGGGAAGATCCCCCTGGTCGTGTCGCCCACCATCCGCAACAAGAAGGTGGGGCGCACCCTCATCGACGGAGGCGCGAGCCTCAACCTCCGTTGACGCCGGTTTTTGACCAAGGGACCCATTGTCGGCGACTACGAGGTCAAAAGAGGGCCGGTGGGCCGAAGACCGATAGCCGCATGGATGAGTAAGAGGCGCGTCCCTCCCGGGAGTCGTGCACGGACGCCAACCGAAGAGCATAATATTGATGGGCCTGGCCCACGTTGTAAAATTAGAAATAATAGTTTAATTTTGGAAAAAGATCCTAGTCGGTTAGGAAATCGGCCCGAAGAGGGTCCGAGTAGGATTCTTTGTGCTGGGTATAAATATGTACTCGGGTGTAACCCGTAAACTCGATTCACATCCAATACAACTTTCGGCGCATCGCCAAACCCTAATTTTCTGTCAAGTCTTTATTGTTTTCGCGTGGGGATCTTCGGGGCTCCGGTCGACAACACGTTGGCTTGATAAGGTAATTATGTTGTCTAGTTCTCGGCGCATTGTTCGTAATTAGATGGCTTAATTGCTAGTTATCCGGTGACCGGATCTGTTCTTGATCATCGTAGTGAGTATCGGCGGGATGAGTCAAGTCGACCCGGTCGGGCTCGTGGTGGAGGTAGTTTGACTTGTCCTGCCTTCCCGTCCCAGCCTTTGCTCGC
The DNA here is from genome assembly GCA_031894775.1 of Chloris gayana. Taxonomy (NCBI): domain Eukaryota; kingdom Viridiplantae; phylum Streptophyta; class Magnoliopsida; order Poales; family Poaceae; genus Chloris; species Chloris gayana. The sequence continues at coordinate 152,280 of JAUNZO010000649.1, forward strand.
AACGCCGATCGGCTCGGATCCGGTCGTCCGAGTCACGATAGCCGCTATGAGAATCCTTTTACATTTTGGACGATTCGACTGTGCGGATTCGGTTGACGTGTCCTGTGTTTGCCTTTGCGATAGTTGACTTGTCCTAGGCGCATGCAGCCGATTGGCTAGGGTGTAGATCTACTTTCATAGTTAAGACGTTTATGATTGTGCTTGTCCTGAATCGGCGGGCGTGCGCGGCCGTTAGACCTGGTCCGATCGCGTGCCATCGGTTGACTTGTCCTGTTGGAGCGACCGGTCGATTCGGGATCCGTGTGGTTGTATTTGTCTTACTTGTTCTTTCGGAGTGTTTAGCCGATTGTTTATCACGTTCATTAGCTGTTTTATGTTCAACTAGTGCCAAATCTGTTAAAGCTGCCTTTGAACCTCGAGTCATTATCCATCTAGATAGATCTAATAACTCATCGTTATAATCGATGGCAGAATCGGCCGGATGCCCGATCGGCCGATTTATCTGCTCGATTGATGATTGAACCATTCTTTTGCTATCAAATTAATTACATCCCATTAATAATTACTTTGTTTATATTTTATTCGATAATGCATCCCTGCAAAGTCTTAATGATTTGATTGCTCATCGACGAAATCGGTTGCTAGCCACCGATCACATGTTATAGCGTCGGCCGATTTCGTATCGTTTGTATCACGGTTCGCTTGCCTGGCATTTAATATATAAATGGATGGGCCGTGCTGTTCCCTCGTCGATGGTCGATTTTGTCTATCTTACGCCGAGAAATCGGCCACGGCTGCACATCGGCCTATCCGGGCCGATGACCCGGAATTTTACACTTTTTATTGTCTTTGTTGGTTTGCAGGAAAACCATCCGCACGCACCAGCGCACACAAGAATCGGCGAGCTGAGTCGGTCCGTTGGGAGCACAGGGCCCTGCATCGGCCGGGGTTTCGGTGGACTCTCCGGACCACGGTGTGTTGGCGACTTTTGACGTCAACACACTTTTTGGCACGCCCGATGGGACAGAAGCAACCAAGATCAAGATGTCGTACGTGCAGGCTGTCGGGGAGGACGGAACACCGATGGTCGATGCTGAAAATCGGCCGATTTTTGTTCCAGTTCCTCTCGGGACGGATGGCAAAGGGCATGGAGAAGTTTCGATGACAACGAGGTTTCGGCACTGGGGAAAGATGACGACATAACAAAAGATGCAGTACCAGGAATACCCGGCCGAAGCAATGAAAAAGTACTTTCAAGCCTTGAAAGTGACACGCGGCGAGTGGCCACAAAAGGAGACATCCCTCGGATTCCGCATCCGGAAGAACTAGACCAAATCAAAGCCCGGAGACTACCGGATGCCAACCAACTCGGTGATATGGTCAACTTGTCCGTTCATCGGGCCCTAATCAATCAATCGGGCGTGTTGACCAACACCATCGGGAATTTGACCAAGGACACGGTTGATGGCAGATCGTTCACTGAAGGATATTCCGGACCTGCATACACTCGGCCTTTTGGCGCTCTCGTACGGCCGATTCGGGGAATCGGCCTCCGTACTACCACACCGCCAGCGGGGTTTCAGCCCCTATACGGCATGCCACCTCACCTATGGCCCGGCAAGGACGATGCAAACGCAAGTACCGAGTACAACCCAGCTAGGCAAAGAGGATGACGAGTGACCCCAAGAAGTCGGTGACGAAAAGGGCGGTAAACAAGATGTACAACCGCCGACTTCCGAGTCGGGGGCAGCAACCAATGTGGCAGCGGCCCCGCAGATGGCACAGACAGCCCAATTTCTTCTACGTACCAAATACCGGCCCGAGTAGAATTGAGAACTCACCCACTATAGTACGGCCGATATCCGGTATTCCGCAGCCGATCGCATCGGGTCGGGGGACAAGGATTCATGATCGGACGGCCGATCCAATCGGCCATGAATTATGGAATCGCTCCGCGTACATCTGTTCCCGCTGCCGCACTCGGGATTTCTAGAAACGGCCGGTCGGTACACCCGACCGGGGGCAGCCCAACACAGCTTATATGACGGGAACCGGATCAGCAACTCGCTGAACCCAATGATATGAGTGGCCTCATGGCTAAGATCGCCGATATGATGAAAGATCGGTTCGATTTGAAGCCTAAGGAGAAAAGTGCACTCGTATCGGCGACCTTACCCCGACCGGATGGATTCCGTGGCTTTACCCAATAAGTATAAAATTCCCGAGTTCTCCAAGTTTTCCGGGCAAGATAATACATCAACTATGGAGCACATCGGCCGATATGACGCACGACTTGGTGAGGCGTCTACTCAAGAGGCTTTGCGGGTTAGACTATTCCCACTTGTCATTGTCCGGATCGGCCTTTTCATGGTTTGCTTCGCTATCGCCCGGTTCTATTCAGAATTGGGCCGATCCGGAGAAAAGGTTTCACGCGTACTTCTTCACGGGCATTACCGAGCTTAGTTTGTCCGATTTAATGGCGGTGAAACAGAAACCGGGGAATCGGTGGCCGATTATATACGAGAGGTTCAGGACTACGAGGGACGATGCTACAATCCGAACCTCGACAGAGCAACAGCTGGCCGAAATCGCTTATGCGGGGCTATTCTCTAACATCAAAGAAAAGTTTACCCCACATGAGTTTGATGGGTCGGCACAGCTGACCCGTAGGGCGATCGGCCAGGAAGAGAATCTCCGACTCACCAGGAATTGGCGGTATCGGACAGCTTATGCCGATTTCGACAATGAGGATGATGAAGAGGAAATTAATGCAGTTGAGTGGACTAATAACAGACGGCCGATATTTTCTCCGCATGTCAAACCTAAGGAGAAAAAATATGATTTTGATTTATCTAAGGCCGACGAGATATTTGATCACCGTCTGCGGGAAAAGAAGATCCAGCTTTCCCCTCATCACAAAATTCCTACGCCGGAAGAATTGAAGAAAATGGCTAAATGGTGCAAGTGGCATGGAAATTCGCATCATAACACCGTTGATTGTTATGCCATGAGAGATGAAATCCGGAGGGCGATTGACGATGGGGTATTGCGAGCGGCCGATGTAAAGAAGAAAATGAAAGTTGATGGGCACCCTTTCCCGGCTAATACGATGTACATCAACACCATCGGCGGTGGATCGGCTGGTTTCATACGCCGATATGAGAAGAAGAGAGAGAGGGAAGAAAGAGCTCGGTGGCACGAGAACAGGAATCTATCGACCAAAGTCGGCGAGTACGGACAAGACGTGATCGGCCGAGAAGATTTTGACCCACACCGGGCTTGTCCTTTCTTTCGCATCGCTCGGGACCAAAACATGAAGCTTCCATCTATCGAGAACTGCCCGCAGTGCATTGGCCATAAAGAGTATCGTGATGGCGGGTCATCAAGTTCCCGGGGACGGCCGATTAGTCGCAACTACGAATCACGACAATCGGCCCCCGTAAGAGCGATCGGCCATGATCACGCCTATGATGAACGGAGATATGCAAGTGCCAAAGAGAACCTCCGTTCACGATCGGTTGGGGCCAATCAACGATGAAGAAGAGTTTGATCGGCAATACCATGAAGATTCGAAAGGCGATCAAACCAAGAACGAAGAACAAGTGGTGCCCAGTGGTTTGCTCAACAAAACCCGGAAGAGGAGGCTCCAAAGAATGCGCTGTCGAGAAATTAAGGGTGGACAGATTACAGAGATGACCAAGATGATGAGTCCAAGCCCAAAAGGGAGTGGAGGCCCAAAGTGCGGTCTCGAGTGGTCCGGCTGAAGCCGCAGATAAATATGATATCCCCGATGCCCGGGATTGTCGGATCGGCCGTAGAGGACGAATCGGTCGATGAAAATTCGGCCGAGGAAGAACCGGCTTGGGGAAACTTCGGAGATTCCGTGGACGCCGGAATCGGCAGTATTTGATAAGCCGCTCAACTCCGATCATTTGCATCTCAAGGCATTGTACATTAGCGGCTACATCAATGGGTCGCCGATGAGGAAAATGTTGGTCGACGGAGGAGCAGCGGTCAATATCATGCCGATTACTACATACCGCAAGCTCGGGAAGACGCCGGAAGAAATGATGAGGGCTAATCCGACGCTCAAGGATTATAGCGGGAGAAGCCAAGATGTGCGTGGGGCCGCAATAATGGAGATCACCGTGGGCAGCAAAACCATACCCGCCACATTTTTCATCATCGACGGGAAAGGTGCATACACAACTTTGTTGGGGAGAGATTGGATTCATGCCAACTCGTTGCATCCCATCAACCATGCACCGGTGCTTGATTCAATGGGTCGGCAACAAGGTCGAAATCGTGCGGGCCGATAAGTCCGTAACCATCGCGACCGCCGATTTCGAGTTTGCTTGGTCCGGAGAGCCCGCCTTGTTTCTCGGGCACATATTGGGATGCGGAAGCCGTAAACATCACCGACGACGGAGTTATTGTGACCGGGGGTCGGTACTCCCGGCCGCTCCGATGGGCCCCACAGGAGAATTGACGGACAATCGGCCGATCGACACGCGCACTGGGGATATGATGAATCGGCCGATTAACGAACCGAAGACGGGAAATTAGGCCACGGTTTTGTGTCGGCCGACGAGTTAGAAGAAGTAGATATAGGGGATGGAGACAAGCCTCGGCCGACATATATTAGCAAGAAATTGTGTAAAGAAGTAAGAGATGAATTAGTGGCCTTATTGAAAGAATATAAAGATTGTTTTGCTTGGGATTATAGCGAGATGCCCGGACTCGCCCGATCGATTGTTGAACATCGGCTGCCCACCAAACCCGGATATCGGCCGTATAAGCTGTGGGGCTCGGAAAATTGACCCTAGGTATTATGAAGCCGTCAAAGAAGAGATTATTAGATTATATGAAGCCGGCTTTATTAGGCCATGCCGATATGCCGAGTGGGTTTCCAAGATCGTGCCGGTGGAAAAGAAAAATGGAAAGATGCGGGTCTGCATTGACTTCAGGAATTTGAATAAAGCGACTCCGAAAGATGAGTACCCAATGCCAAACGCCGATTTGTTAGTTGATGCAGCCGCCGGCAACAAAATTTTGAGCTTTATGGATGGAAATGCTGGGTACAATCAGATTTTTATGGCCGAAGAAGATATATCGAAGACAGCGTTCGGATGCTCCGGAGCGTTGGGACTATATGAGTGGGTTGTCATGACCTTCGGCCTAAAAATGCTGGTGCCACATATCGAGAGCCATGAATTTTATATATCACAATTTGATCGGCCGATTGGTGGAAATTTATATTGATGATGTAATGGTGAAATCAAAATCGGCCGAAAGTCATGCGGCTGATCTCGGAGAAGTGTTGAAGAGGACAAGACAATACGGCTCGAAGATGAACCCGCTCAAGTGTGCTTTTGGTGTCTCAACTGGACAATTTCTCGGGGTTTATTGTGCATGAAAAGGGAATTGAAATCGGCCCCAAGAGTATTGATTCTATCGGAAAGTCGGAACCGCCGACGAACAAGACAAAGCTCCAGTCCCTAATCGGCAAGATTAATTTTATCGGACGATTTATCTCAAATTTGTCCGGTCGGCTTGACGTATTTACGCCATTATTAAAACTCAAGGCCGATCAAGAATTTCGGTGGGAGCCGATCCATCAAAGGGCTTTAGAAGATATCAAGAAATATTTGGTGTCCCCACCGATGATGGTTCCGCCAAAGTCGGGCACACCCTTTAAGTTATATTTATCGGCCGATGATAGGTGCATCGGCTCGCATTGACTCAAGAACAGGAGGGAAAAGAGCGGGTCATATTTTATCTCGACCGCAAATTAATTGATGCGGAAACACGGTATCCGGAGGTGGAAAGGTTATGTCTCTGTTTGTATTTTTCATGCACAAAACTAAGGCATTATCTCGTTAGCCGAGGAGTGTACTCGTGGTTTGCCAGGCCGATGTTGTGAAATATATGCTATCGGCCCCGGTCCCCAAAGGCCGGTTGGGTAAATGGATGTTGGCAATTGCGGAGTTTGATCTAGGCTATGAATCGGCCAAAGCGGTGAAGGCACAAGTATTGGCCGATTTAATAGTGCAACACGGTGAACACTCGGCCAAATACGTTGAACCAGTGCCATGGACGGTGTTCTTCGATGGGTCAATTTGCAAGCAAGGAAGTGGAATCGGCTTGGTTGTTGTGTCGCCTCGGGGGCAATACGTGGATATTCTATTACAGAGAGGCGCACACCAACAACCAAGTCGAATATGAGGCAATATTAAAAGGACTGGAACTACTCATCGATGCCGGGGCTGATTTTGTGAAAATTTTCGGCGATTCCTTGTTGGTCGTGAGTCAGCTGGCCGATGAGTATGAGTGTAAAGATGAAATATTGTTGCAATATCATAGAAAGTGCCAGAAGTTAATGAAAAGATTCAAGTGTGTTAAAATCGGTCATATACCAAGAGAGCAGAACTTCGAAGCAAATAACTTGGCTCAACTAGCATCCGGATATCGGTTCGCCGAAAACAGCTTGGAAATAGCCGATATTGAAGAGGCCGATTGGCGCACGGAAATTCGAAATTTTTTAAGCAATCCATCCCAACCTACGGATAAAAAGATAAGATATAAAGCCTTGAAATATGTTCTGTTGGATGATCAATTATTTTTCAAGACAATTGATGGGGTGCTTCTCAAATGTATTAATGACACCGAAGCCAAAGTGGTAATGAGCGAAGTACATGATGGGATTTGCGGAACGCATCAATCGGCCCATAAAATGAAATGGCTGCTAAGGCGAGCTGGTTATTACCGGCCGACAATGTTGACCGATTGTTTCAAATATTATAAAAGTTGCCAAGATTGCCGGAAATTCGGGCCTATACGAGAGGGCACTGCGTCGGCCATGAATCCGGTGATCAAACCTTGGCCACCCCCTACTTGAGCGCGGACGCCGGGCGGGCCCACCACACGCGAACCGAAGCGACGCAACGCCTCGGGGCGGTCGTGCCCCGGCAGCCCAAGCGGCTCCGATTCCTTCGGGAGCCACGCCCGGAGCAACCCAAACGGCGCCGGGCACCGACGGGTGGCCCCAATCCCTGCTCCGACCCCGCGGGTCGGCGACCGGGGCCGGGGGCTCCTGTCGGTGTAGGGGGATCGGGGTCCCACTAACCGCGCGTGGGCTGCTTTCGGCCCACGAACGAAGACGAAGGCCACGGGGCGGGGCAGCCCACGAAGCCACGAAGTCCACGAGTCCCGCGGAAGCCGGAGGAGCGGGAGCGTCGGGGGAGAACGAAGCTCGCGGTAGTTTCCTCCGACGCCCCAACCACCCGGAGTTAATGCGGCACTCGAGTGCTCGTGGCAACGCGGCAGCCCGACAGGACGTGCGCGCGGCTTCCCCGTGCGCCGCGTCTCGGGAAGCCGCGCGGCTACGAGTGCCGGGAGGGCTCTCGCCCAATGGGATGGAAGAGATTCGGAGCGCGAACCAAGGAGAAGAGATCGCAACGGATTTAGTCGGGATCGTGTCGGGATATCTCGGGAAGGACCGGACCCCCACCGGGTGTCCGGGTACTCCCGGTACTTGTACGAGTGCTCTTCTCCTTATCCTATAAAAGGGGAGAGACTCCAGTGTAAAAGAGAGATTGGAGAATACACGGACACACACGAGCGGGACGTAGGGTATTACGCACCCGGTGCGGCCCGAACCTGGATAACCCCTCCGTGTTCTTACACGCTTGAATCATCTACGCTAACGCGCGAGCAAATCCGCTCTTCCCGAGCCTATCCTAAGGGAGCCTTGACAGGCCCTCATTTGGAGGTGTACTCACACACCGACAAGTAATCAAGATTGAGTCTCCATTCTTATACTCTAGTTTTTACTGATTAATATAAATACGAGTACACCTTAAAAAATGGAGCAAAGAGAAAACAGGCAGAGAGGCCGAGACACGGGCCATTTATCTCCCAACAACGATAGACACTGAAAGAGGCAAAACCATGACTCACAAAAAAAACAGTTGGAGCAAACAATGAGAAAAAAGGCGAGAGGAAAAGCGCACGTGGCATCTCCCCAAAGCGTCCACGACAGCCAAAATCACCTGGGAGCCGTAATTCTTTTTTTTTCTATGATGTGTAAAATGGGCAGAGGCAGACGGAAGTCCTACTATCGTGAGGTAATAATTCGTCCATACCCTCATTTGAGACGATGGTGCAGCCAGATTCCCGGATTCCCGGTCACTGGACTATACTTCCTCCGTCTAAAAATATAAGAATTTATTGATTTTCTAACTTCTTATTTGACCATTCGTCATATTTAAAATAATTATTAAAATATAAAAAAGAAAGAAGACATAGTTAAAATATATCTTGGAAAATAAAATAAATTCTAACAAAATAAGTAAAATTTTAATAAATATTTTAAATAAGACGAGTAGTAAATTGTAACATCTAAAAGTCAAAAATAATGCTTATATTTTTGAATAGGTCCCAGTGCCCTGAAAAACAGGCTTTGGTTACGGCGAAATCCTAGAGAAACAAGACAAAAGCGTCGACAGCATAGGATCGCGATGCGACACATGTCAAGGCAATAGACTAGTTGGCCGAATAAAGAAGCAAGCAACGCAAACTTGCGGACGAGGTTAGGCACTTGTTCCCCGGACCAGACAGGGCACATGGGCGTCGCCGCGTCGGTGTGCCAGGAAACAACCTCCATATGGTGGAGATCCGGACTAGGATTTGTTGGCGAGACTTCAGATCAGTTGCGATGCTTATGATGAATGCACAATACCAGTACGTGCACGGTGCACTGACCGTACCGCTGCGTTAATCACCACCTCGTAATTATAGCATCGGCTTCTCGTTCATGATGGGGAGGCAGGGAGCTTCAGGTCAACTGATTTTCTGCCACGCTCCTGCAATTTTCCCCAAGAGTATTTCGTGCTCAATCATAAAGTACAATGGCCACAATGCGGACCTGTACCTCCACTAAGGGTGTGTTCGTTTTCTTTTCCGGGTCTAAACTTTAGAACTGTCACATCAAAAAAATCTTACTATTTAGAAGTAATAAATAAAGTTTAATTATAAAATAAATTACAGGTCTCTAGACTAATTTACAAGACGAATCTAATGAGGTTAATTAAGTCGTGATTAGAAGACGATTCATCGTAGCATCACTTTAACAAAATCTAAATTAATTAAGCTCATTAGATTCATCTCGGAAATTAGCACCAATCTGTCAATAGGGTTTTGTCATTAAATTGATCGAAATATTTATAAATAGTAAGATTCTCTTTGATGTTACGATGCTAAATTTTAGAGGGCAGGAAACGAACAGGGGCCTAACGACCAAATCTCGAAATCCCTGTCCGTACACTTTGAACTACGGGTGTGTTCGTTTCTTGGAGTCTAAATTTTATAGTTGTCATCAAAAAGAATCTTACTATTTATGAGTACTAAATAAAGTTTAATTATAAAATAAATTACAGGCCCCTAGACTAATTTACGAGACGAATCTAATAAGGTTAATTAAGTCATGATTAGAAGACGAGTTATCTGTAGCATCACTTTAGCAAAACATAAATTAATTAAGCCTATTAGATTCATCTCGAAAATTAGCATCAATCTGTCAATAGGGTTTATCATTAAAGTGATCAAAACATTCATAAATAGTAAGATTCTCTTTGATGTGACGATGCTTAAATTTTAGAAGGCGAGGAAACGAACAGGGCCTACATCTAAGGTGTGTTCATTTTCTAGGGTCTAAACTTTAGAGCTGTCACATCAAAAAGAATCTTACTATTTAAGAATATTAAATAAAGTTTAATTATAAAATAAATTACAAGCCCTTAAACTAATTTACGACTCTAATGAGGTTAATTAAGTCATGATTAGAAGACGGTTACTTGTAGCATCACTTTAGCAAAACCTAAATTAATTAAGCTCATTAGATTCATCTCGAAAATTAGCACCAATCTGTCAATAGGGTTTTATCATTAAATTGATCGAAATATTCATAAATAATAAGATTCTCTTTAATGTGACAGTGCTTAAATTTTAGAGGAAAGGAAACGAACACACCCCTAGTATACATTGTTTCGGTTTCATACAACCACGGAACCAAACCTGGCCTCAAAAATCCTGAAGACATGGAGCTTTATCTGTGATGGGATCCGATACAACTCTCAGATCCTAACCATTACTAACCAACAAAAGAATCGTCGAAGCACGTGCAATTCCTAACCAGAAATACTGAAACCGAGGACGCGGGCATGTCTGTTCCCGGGTCGGCGCGGTCACCGGAGGATGGTCTGGAGCAGGATCTCGTTGAACGTGTCCACCGGTCCGGGCATGCACCAGTGCACGCAGTCATTCTGCACCCTGTCCCCCGCGCCGCCGCCGGCGAACGGGTCCTTGTGCATGTACGGCCCCGGGTGCCCGTCCGGCCGCAGGTTGGCCAGCGTCGTCACGTCCAGCGCCGCGAACCGCAGCCCGGACCCGGCCCCAGCCCCGTTCGCCTGCGCCACCGCCTCCACGACGGTCTTCCGCATCTCCGTCTCCGTGTAACCCAGCTCCTTCTCGCCGCCCCTGTACGGCCGCTTCTTCGGGCACGCGCCGGCCTTGTCCCAATCCCCCTCAAAATGCGCCGGCGAGAACGTTGTCAACGCCACCACCTTCGCCCTCCCCTCTCCGCGGACCGCGTGGCGCCGGGCAACCTCGGCGAGCGTGCGGTGCACCGCGTCCCGGAACGCGCCGAAGAACCCGGTCTCGGTGCGGTTGAGCTCCGCGCAGTCGTGGCAGGCCACGACCTTGCCCGCGTCGTGGTAGACTCCCGGGATCAGGAACCAGTGCCCCACGGACAGAACGGCGGCATCCACCGCGCCCAGCTGCGCCATCCACCGCTCGTCGAACGCGTCGAGGAACACGTTGTTGTGCCGCACGCCCGCGTGCTCCGCCTTCTCGGTCACCTTCACCAGGAACGGCGACCAGAAGACGGACACGGTGGCGTTGTGCTCCCGGAACACCCACCGCCGGTGCTTGTTCTCCTCGCCGTCGCGGTACACGAGCTCCGGCGGGGAGCGCGACGCGAGGAGGCACATCAGGGACTCCGCCTGGTTGCGGGCGAGGGAGTCGCCGACGAAGGCCAGGTGCCTGTTCCGGAGCCAGCGGAGCAAGGCGTCCGGAGAGAAGGGCGGGAGGTCGCACCCTCGCGGCCGCCACCGCCAGTAGAGGTAGCCCGTGTCGGGCCGGCCGTGCGCCATGCAGTTCTGGCCGTCCTTTATCGTGCCGCAGCTCGTGCCGTTATACAGTGGCGGGCGCCCGTCCGGCACCCACTCGCCGTCGGAGTAGTCGCAAGGGGACAGTGGCGGCGCCGCCGACACTTCGGCTGCACGAAATGCAAAATTAGCTCAGAAGACGAGATCCATAGCTGATTTCGCACAAGAAATTTCAGAAATCAGAAGCCCGAAATCAAGAAATGGTCACTGTAGTTCCACACAAGATGCATTCCCTGCTCTTCTGGATAAATACCAAAATTCCGTCGAAACTCGGAGCTAGCACCCTCACGAGACTGAAATGTGCTTATGCTCGAAGCCAATCGAGCAGCAGAATCCAGAAATTTCAACAACATTTCGCAAAGCAAGCACGAGAAATCAACCGGAAAACTCGATCTGTGTACCTTGTGGATTCACCAACGGTTCATCTCCTTTCTCGCTAGCAGAAGGAGGCGGCGGCGGCTGCTCGGGCGCGTCCACCCGTGTTGAGACAACGGTCGCTACCTCCTCCTGCACCCGCGGCACCACCACTGCCTTCTCAGGCGCGGGCCCAGGGTAGAAGAGCAGGTAATGGAGGAGCGCGAGGGCGAAGAGCGCGTAGAGGGCGTAGGTGACTAGCTGCTTCTTGGGGAGTACGAGCTGGTGGTTCTGGAGATGGAACCTGTGCAGGAAGTTGGTTACCATGGCTGCGAGATGTGGTGGCGGCGTGGCGCTCAGGAAGAGGAAACCATGGCGCAAGCAAGAGGTGAGGAAGGAAGGGAGGCTGCGAACAAGAGGGGAATAAAAATATTTACAGACGGCGGTATTGGCTTCAATGGTTTGGAGTTGGGTCCAACTGGTTTCCAACTTGCCATTGACTTATGTCATCGCGGGCTCGCATATTGGCCTAGTTGTCCGCATCGAATTCAAAATAAGGAGTAGATCAACATAGCAGGCCCATCCTAACAAATCGGGACCTAGTTTCTTGTGAAGCCAACTCTCGCTCAAGCGAATATGATTTTCCCAAAAAAACAAGCGAATATGATTAATTGTTGAGAAGAAAACTCTTTGGTGCATTACATCTTCCATATGAGAAGAAAACGTCTACAATAATTTGAGACGACGTCTAAAAAATATTCCAAGAGTAGCATTTGTAAAGGTTTGGATGACCTCGATAAAAAAGAGTTTTTTTCTTCTTAGCATATAAGAGCGTCCTCAATAGTTGCTTCTTAGCTAACTCTTAGAATTATTTATTAGAGAAAAGAAGAGAGAGAAGATTACTAGCTCTTGTACAAGAGGCAGCTCTAACATTTATTGAGACATTGACATGTGGGTCCAATTGTTACTTTAGAGTTGATATGAACTCTTAGATAACTCTTAGATGACGTGGAGAGTTAGTGCAGTCTCTACTTTTGGGGACGCTCTAAGGGTTCACATACTTGCGCAATAAATTGTTGGAACATAAACATAATGTAATAAAGATTTGTGTAGTAAAAAATGACTCATCTCTTTGCCTAAGAGTTGTTTCTTCCTTTATTATCGAATACGCGGCATCCTCACCATCTCGTTGGAGTCCAGTCCAGTACATCAGTGAGGCATCTTTGTTTTACAGTAGTAAGATAAGATACAAATGTTCAAAATCTTAAATGGGCAGTTATTACAGAAGACCTAGTGCACGGAACGTATTCTCTTGCTCTCTCTTTCCACCGCGCCAGCGTCACCAATTTGTTGGCCAGCGCACTGCCGCTTCAGCGTGCCGATGTTAGACTGCAAGGCGGCATGGGCAGTCATCGTCATCGTCCTTTTCAGGCGGAGCATCTCCCTGAACGTGCTCTCGTCCCCGTGGAGCACCTCGAAGTCGCTCCACTGTTTCCAGAATTCCGGGTGGGCGGCCGGGTCGGTGAAGCCCGACGCGTACACGTACAGCGCCCTGGCACGGTGGGCTTCACCGAGGCCAATCTCCAGGTCGGCGAACCTGATGCACATCGCCCTCGCGTCCTTGTCCGGGAGACCGCCGCCGCAGACTGCGTGCTGGTACACCTCCCTCGTCTTGCGAACGCCGAACAGCGCGGCGGCCCGCGCGAGGTACATGTCGTAGACGCCGAGCTTGTCGCAACCGGGCACGGCGTGCGCGGCGTCCGCGTAGACCTTCATGGCGCGCGCGGCGAGGCCGAATTCCTCCTCGAACTCGGCGTACCGGAGGAACACGGCCTTTTTGTTCGCCGGTGGAGCTTGCCGGACGGCGTCCTCGAACAGGTCCCTCACCCTTTCCGGTCTGGTGGCCGCGTACCGCTCGACGAACTTGGTGAGGTAGGCCGCCCAGACCGGCCCGGCGTGCGGGTACTTGAAGGACTCGACGCCCCTCTGGTACACCCGGAACGCGTCCTCGAACCGCTTGTGCGCAAGGAGGAGCGCGGCGTGGTTTAGCACCAGCAGGGGCGTGGCGAGGCCCAGGTCGTGTATCCTGTCGTAGACGGCGCACGTGGCGTGCAGGTCTCCGTGCGCCTCCGTCAGGTCCGCGTAGAAGCACCACAGCTTGAGGCACCTGTGCAGCTTCATCTGGACCGGCTCATCGCCGGCGACCTGTCTCCTGACCTCGGCCGACGGCTCCGACGTGGCGCGCCTGATGAGGTCGACGGCGGCCGCGCGGTTCCCGTGTCTGAGCTCCATCTCCGCCCACTCGCACCAGACCGTGGCGAGGTCGTCGACCGACTTGAACCCGACCTGCGCGGCGCGCCGGAACACCTCTCGCGCGCTTTCCAGCATGCCGCGGGTCTCGTACATCTCGGCGAACGCGAGCCAGAGCGTGTGCGGCTTCCCCGTTGCCTTGGCCGGATCGACGGTTCTCACGGCCTCCGCGTAGGTCGCGGCTTGCCGCGCGGGGTCAGCGTGGAAGATCTTCGCCCGGTCGTGCCACGCGCGCACGTCGTGCGGGTTCTGCCGCAGCTGCACGCCGTTGAGCAGCTCCGGCCGGCGGTCGAGCAGCCGCTCCAGCCGCGCCACGGCCAGCTCGGCGTCATCCCGATCCGCCAGCCAGCAGCTCTGCCCGCCAGAAACAGAGTTCTCCTTCTCGCCGTGGTCTTTGCCATCGGCGGAGACCAGAGCGTGTTCGAACTGGAGGTTCGCCTCGAACGCGAGGCGGAAGTCCTTGACTGCGGTCGCCGTGGCGGTGCCCTCCTCGAACACGTCCCTCGCCTTGCCGTGGAGGCCCTTCCGCGCGAAGTACCCGGCCAGAGTCGTCCACAGCACGCCAGCCTCTTCCGGGAACTTGCGGACCGCGCCGCGGAGGATGGCTTCCACGGGTAGCCCCGCGACGTCCTCCGGGTGCCGGGCGAGCAGGTCGCAGAGGTCGAGCAGCAGCTGCCGCTTGCTCGTGCCCTTCACCGATCGGAAGTTATCGTCGTTGAGGATTCCAGCGAGTTGCTCGGCCGCGGCACGATAATTCCCGACCGAGACGAGGTGCGCGACGAAGTCCTCGGCGTGGGCCGGGTCGAACTGGAGGTACCGGCGGTGGAGGCGCGTCGCGGTGGGCGCGGGGCAGCCGGGCAGGGACGCGAGGCGGAGGAGCAGCGGCCACACGCGGTGGTGCTGCGTGGGCGGCAGGGCGCGGAGCGCGCGGTCGAGGGTGCGGCGGGCGCGGGTGAGCAGGCGCTGGTGGAGCAGCGCGGAGGCGTACATGTGCCACAAGCGCGGCATGCGGGACATGGTGCCGGAAGCCATGGCGCGCTCGAAGGCGGCGTTGAGGGCGGCGTGCGCGGGGTCGGTGACGGGCGCGGCGCGCGCGGCGGAGGCGAGGTCGTTGAGGTACGCGTGCCAGAGCTTGTACGAGCCCGGGAGCGCGCGGAGGGCGCGCTCGTAGATGGCGCGGCGTCGAGGCAGCGGCGCCGCGGCGGTCGCCGAGAGGTAGCGGAGCCACGCGGTGAGCCGGAACGGGTCGCGGAGGACGTCCGCCTCGTAGGGCAGCCACTCGGCGTTGATTTCCATTGCCGGCGGCTTCTCTCTGCGTTTCTCGGATGCGATTGTGGTTGGGGCCGCTGCATTTTAAAGAGTTATATAGGCGTGTGGCGTAGTCCGAGTCGGACAACCCCAACTCAGGGGACTCTGTCGCCGACTCTGTTGCAGGTGGGGCGTAGACGCGTAGTACGAGTCGGACAATCCGCACGGGAAAACGCCCGCAGGCCGCAGCAGCACGGTGCACCCGGCGAACACGAGTCCGTCACGTCGTCGCCCTCTGCCCGCACCTGCAATTACCCGCATTTCAACCTGCAAATCCTCAAGAGGGTCGCACGGGACGGGACTGTGGCAAGATCTGCACCGCCCGCGGCCTGCTCGCCAAGATCAGCGATTATTTCACGCACCAGGCGTTGCGGTGCTGGTGTCCACGACAACGGTTAACGGGCGATACAGGCAAGGCGCTCCGGTTGAGGAGAACGGTGAGCAACTTCTATGGACCCGGCCTTGTCGAGAAGCTCAAATCTTTACACTGGTCCGAAAACGCCCGTGTCCGGGCACAGCAACACAGCGCAGTGCGATCGGCAAGCACGAGTCCCCGTCCCCCGGCCCCCGGCTACCCGCACCTCCTCGGCTTGCAAATCCTCCAAGAGGCTACACAACTGCAGCAAGATTGGCAAAAAAAAAAAAAAAAAAAAAAAAAAGAAGAAGATAGAAGCTCCGCAAGGGCGTTCTCGTCTCTGTTGGCCACTTGCTCTTATCTACCATCTTCTCCACCAACCTCACTGCACTACTCCTCCGTCCGTAAATGTAAGGATTTATTGATTTTCATGCTACATCTTTTATTCAAAATATTTGTAAAAATACAAAAATAAAGAATTTATACTTAAAATGTATTTAAGACTAAAATAAACTATTATAAAATAAATAATATTTTATAATTTTTTTGAATAAGACGAGTGGTCAAACGTGATGTCCGAAAGTCAACAAATGCTTATATTTCGGGACGGAGGTAGTACCACTTTGCTGACAACAAAGGACGAAAAGTTTACTGTTTTGACGAGACGTAGATCAGGCAAAAACAATAAGGTATGGTGGACAGGACACATCTTGTACAGTACTCCTCCGTCCTCAAATAGTTATTGTTTTTGACTTCTTAACTATGTAAAAAAATAAATCATAATTAAAGCATCTATAATACTAAAATATATTATAAAAAGTAAAATAATATTTATATAAAAAATTTAAATAAGACGAGTGGTCAAATATGATATCTAAAAGTCAAAAGCGACAACTATTTGAGAACAGATGGAGTAGTATATTGCATGTGTTGATTCGACTACCTCCCATGGTTCACATAATCGGTGGAAACCGACCGGTTATCCCGATTAACCTAGAAACCGGTCCCGACCGGTCGCCCGGTTTGGCCGGTTAACCCGAGCAAACCGACATCGTGCACTCGTAACAAAACTATTAACCGTCGGTTTTTCTGGTTAACCTTCCGGTTTTTTGTTTCAAAACCGGACCGGTCAATCCGGTTATATGAACCTTGCTACCTCCTTGATGTGGACAGGACAATGCATCGATATTCCACATTTCTTCTTGTTTTCTTCTTTTTGCAAATTAGGGTCATGCTCGTTCCCTAAAATTTACCACGTCATGTGAAAGAGAATCTTACTATTTATGAATATTTCGATCAATTTAATAAACAAATCCTTTTGACAGATTGGTGCTAATTTTTTAGATGAATCTAATGAGCTTAATTAATCTATGTTTTGCTAAACCGATGCTATAGTAACCGTCTTCTAATCATGACTTAATTAATCTCATTAAATTCGTCTCGTAAATTAATCTTGGGGCCTATAATTTATTTTATAATTAAACTTTATTTAGTACTCTAAATAGTAAGTGTCTTTTTAATGTGACAACTATAAAATTTAGACCTTAGGAAATTGTCGGTGTTCGAACCACCGGCTAGTAGAATTTGTTCCGGGCTACGCGTTTTAGGCCGGATGGTACACAAGGAAAGACACGAGGGGTTTAGGCTGGTTCGGGAAAGCTCCCGATGTTCGGTTGGGGTGGTGTCACGGCGCTTGTGTTCCTTGCGTCAAGTAAACAATGGCGTACGGAGGAGGCGGGAGAGGAGCGTGCTCCAAGTCCCCGATTGCGAGTGTGTGTGGTGTGTAAGTGTAGATGTCTAGGAAGTGTCGATGTCTAGGAAGTGAGAGACCCTCCCCGTTATTGCTGCAGGGGTTGAGCTCGAGTTACATGAGAGAGAGAGAGAGAGAGAGAGAGAGTTGCTGCGGACTTATCCGGAGCTTGTATCGTCCGGTCGGCTCCGGTCCCCGACATATGCTCGAGTGCCTTGATCGGGCCATCGCGTCGTTCCCGTAGCCCGTCGTGTCGGGGGTGGAGTGTTCCGCATCCGGCGGAGCCATGGGCGGTGTCATGGCGGAGTGGTTGGAGGGGACATGCCATTCCGGTCCTTCCCTGTCGGGCGCATTGATAGCGTGCCCGAGGTCGGCGAGGTAGCCCGTCGAGCTTCAAGCTCGTTGGTGGAGGTCGCGCGGGACGGAGGGCAGCTCGAGCCCGGTCCGGATCTCCACCCGTCGACGGGTAAAACGGGAGGGGCCGTACTTTTCGTACGTCGGACGATGATGGCGAAGTCCCGAGTCTTCGGTCCACGCCAACTCCGTCGGGCTACGAGAACGACACGTCCCATCGGCGTGGCTCGACGGGAGCGATTAGCGGTGGCGAGGAGGGATGGAGCGTGAGCCGGCGTCAATGATTGATGGGGACGCCCACGTGGGTTTCAAGACAGGCAGAGTTAATGCGACCGGCGGTCGAGCTTGGAGGTCACGCGAGGTGAGACCCCTCGAGCTTCACGGGTAAGGTCGTACGAGGTGGACCTCTCCCGGGCTTGGCGAGCAAGGTCGTGCCTGTCACCTCTTGACATGTCCCTCAACGGTGGTCGTATGGGAGTGGACCCAGCCTTGACCGTTGACGTGATTTTGCGTTTTATGGGCCTAAACCTTCGTTAAATGGGTCCAAACGGCGCTACGTGGCGGCACTAATCTTTCTCCCCACGGAAACCAACACACCCTAGCAATAATATCGAGTTTTGCACTATCTTGTGTCGGTTGATTTTTTTTAAAAAAAGAAAGTACAATCAATAGGCTCTGTCGCCATCAGGTCACTGTTCTTGATGTGAACCATACATTTTGCCATCCAGCTAAAAAGTGTGTTGTGTCTAGTGAGGGAGGGGAGAATGCAGCTTTTGCCATCACGTAAGTGTGGAAACCACGTTTTGCCACCTCTAAGCTGTGAATCCACACTTCGCCATTATTTACCATCTGTCAGGAGATGTGAGATGAAATGACCATGTTACCTCTGTCTAAAAATGTCATGAAATAGTGAAAAAAATCCAACGTGATATTTGTAAATCTAGATACTATAAGATGTAAATATCTAGATAGTATCTAGATTTACAAATCATGTTGGTTTTTTTTTCACTATTTCATGACATTTTTAGAGAGGAGTAAAATGGTCATTTTATCTCACATCATTGGATCAATGTCGCTGTCGATGATAAATGGTGGCAAAGTGTGGATTCACAGCCGATGACGGACCTAGAAATTTTGTAGAGCCCGGGCGAATATTGCAAGGCATACAAAGTTCACACGAATATATGAATCATTAACATTAGCGTAGCAAAAAAAAACTGATTGTTTAACAAATTTAACACTAATTAGAATCTAGCAGGCCTTAATCACTGTACTTAGCCTTAAAAAACTTGTCCAACGGCACTGACTCCGGCACTCGGAGCCCGGCAGACGGCCAGGGTAGCCGGCGCTGGGTCCGCCCTGTTCACAGCTTAGAGATGACAAAACGTGGTTTCCACGCTTAAGTGATAGCAAAAGCTGTATTCTCCCGTGAGGGAGCATATCCATCGCGCTCCAAGTGAAGTGATTGCCATATATTAGACCTGATCTAAGCAAAACATGCAGCGGACCCTACTCGTGATCCACGAGACCACGAGTCGTGAAAAAGATTGCATTGCCGGCCTATTGCGATGAGGATGACAATGGACGGTAAGCTTTTAGTTGACATCTCTGTTTCATTTCACTGTGTCATCGATGGGTCGCTTGACCTCCACAACAAACTTTTCTTCTTCTTGACACCTATCATACCAATAGGAGTAATATCATATAGCTATCCGACATCATTTTCCTCTACAACCAACCTCACTGATACTTATATATATACCGTGATTGGAATGCAACTTTAAAAAGTAGATCGGTCAATGTCATTACAGTACCTTTTCTTCTACAGACATCATCAATCTGTACCCCGAATCGGCAATAATAATGTGGCCGTACTCGTCACTCACCTTTCCTGAAAACCACACGTAAGTCTGTCATCCTGCTATAAAGTGTGTGTTGTGAGGGAGCTCACTGTATCGCGGAGGGCTCCTCCAAGTCAAGTGATCACCATAGAACCATGGAGCTCCTCCTCTTCTACGCGACATGTCTCATCCTCGCCGTCTCCTCCGTGTACCTCCTCGGCCTCGTAGCCGACAGGCGCCGCAACCTGCCGCCCGGTCCTCGCCCGCTGCCTCTCGTCGGCAACCTCCTCGCCCTCGGCGCCGTCCCGCACCGCTCCCTCGCGCGCCTCGCGAAGCGCCACGGCGCGATCATGACGGTCCGCCTCGGCACGGTCACCACCGTGGTGGCCTCCTCCGCCGACACCGCGCGCGAGTTCCTGCAGCGCCACGACGCCGCCTTCTCCGGGCGCTTCGTCCCGGACGGCGCCCACGTGTTCGCGCACTACACGCACTCCATGGGCTGGCTCCCGGCCACCAGCCCCCGGTGGCGCGCGCTGCGCAAGGTCTGCTCCGGCGAGCTCTTCGCGCCGCACCGCCTCGACACACAGCAGTCGCTCCGGCAGGAGAAGGTGCAGCAGCTCGTCTCTCACGTGGATCGGCTGGCGCGTGAGGGCGTTCCCGTCACTGTTGGCCGCCTGGCCTTCGTGACCGCGCTCAACTTGATCTCGTCCACCATCTTCTCCACCGACCTCGCCGACCACGACGACTACCGACGCGTCGCGCCTGGCCAGGAGTTCAAGGCCCTGCTCACAGAGGTGAACGTTACCGTCGGGTTGCCGAACCTGTCGGACTTCTTCCCCGAGATCGCGCGGCTGGACCTGCAGGGACTGAGGCGGCGCATCGAGGGCTTGTTCCGGCGGCTGCACGCCATGATCGACGACCAGATCGAGCACCGCCTGCGGGAGCGTGCCGCCGCCGGGGAGCCCACCAAGAAGAACTTTCTGGACGTGCTGCTCGACTACCGGAGCGCCGACGATGGCCGGGGCTTCGAGCGCCAGACCATCCTCTCTTTGATTTCGGTATATCATCTCCTTTACGACCTTATGTTATTCAGTCTGCCGTACGCACACCCGAAATCTAGTGATAGGTAATGCATTTCGTTTGTTTAATTTCCTTGGATTTTTCTTTCTTTCTTCTATTATTACAGGACTTGTTCAGTGCCGGGACGGATACGAGTTCGGCCACGGTAGAGTGGGCGATGGCCGAGCTGCTCCTGAATCCATCGTCCATGGCGAGAGCTCGTGACGAGCTGCACCAAGTGATGGGCTCCAAACCGGTGATCGAGGAGTCGGACATCGGGCAGCTCAAGTACCTCCAAGCCATTGTGAAGGAGACGTTCCGGCTCCACCCGCCGGCGCCGTTCCTGCTGCCGCACCTGGCGGAGACGACGACGCAGGTCGGAGGCTACACGGTGCCCAAGGGCGCACGCGTTCTGGTCAACCTGTGGGCCATCGGGCAAGACGGTAAGGCGTGGCCTGAGCCGGACAGGTTCATGCCGGAGAGGTTCTTGGAGAAGGAGGTGGACTTCCGCGGGCGAGACTTTGAGCTGCTGCCGTTTGGCTCCGGGAGGAGGATGTGTCTGGGGACGCCGCTGGCCGTTCGCATGGTTCATCTCATGCTCGCGTCGTTGCTGCATCGTTTTCACTGGAGGCTTCCTGCAGACGTGGAAAAGAACGGGCTGGATATGAGTGAGAGGCTTGGGGTCAACCTGGCCATGGCTACGCCACTGCAGGCTATAGCAACACCGCTTTAAATTATCAATATAATCATCCTACTGCGTGCTGCGTGCACTGGATTTTGGTGGCGAGGATTTTGCACCTAATCCTCAATAATGTCTCAAGAAAATATGCTACTAATCTGTCAGTGTCTGTTTTTTTGTTTTTTTTACTATTTGTCAGTGTTTCAACGAGCTTATACTTTCTCGCACCCCATCCCAAGATAAGCTTGATTTGATCAAAATAAATTTAGTTTATAGTCCTGCTAAAACAATGCTTAGTTGTGTATTAGTTTTAGATAATTAGTTGTGTATTAGTATATTCTCAAAATATTGATTCTCTAGAAGAAAATATTTTCTCAAGGTGGTGCCATGCGTGTGTTTAGTGGAGAAGAAAATGCAACTTTACAACAGAGATTGCACGACCAAAAGACCAAAACTTGGCTCGATTCCAAGTGGCAACAACACAACAATCCAACATCCACTCAAGAAAACTTGAGTGGCACACAGCACACCAACAACAAGAGATAATACAGGAGCATACAATCGACATAACCATCTATCACTCCTAAGCCACAACCAAAGAAGAAGCAAGCTTCAGAACGAGGAACTACAATACCTAAACACATGAAGACGATGATGATTACACCGTTTCATATATGCTTAGAGGCCTCCAAGACAACACCTACAAGGAGAACACGACATTGAAATGCGCAGTTGCCAATCCAGATAACCGGACATGCGTTTTCACTTGTTTATGTGCAAAATTTGTTGTACAGTGAATTCAAAACCGACACACTCGTTTATTTTTTAAAAAGTGTAATGATTATGTGCAAAAAGTTGTTGTACAGAAAAGGTTATGGCATGTCAAGATTTCTTATTAAAGTTTTCAGAAGTTATGAAGTTTGTCGAGGTATAGTAGACAAGGTGAAAAAAATATGGGCATAAAATTTCAACTTCACCTGAAGGATGTAAAATTAACTGATCATGAAAAAAGGTGAAAGATAAAAGATAAGATAGCTCCATTGTTCTCTTCCCCTCGATTTGTTAATTTTAGATCTTTCGGTACAGTTAAATTTAGAGTTGAAATTTTGTATGTGTACCATCTATGCTGAGTTTAATTAAATATCTCTCGGTAAAGTTAAATTTTTGGACTAGATGATTTGAAACTTAAAACCAAATAAGCACTGTTTGTGTCTAAAGTGAAACAGGCCTCGGACTGCTCAGGCTTGATGGGCCTTGTGCAACTTTCTTGTGGCCCACAGCCTGCTTCAGGTGGATTTGGGCTGCAAACTATCTACTCCACGCGCCCATATATACCATACCAGGCGGACTAACCATTTTTTTCTCGTCACAGGCTCACAGCACAGCCGGGATTGTGTACCGGCGGCAGTGCACCGGTGCGGGCACGCGTCTGATTAATCCATGCTCCATCCATTCAATCGACGCCATCTCAGCCGTTAATAATACGGACCAGAGCCACCCACCGGCGCCCACCGCCGCTTCATAAATCATAACAGCACCGCCCGCTGCCGGCCGCCACCAACTTGTGTCTCTGTTGCCTTCCCCCTCCTCTCCCCTGCCGCCTGCGCATCTCTCCTGCCCGCCCTCCGAAGACCGAGGATTACCCATGGGCAACTGCCAGGCGGCGGAGGCGGCGACGGTGGTGGTGCAGCACCCGGGCGGACGCGTGCAGCGGCTGTACTGGGCCACCAGCGCCGCCGAGGTCATGCGCGACAACCCGGGCCACTACGTCGCGCTCGTCACGCACCGCGAGGAGCACAAGAAGCCGGAGCAACCCGAGCAGCAGAAGCCGGCCCCGCGGGTGACGCGGGTGAAGCTGCTCAAGCCACGGGACACGCTGCAGCTCGGCCAGGCCTACCGCCTCATCACCGTCGCCGAGGTCACCAAGGCGATGCAGGCCAAGAAGAAGGACAAGACCAGGAGGGCGCACCAGCTGCAGCTTCCCCAATCCAAGCTGCGGACCGGCGCCGGTGATGACTCACGGCTGGACGACGGCCATGATCAGGTACTGATGAACCGGCATTGCCATCCACTGCCGTGGTGTTCGATCATTTAATCTCTCCCCTGCTTTATTTTCCATGACAGTTGTTCTTTTGAAACATTAATTATTACCGTATAGTTTCCGCTGACTGCAGACCATAAACAGATTTTGATTGATCTATAATAGGCACCAATTAATATACGCTCCCCGATCAATAGTATTTTGCATGTTTGCATACAGAACATACCTGCTCTGCTTTGAATATTTGCTTGTGGTTTTAGTTACAACTTGGTACAAAATTTGTCACGGGCTCACAAGAGCACTAGCACTAGGATTTGATTTTGCCTCCAGTCACGCATCAGCTCATGCTTTCATTGACTGAGAAAATAAGAGCAGTAATGGCCTTATCCTATTCCAACTGATATTTCTATATTTACCTGCCCATCCATGGCACTAGCACCTAACCGACCTACCGATTTGATACTAAAGATATCATCATATACTTAGTAGATGATAAAAGATACAAGGAATAAGCCGCCCGCACTATCAACTGAGAGCATGATAACATCGCTTCATGTATAGTGCATAAATTATTCTCAAACCAGACCAGATAATATCATAAAAATGCCTTGGTCACATCATGCTTTCCTTGCACATCATGGGAACTGTAGGTATTGGTAGCTGGTTATATTTTGTGCTATCTCCTATAGTATACAATTAATTTAGGTAGAAGGCACAACAAGTTTGACATTCTCCGGTTCAATCAGTTTGATAATAAACGAAGAATATGGAACATGGCCGCATGATGCTCGCAGAGTGGCCAAGAATCCATCGGCACTCTTGGCAACTAATTACTAATGCGCACTAATGGACAAGACAAATAATGCACAATTTTATGCCTTTCACTTCTGATTAAACAATTTTATTGTTGCAAGTGTAGGAAAGTAGAGGTTATCACCTTTTTTTTTGGCCAAGAAGTTGTCACTTGATAACATAGATCAGCATGATAGCATAGTCACTATCTAACTGCTTACTCTACTGTCGCCTATCCAACAGGACAGGGACAACAGCCGGAGCAACACATCGACGCATTCTGGGGCAAGGCATCGCCAATGGCGCCCTTCTCTCCACAGCATTGCCGAAGTCAGTAGCTGATGCAGACAAATCAGTGGCCGGTGAGCCATCTGTGTTCTAGAATTCATGTTTGTTCATCCGACATCAGCCTGCTGCCTGCAGAGGAAGGAATGTTTGCGATAACAGGTCGATTTCCGGTGGGTTTGGCACTTCGAGACGGAACAAAAGATAAAATACTTGTTCTGAAGGTGCTCATAGATAGAACCTTAGCTCATGTAAGAAGTCACATATCTTACTCAGGTCATTTTTAGTGAGATCAAGATTGTGTACGCTTGCATCATCTCAGAGTTGGGATACATGGACAAAATGTCAAAAAACAAGCAGAGTAATCGATGTATTATACTGTTATATAAATTCCGACATGATGCAAAGTACCACCCCTCTCTTTCCAGATAGCTTTTGAGGATCTTTGTTACATATGTATATCGGTGTCCTTGGTGGTGTGCCGGCCGAATTGGCAATCATAGTCTCCGCTGCAATCATGCGGCAGGAGCTGGAATCCACGCACTTTTATGTGTTGGAAGCGAGCTTTATACCGCGCAGATTCGCGCTTTGGTGCACCTACTAGCTGAGCTAGGCCTGCGCGTAATGCATTGTTTATGCAGATGTGGTTAGCGATGGGAGAGACCAGGGTAATGGTCTCCAGATTAGGTGCCCACACACCTGAAGGGCGTACTTGTGCAATGAACAAGATGGGTTGTACTGGCAAATGATTGTCTCAGTAGGTAGAAGAGATCAAAAGGCACCACCAGTGATCATCCTGCTAGAAGACGACATCAGCATCCTGTTCTGAAAACTCTTCCTGTGAACTACAGTAAGTTACATAGTCCAAGCTGCGGTTCGCTGCCGGTCAGTAGAAGACCTGAAACCAGCCCCGCTGATTTTCAGAGTTGTAGTAAGCTTGCACGGACGAGCAAGTCTGGAGGAACTAATGAGAACTTCCAATTTTCTCGTGAGTTGTGAATTGTGATGATTGAGCGAGCCGCGCGCACAAAGCAGGCGCTACCGGATCCGTGATGCTCGCGCGCCGAATTGACCAACCAAACCGAAAAAAGCCGCTTTCACTTTGCCTGACGGCCGCAGCGCATATGCAACAGACAACACGCGCTCACTGATCGAGACGCCCTTCTCCCTCCACTCCGGCGTTGCAGATTTGGGATCCCCTTTCTTCAGAGGCCGAAGGGCCGGCTGGCTAGTGCGCATGCAACGGCTGGTCAGTGGCCAGTGCCGGCCAGTGGCCGGCTGCGCCCATGCGCCCACTGCACCAATGCAGCCAGCGGGCTCAGCGCTTTTGAGATGTGACTTTGGTCGAAAGGAACTAGTGCATGCACGGTTTTGGGAGATCGTAAAGCAGTGGGAGAGTCAGTATGCGCAAGAGAGGGGCGAGACGGCGAGCTGGTGACTGGTGAGAGCATCGGGAATGTTGGATCCTCATCATGTTGTTGCAGTGACGTTGGCCCCTTGTGTGTTTCAGAGTGGAGGTCTTGAGGTTAGCACATACTAGTACTCCGTATCAGTGGTGTGGAAAAGGCCTAGTCGGCATGCATGCGGCAACCGGCAAAGCTGCCGTTGGCATGCGCGTTTAAGGGCCAGAATTGCCTCCAAGTTACGACTAAGTTACAACACAGATTTATCAGGATTTTACATCAAAAGCACCACGGCATATATCTATAGCTTCACAAAATAGAACTACTACGACAAACGCAGCCTTCACATCTCTTCATTCTTCTTTCCCGGTGGACACCGTTCAGGATCACCAATTCTCCGTTCCCCATCACTTGAATCGGCTCGATCTGGTACAGATCACTTGCATCCTCTCCAAGGTCAAGTTGAGTTCTTGCAAATTCTTGATTTTGGGCAGAGTAGCCCCCAGTTTCAGAGCATGGTTGAACAGGGAGATGAACTTAACACTTATAAAATTTAAAACTATGTAAAGTGAATGAGATAAGTAAATACAATGTGAATTGATAAATTAAGCTATCTTAACCATCATCTAATTCTAAACTTGAGGCTAACTGCACCACTTCATCCCGAAAGGCTCATTAATCTAGTATCTAACACAGCGTGTAGAAGCACATCTTAGATTGCCACCATCCCAAAGATCAGCAATTAGCTGTTGTTTTTTGATTAACTATAGAGTTCAAAACTCCCACTATTGAATAGGAAGACTTGAGGAGCCAACCTAATCTTCAAAATCTAATCCTACGATTATTGTCGACTTTCCACGCGACTGATTTTTGCACTAGCCGTGTTCTTCAATTCCCTAGCTCTTTTTCTGTTCAGGCACGTATCTTCGCTGGCTGCCTGGCTCCACACTAAATATCGTCCATTATACTTGAACTAGCTTTACTAACCAAAATAGTCTGTGCTTAGGACTGGTACAACGTTGCTAAGCTGGATCTCAAAATAATCACAACTACTAAAGGCAGTTCCAAAAACTAGCACTGATCACACATCATTAGATAACACCTGCTAAAGGCGGTACAAGGTAGCAATATAATCTTATATCGTCGAAAAGGTAGAGTATGCAAGATATCGTCCTTATTAGGTAGGTTATCCAGACGCAGATTTGTCATCAAAGAGATAAGGGTATCAGTTTCAACGGTAATAACTGAACTTCCTAACAAGAATTATTACAGGTCCGTGGGATAACAAATTTCGTTTAAATATCTGCAAGTGCAATTTTGTTGGGTAGTTAGTATTGGTGCTAGTGTTAAACCAAACAAACTTGTGGTGCCATCTTTTGCTAAAAGTGTTGCCTGCCCTGAGCTGACAACTGGCTGCATTGATCCTCTCGTCCTGCTAGGAGTACTTGTCTTCTGTGTGCTAGGCTAGCTGTTTAAGGTACAAACTATTGTCCGGTTCATTTCTAAATGCGGTGGAGGATTTTTTGTGGTTGAGTTTTCAGCACACTGCAGAATGCTTACATTGTAAGTGTTCACTCGCAGAGAGTAGTGATTTATCGGCATGATTATGCCAGTAACCGGCAGTTTCTTTTTTAATCTGAATGACTTTAGTCTTTACGACGGGCCAACTTTTATTTGAGAAGGTAACAATGACGAGTGAGCCTAGGCCAAGAGGCCCGCCTTGTTCCACAGGCCAATTTTCCCCGTCTCAGCCCAGTTACTTGTTTGTAGCCAGACAAGCAACGCACGGACTCCCGGCCCAGAAACACTTCGCCCCGCTCCCTCCAACACTTCGCCCCGCTCCCTCCACTGTCAACGCCGCCGCCGATGCCCTAGCGCGCCGCTCAACACCCCAGACTCCGTCACGCTGCCAAGCCCTCCGCCGCACGTGCACGCAGCGCCGACCACCCCCCTCCCGGCTTTCTTCTCCATCCCGAGGCGGCCCTCCGTTCCGTCCCTTCTCGTCCCCACGATGACGAGGACCAACGGAGGCGGGCAGCAGCAGCCGGCTGGGAAGCTTCCCCGGAAGCGGTTCTACCGCGCGCGGGCTCACAGCAATCCGCTGAGCGACTCGCACTTCCCCGTCCCGGTGTCGCCCGACGAGTTCGACCTGTCGCAGCACTACCCGCGGTATTTCCCGGAGGACAAAGGTGGCAGCGAGACTGTTGCAGCGCCACGGATCCGCTTCGCAGATGTGGGATGCGGGTTCGGCGGGCTGCTCGTCGGGCTCTCGCCCCTCTTTCCTGACACGCTCATGATCGGCATGGAGCTTAGGGACAAGGTGATTATGATTTTTGTTCCTGTTCTTGTTCGCCCCCTGTTTGGATTGTTGTAATTCTAGAGTTTGTAGTTGCAAATCGAAAGTCACTAGTAGAAGTATGAAAATATAGGCATGCACTGCGTTTAGCTTAAATTCAAATTCAGATACTCTACTTAGAGACTCAAGCTTGATAGGAACCGTTTTTGGGTTCCTTTGTATAATGTACAATCGTACTGTTTATAACATTGTGAAATGTTCGGTGGACGATTTATGACTTATTGGAACATTAAACTTTTGACACTAAATTAGTATTTGACTCGCAAACTCAAAGAAAATGATTCCCTTCTGCTTTGTGGCGCCTTATGTGGTTGAGTGTATGCTATCATGTTGAACTTGGAATCCAAGGATGCAATTTTTTTATTTGGCATGATTCTAATTAGTCCTAGTTTCAGAGTTCAGGGAGTGATATCTAACTTCACTGTTTTACTTGTCGTATATACAGGTAACTCAGTATGTCAAAGAGAGGATCTTGGCCCTAAGAGCATCAAACCCAGGACAGTATGACAACATATCTGTTGTGCGCACCAATTCGATGAAGTACATCCCAAACTACTTTAGGAAGGCCCAGCTCACCAAGATGTTCTTCCTGTTTCCTGATCCTCACTTCAAGGAGAAGAACCACCGAAGGAGGGTTATTAGTATGCAGTTGCTCGATGAGTATGCTTATGTGATGGAAGTGGGAGGAATCATATATACTATTACTGATGTGGAGGAACTTGGAGAGTGGATGCGGTCATGCCTGGAGAAACACCCGCTGTTTGAAGCTGTACCAGATGAAGAGATAAAAGCTGATCCAGTGGTCAAGTTACTGTCCAGTGCTACTGAAGAAGGCCAGAAGGTTGCCAGAAATGGAGGGCAAACTTTCCAAGCCATCTTCAGGCGTGTCTCCTTACTAGAAGAATAGGCCACTTGGGAAGTTGTTAGTTCTAGTGTACGTTTCTAGCCTGTGTTACATGTATTGTGGCATTTCTATACATTTTTGTAGAAGAAATTTTGATGTTGAATGTGTATCGAGTACTAGTTTTTCATTTTTCCTTGTGTCTACAGCATCCTGCTGCACATGGCAAGACCATAAGAGCATCTGGACCCCTCCTTATTGATTTGTAGCATGCTATAGAAAGCTGATATTTATGTTTAAATGCTCTGGTTGCCTGGATCCAGGTACATTTCTTGCGAGAGTGTGCAATTCTGTATTAGAAACCTAAGTTCTAGTTGCTAGTAAATTGTGGGTTTTTATAATTGTACAAAGGTTTTTCATTGCCTTTTTGCGAGTCTAGGCTTCCATTTCAGGTTTTGACACAAGTCAAAGACATGGGATTTTATTATTCACACCGTAGGTGTGAGGTAACTTGCCTTCCAATGACATGATCTGATGTGAAAATGACAGTTGCAGTAAACTAACTTGATTGAGGTAAACAGTTTTGGCCAAACACAATTGAGATATAGACAGCTGAAAACTAACAGGTCGATTTTTATACATCTCAGTTTGCACAACCCATGTGGAAACACCAGGCCGAAACACTTGAAGATCACAGCAACAGTGCACTTTCAATAAAACAGCTGCATATTACTCTGTCAGGTTTGCCCAAAGTTCGCAGATAAGATCATCCGAAAGATAAAAAAAAATGATCATGATGTTCTTGTGCTTTTACCTATCTGAGGTGTGTTCTACATAAGTTGTTCATAAATCTGGGTTAGAACACTAGAACTGGGGATTCATATTGAAAGAGCAAGCAATTCTGAAGTTCTGAACAACTCGGAAGTCATATGTCCACATGGTTGTTGATATTTGCTCTTCCTTGGTGTCATATTTTAGGACCAGCAAAACTAAAAATCTCTGTTTCCAGGAACAACTTTAACTAGTTTTGCAAGATCATATGACTTAAAATCCCTTCCAAAACACAAACTCAGATCCAATGCAGTTCTTCCATCCTGTAATGTGTGCATAGAAAAAAAACTCAGATAAATTCAGGGCATCAAGACATCAATCTTCATCCATGAAGCTTGAGGAGCAAGTATGAATTGAGAGACAGCCATATAAACATCAGTAAGTTCAAGGTTGTTAACAGGGGCTTGCTAATTCACGCGCGCGTGAGCAGCCCTCCGCGCAAATTTTCGGACAGGATGATAAACTTTCCTTTTGTGGTAAACTTTCCATCCTGCAACTTTCCATTTCAGGAAAGTTTTTAAAAAAAGTTCCTAAAAAAAGTTTCATCAAAACTTTGAAACACAAAAGTTCGATCCAAACTCTAATCACGAAGTTTAACAGAAAAGTTCAATCAAAAGTTTCGTAAAAACTTTGAATCAAAGTTCAATGTAAAATTTGCATCAAAACTTTGGATCAAAAGTTTGCCGAAAATTCAATCAAAAAGTTTCAGATCAAAGTTCAATATCAAAAGTTGGGTTGAAACTTTTTCAAAAAGTTTTCTAAAAAAAGTTTCATCAAAACCTTAAATGGTTTGCTCGGTTGAGAAACGAGCGAACGCTCGTGAATAAGAGATTCCCTTGTTAACATCCTATGGAAAGTAATATAAAGAGGTATTAAACTGCAGGCTAAATAGTAGCAGTAGCAGAACCAACAATAGGTAAAAGAAAACGTTGCACCGTAGAGGCATACTTTGGTTCTTCTTGACCTATCTGCACCATTGACAAGCAAGACCTTTGCTATATCTCTGTTCCTACTTTGTATGGCTATATGCAGTGGTGTCCATCCATCCTATATTTAGGGGAAGTATTGTATAAGAAAATCGCATGCCTCCGAAAAGGAGTAAGATGACATATAAACCATTTAACTCACATTGTCAGCAACATTGACATCAACCTTATATTTGATCAGTAACTTCACAGTTTGCAGGGCACCAGCTTGAACAGCATAATGTAATGGTGTGGCTCCATCCTGCACAACGACAGACTTAATTCAAGAGCCAACTTAAGGGGCAAATCTCAAAATTAGAATTCATAAATACATTCCAGTATCTGAGAGATCAAGAATTGTGACTACAGCTAAAACCACTTCAAATTATTTTTCTTAATTCTAACTGAGCTTCACTCTATAAAAGGCTTGGGATAAAAGGCTACCCCAACTTGCTTGGGATAAAAGGCTTTGTTGTTGTTGTTGTCGCTAACTGAGCTTCACTCTTATGAAAATATGTAAAAACAGTTCACAAGGTTGTGCCAGGTACTCACTTACCCTATCTCTAGCATGGGGATTTGCCCCTTTTCTTAGGAGATGGCTAATAACAGCCTCTTTTTTACCTATGATCGCCTTGTGAAGAGGGGTGAAGCCATCCTGAACCAGAAACACTCCAAATGTTAACTCAGCTCTCTCAAGATGGAGTTTCTTAGCCATCAAACACTGAAAAAAATCATCAGCATATAACCTACTTTATCAAGTAAATTGATGTCAACGCCTCTGTCCAGCAGCCTGTCCATGAGAGGTATCTGCAGTGCCAAGGCGTAGCTATGAAGAGGGTTCCATTTTGGCTGCACAAGACAATCCAACTTCAGGGTTTCAAAGCAAAAACCAGTATTTCAGAGAAGTTGAATGAACACTCCATACATTCATTTCAAGTAGTACATATTTCGGTTATTCAATTGCAATTACAGTGCAAGAAATTTCTGATATACAAAAGATGATTCCTGGTTTGAAAGGCAGTGGGATAAACTTAACTGATGATATTTTGCTCACATCAGGGGCCTCGTTCTGGTCCAAGATATTCCTTTCTTCTGGAGTCAAGAGAGACTCGATTTCTAGGAAAATCGGATACTGAAAATTAATTCTAGAACTCAAAGCAGCTAGTACATCTAGATGCCGGAAATGGGAATCGTAAGCAGCTCAACCATATATCACAGAATCAACTGCAAAATGCTAATCTGCATATATCCCTCGCCCCAGTGCGACAGGGGAGTGAACAGTGAGCGTAATGGAAGAACAGGGACCTACGAAATCGGAAAAGGAGAAATAAAGGAGTAAATTGGCCAGCTAAAATCAAAGATACCTCTCCTGAGTTCCTGTTCCTGCTGCCGCGCCGCCTCGAGCCTGGAGAACGGCGAGAGAGACAGGGAAGGCGAGATATTCCTCCGCTCGGTCGCTTCGTAGTCGTCCTCCTCCTCGTAGTCGCTCCCGGACCCGTCGTCTGGCTCCTCCCAGAAGACGTTGCTGTCGGAGGACATGGCGCGTCTTGAGGCCTTGAGGCCTGCATACAGCCGCCGCGGAGGCGGGCGGTAGAGAAGAGGCAGAAGGCGAGAGGTGGCCGCGGGGAGGAGGTGGGATAAAGAGGCGGCGGTGGTGCTCGCGGGAACGGGGGCTGCGCACAGGTGCATTGTGCCACTCTTCTCCGGTGGCTGGTCGTGCTCGTTTTCCAGTTGCTTCAGATTAGATGCGACAAATCATAACCTCTTTTGTTTGCCTATATTCACTTGTTTCATCGTTTAAGCCTCTTATGCTTCAATTCCGTATACTCTAGTTTCAATTGAGAGTTGTCTTATGCATTTTTTTATTCTCTGTCTTATGCAATTAGATCAGTATAGAAGGATAACCCTTCAGAGTATGCCCTGATGAGGATAGTAGGCGACCTGTCAGTGCAGCAGGTTTCAACAATGAAATGACAGTATAAGGAACTGCGGCTATAGTAACCCAGAAAAACATCAATTTGGATAAGTGATGACTGCAAGTGAAAGAATTCTGGTGGCAATTTTGAAGAAAAGCACAACTGATAGAAATCTGACAATAGATGAGACCCATAGTGACATAAGGTAGAATTCAGGCAAAGTTCTGATCAGCAAGCTAGGACCCAAAAGAATTATCTCTGATTTTTTTATACACAAAGTACCGCTGATTTAGTCATTTTAGGAATAGCATATGTAAAACAGTAAAAAATGCTAATAGAAGAACCAATAAGTCATGAATCCCGATCTTACTTTCCAAGTCAACAGTAACTAAGTTTAAAAGTTTAAAATACTTCTCAAAATCACAAGAATATATCATAGACTATATTTTATTTTCAAAACTTTTTTAAAAGTAATTTCAAACTTAATCGTTCATTGAGATATTGCAATGAGTTCTATAAATATTAGTTAAATGGAGCAAGAAAAAGTCAAATGATCTCCTAATTCCAATGTTAATTAGGGAGGCTGGGAGAAAGACATATCATTTCATCCATTGTTTATGTTCACTTTCATTTTTCTATGGGAGATATTGTAGAATAATTCAAAGCAAATTCATCCATTCCTCGCATTGTAGAATTATGCTTCGAATTTTGGAGTATGACTGTCTATTCTTTTTTTCGAATGAAAAATAAAGAATTTTTTTAATGAATATACTGTATATTATGTGTCAATATCGTCAACATTTTGCCTTTTGTTTCTTCGTTTTCAATACCTCCAACTAGGATCCTATTGCTAAAACAAGTGGCAGCACGAGAAATGCAAAAAACACAAGGAGACAAGAAGAAAAGCTGAAGAGCTGCACGGTGTAGGAGACGGAAGAGAGAAAAAAGGGAAGAAGCCGCAAGACCCGCTCGCTGTGTTGTGTAGAACTCGCCACCTCGCCGCGCCGCGCCGCACCGCCCGAGACGAGAGGAAAAATGTTCGCCCGAACCCTCGCCGCCCGACTCCGCGTCGAGCCCCGCCTCGCGCCGTCGCATGCGTGCCTCCTTCGCCGCGGCCACGCAACCCGTGCCGCCGCCTCCACTGCCGCCGCCGTGGATGACATCGCAATAGATGAGGACCCGCCGAGCGCCGCCTCACCTTCCTCTGTCGCCGCCACGGTGGCGGTCACCGCGCCCACCGTCCTGCAGCCGCGCGTGCTCATCTACGACGGCGTCTGCCACCTCTGCCACCGCGGTGAGCGCGAGCGCGACCTAGCTCTTTAGGGCCTTTTTATAAGGAACTTGTTATACCTTCTGCGGATTGTTCGTGGGGTGAAATTGACCGATGCTTTGCAATGCAGGGGTGAAGTGGGTCATCAGGGCAGACAAACACGCCAAGATCAGGTTCTGTTGCGTCCAGTCCAAGGCTGCAGAACCGTACCTGAGGCTGGTCGGCATGGACCGGGAGGACGTCCTGCGACGAGTGCTCTTCGTCGAGGGGCCTGAGGCCTACTATGAGGGCTCTACGGGTTAGTGACTCCTGATCAGATTCAGAGTATGTTGTTTTTGGGTGATTTTGTGGTATGAACAAACCTTTCCCCCTGATGAAAGACTGGTATGATCAAGCTTGCAGTGCGACACTTAGGTATTGTTCATTGCATAATACCGAGAATGCTAACAGTTACTGTCAACTATTTGGTGTTCACTGATCGGCTATCTGTGTTTGAATGTCAATACTAGTGAGAGATGATATAGGGCCAGTTGGACCTAGGTGCCTAAATTTGGTGCAGACAAGTCATACTCAATTGTGGTGATGTTTTTAGCTCTTCTGATAATTTGACATCTATTTAGTTCTTCTGCTAGAGTTCCATGATTGTATCATGGAGTGAATTGATGAGTGATGTTTGAGTTATGTGCCTTCCAATGTGACACTGGTAGGATTTATGGGTAAATCACATTTGTGCTTCCTGTCGATGCCTTCAATCTGGGCCAGTTCATTAACTAGCCTTGGGAAGGATAGAGGGTAATGCCTGTCTCATCAGTTATCTGTCCATCTAATTTCTGTAACTTTGTTGTAGTCTATCATTCTATTATTGGTTTATACTTCTTTGCACAAACTGTTTTTTTACAGCATTGTTGGGCTCCTGTATCAAATTGTGCAATGTTTTGGAAACTGCAATTTTGTTGTGACACCAAACTACATAGAATCTTTTGAACAACTCTTCTTTAGCCACAACAGGGGCTGCAGTCTGTCCTGGTTTATGTATTTTAAGCTGTATCATTTTTCTGTCCTGGTTCATGTAGTTTACTGTATCATTTCTCATGGCAAATGTTCATCTTAATAGCGGTGTTGCATTCTCTACAACGATGGCACTAATACTTGCATATTTTGGTTGCAGCTGCACTGAAAGTTGCATCATACCTGCCCCTTCCCTACTCAGTCTTGAGCTCCTTGCTGATTGTCCCAACCCCACTGCGGGATGCAGTCTATGATTATATTGCAAAGAATAGGTATGACTGGTTTGGCAAAGATGACGAATGCATTGTCACCAAAGACAAGGAGATTCTTGAGCGCTTCATCGATCGGGAGGAAATGCTTGGTGGTGGTCCCAGCGATAGCTTCTTCTGATCACATCTTCAGCTGTGACCTTGCTTACTCTTAACTGTAGGCAAGAGAGATGTAAATAAGATTCACATCCATCTAGGTACTGGTGGTTAGTTTTCTTGACTTCTGGAAGTTCTTCCCTATACCCATTAAGGGTGATGCACCGTTGATTATACGCCCTCTTGCAAGATTTGGCAGTTCCTTTCATTTGTATCACAAAGGTTCTGCTAGTTGATACCAAAAGAAACCAAGATTTTTGCAATACTGGATTGATAATTTGTGCAAGGCATGAAAGTTAAAAAAATGCCTTGTTGCTTGAAATTATCTTTCCAGTGATCTGACTAACATTTCTTTGCAAGTCCTCTACTAGTTTGAACGACTGAACCGTTACTTCACCCTGTACAATTTGTTGCATGATACCAATGGCTCTTTTAGGTGACTTATATATATTTAAGGATTATAAAGTGTATATTTGGCTATAATTCGTTGAGATCCCATGTGATGCTAGTTTTTTATTTAAACGCTTAAAAGAAGAAAAAACTAGACCACAATGGGCAAGGGGAGAGACATCCTTGCCTTTGTTTAAGGAGCTACCAGCACTCGAACCGGGGCGGCTAAGCAGAGGCCTTCCGCCTGCCTCAACTAGCTAGTCAACCCACAAGATTAAAAACCTTACACAACAATGGTACACTCCAGTCAGCAAAACAAAATGTTCTGCTGATTTAGAAGATATAAAGACTTGTATGAATAGAGACTGCTTGGATACTTCTAACAACCATGGAAAAAACATAGAACAATAGCCAAGCAGGCCCACCCTAGTAGTCGCAGGCTCGCAGCACAACAAAAGGGAAGGAGCTATGAACGTATACCTTTACAACATACATTCTCTACAGGAAAGTCTGAAAACAATTAGAGGTTACGCTCATGAGGTTCCAGCCAAGGGTATCCAAGTGTGTCAAACACATCCTTCTCGGTGTGACAGTTCACTATAGCATCTGACCTCCCTGCCTGTGAAATTTACAACAAATGAAATGAAGCTTATAATTGGGGATTTTCTATTGCTGCTGATGAGTACACGTACATGTTTTCCACCACTGCCCTTTGTCGCAAGATATAATCCTGTGTCGTCAAGTACATATCCTTTTGATTCTGCTAATAGTCTTAATCTGTATGTCATAAATATTGAGCTTAGTCTCAGTAAATGTACTTTTGTTTGGGGTCATCAGAACAAGAAAAGGGTAGGTTCAGAGTTTCTACCGCCTATTTAGTACATCATTTCCAGTCCATGCAAGCAGCCCACATGCATATCTGTTCCTTGGGTATACCTGTCAATACACGATTAAAGTATGTTTAATGAAATAACTAGGCACCACAAATTCATCATTGCCAGCACCAACAGAAAACAATAGAAAATATATATAGTCAAATTGTTTCCAATGTTTTTCCAAAAGCATCAACATCATTAAGGATATGCAGTGGAATCTCCATGTACCTTTAAGTCGATACGGTGTCGCAGGTCACGCCCGGGATATGTGCAAAGACCAAAATAGGTGTCAACCCCACTATCAGTACCCTGTATTGGTTTCAAGCTAATTCAAATAAACTTTTGCAGGAGATGAGAAGAAAGAAAACACTAATTATTAGGAGTTCAAGTTGACATATTAATTAACATATACGCCAAGTTCTTAGTTTCATATGAACTTCCAAAGAAACTACACTCATTATGCATTGTTTAACAACTTACATCGACACTGTGTATGCTAAAGATAAGATCTTCCCTCAAAAAGTTGATTTCCTTCAGCCGTCGAACAAACTTTGTTAAAAAACCACCATGACTGGAAAAAAATCATATAGGTCACTTAAACATTCCAATTCTTACTTAAGAAATATCAGATTGTAGAAGCCGGCAAAATTTGCAAACTCTGAGGTTTACCTTTCTCCATCAGGATGAGTTATAATAATATCCATGTCACCACAAGAAGCTTTTCCACGTCTATATGATCCTCCACAAACAATTATTACCTCCAAATAAAAAAAAGGCCACAGATAATGAACAAAGGTCATACAAGACTGCAAATAAAAATTTACGAAGGTGTTTAATTTCTAAAGAAAGTTTGTTATTGACAGCTTTTGTGTAACTCACCCCAGGCAAAATATCCTTCCCAACATCTTGCAAAAGTTTCTCCATCTCACTTACCTAATTAAAGGGAAAATGTATCATATACAAGGTTCAGATACAAAGCTGAGTAATTTTACAGTTACATACCTCATGTCGGGGGATTCTTTGCTTGATATCATCAAAGAACTTCAATCCAATCCTCTGAGCATATGTAAGTGACTCATCTTTTTGCAAATCATCAAGAGTACG
The DNA here is from genome assembly GCA_031894775.1 of Chloris gayana. NCBI lineage: Eukaryota > Viridiplantae > Streptophyta > Magnoliopsida > Poales > Poaceae > Chloris > Chloris gayana. Next base: position 189,957 of record JAUNZO010000649.1, read on the forward strand.
GTGTCCCTTTTCATATAACTTCAGTGCTGTTGCAGGACCAATGCCCCAAACTTCACCGAACAAACTGATTGTCCGTACCTTAAAATTAAATCATGTTATATCTACAGATGTAACCCAATAGATCTTAATTGTGAACTACTTGGTCCATACCTTTTCATCATTCTCAAAGTGTTCCAGCTTTGAGAGTTTTCCAGTAGTCACTATTTCATTGATCTGCATATAGGGATTGCTAGAATCAGTTGTGATCAGGGTACTCGTGAATGTAAGGTTCACAGTTTTTCTTGGAACTGTACTACTGGGATCTGCATATAGTAGGTTTAGTCTGCTTTGACGTTATTTTGACCAATATTGAAACATGCCTTCTACTAGAAAACAGAGTCATATGGATAGCTATATGACCCCTGTGATGCTGAAAAAACATGATATATAGTAGTCTATTTCACATCATGGAGCCAAAAAATTATTTGCTGGCTCATCAATTTGTAGATGTTACATCAGTAAAAGTCACCTTTAGGAAGCAATACTAACAGTGCAAAATGACAGATTTAACATACATACGTGGTCTTTCAATGATTTCCCAATAGTAGGGAGGTCTTTGACTTGGTCACCACTTTCTATTTTGAATGGCAATTTCTCAATCACTGGTATGGCCTTGTAGTAGCTAAATGATCTTCTGTCATCTCCCAGGGCTTCAGGAAGAAAGGAAAATGATATATTAAAGAAATCGACTAATGAATGAGAATTTGCATGCACAGTGCACTTACCCCTATAAATATCGATAAGTCTTCCAAAAATCTTCGTTATGTTCCTGTTTAAATCTGCTGGAGCATATATGCTGGGCCCTCCAGAAGAGGCTTCCTGGCAATAGAGTCCATGGATGAGCACTTGAACATAAAATCCACCCAAATCACATACTCAGTGAATACTGAGGGTGATGGCACATAGATTTCATTTAACAGTTGAGACCTTTTTCCAATATAGTACTCGTGCTTGCCAGAACGGTAAATGGGAGATGTGGTATTAACCATTCAGATATCATTTTGATGTTTGTAAAACTAAGCTCTAAAATGGTTATAAAGCAACACCTATTTGTCTTTTGTTCTCAGTAGACCCAGTACAGGATTGAGAAAACTGAAGGCAGGATCAGCAAGAAATCAACATAATTCAAATAGAAAAATGCCAGAATAGTTTTATAGATCATACTTATACCTCAATGTCAAATGTACCATGAGAGCCTACAGTATCTCCAGAGCTGGTCTGGCTACCTGCATACTGGGTAGGCTTCTTTTCAACACCTGAACCTTCATTCACGTTTGCTGATGCATCTGGATGCTCAGCACCAGCTAACTTCTCCCGATCATCTCCACCAGTTCTCTGTTGATTTCCCTGATCCTCCGATAACATCTTGCTCCTTTTAGCAGGCTGTAAAGAACCTGAATCTTTGGCGTGAGTTGCCTTCTTCGGCTTGAATTCTTCTTCATAGTTGATGGCAAATTTATGCTCTGGAAGCCTTTCCCCGGCCTTGAGGCACTCCTCCAACCACTCAAAGGATACCACACTCTGCGATCAAAGTTGACTAGTTGAGCCTTAATTGCAATTTGGCGTAACAGAGAAGAAAAGAGAAAAAAACTATCAATGATGCGAAATCTCAATAGCTTGAAAGGTCCATAAGGCTTCATTTATCTCAATAGGTTGCCAAAGATGCCAAAAGATATCAATTGGACCATATGAAGAAACAAATGCGCATCGCATTCCTGTCAATATTGCAAGAGGACATTTCTATGTTTACTTCCAAGATTCGGATGCGTCATTGGAGAAGGTTGCAGCAATTACCCCACGGAAGCGGTGGAGCCAGGCGGCATCTAGCTCCCGGAGCAGGGCCTTGGCATCCATGGCCAGGACGTGGTTGACCGCCGGCGCGCCCTTGTCGATCTTCTCCTGGACGCGGCCCCCCATCTGCACCAGTCTCTGCTTCCACACCTGCACCACCCAACCCACGAGCATAAGCAAACAACACCTGCAGGCGCCGAAGAGCGGACCGGAGATGCCAGGGGGAGAGAGCGAACCTCAAGGCGGCGACTCTGCACGCTGTGGGGGACGAGGAAGGCGGATACGCCGCGGAATATACCGTCGGGGTCCCGCTCTGCCGCCGCCCGCGCGGGCCTTCGCTTTGGCGCCATCGGAGACCCCTCCCGCCTTGTCCCCTCGCGGCCTCGCCGCTTCGTCTCGGGGTTTAGAGTGTTCGACTGATGACTTGCTCACCCGCTTCTTTTCTGCCAAAGGAAGAGATATATAGAGTAGAGTAGGAGTCTTGTTTAGGACCCTAGTGTAGATGCTCTAAAGAACGCCGATCTTTTATATCACAAAGTTGTTGCAATTTGCATTAATCTTTTATATCACCTGATGTACAACAGGAACAGCAGAGACAAAGAATCACACCGCACACAAATCCTATTTGCAACTTCAATACCTCCAAACAAGCGGAGGGCGATTATTGCTTGTAAACAAATCAAATCAATACCTATAATTCTTTCCCCCTCAAATTTTACAACTCAAGCCTTGTACAGTGAAAAAAGCCTCAAACACAAAACACGCCAAACTATCAACAGTAAATATTCGGCCGTCTCTGTTAAAAACTGTTGCTAACTACCTGTAACCGGCCAATCACTCTCAGGCAGTTTCTGCAGTGTCCTCTGTAGCCGAGGGCTTCTCAGTGGCAGTGTCCGGCGATGGCGCCTCAACGGCACCACCATCGTTGGACGGCTTGTCGCTGGCAACGCTCTCTTCAACTGATGATGTGTCAGTGGCTGACTTCTCAAGAATCACACTGCCCTCTGATGGCATGACACTGTCGTCCTCTTGTAGTGGCTGCTTCTCGAGAACCACAATGTCTTCTAACGGCGTGGCATTTGTAATGTCTTTCTCCAATGGCTCCCCATGAGTAGCAGAGTTTTCTGATGGCTCTGCACTTGCATTGCCTTCCTCCAACGGCTTCTCGAGAGCTACACTGTCATCTGATGGCTTAGCACTGACCTCGCCTTTCTCTTTGGGTTCCTCGAGGGCAGCATTTTCTTCTGATGGTTCTGCACTAACTTTGCCTTCTTCCTGCGACTTCTCAGAAGTTGCTATGTTTTCTGACGGCTTTGCAACCACCTCGTGTTCCTCTATTGGTTTCCCAAGAGCACCAGTGTCTTCGGATGGCTTTGCAGCTGCTTCTCTTTCCTCCAACGCCTTCTCAGGAACTAAAATGTCCTCAGATGGCTTGCCACTCACCTCATCTTGGTCCAGTGATTTCCCAAGAGTAGCATTATCTTCTGATGATTCTGTGTTAGCTTTGCCTTCTTCCGACAGCTTGGTATCCTCGGATGGTTTCTCCAGAGCTGCACTTTCCTGTGATGGCTTACCACTAATTTCTTTTTGTGTTGAATCCTCAACATTTGTGTTGATACCTGATGGTGTTTCTGAGGGTGAACTGCCTTGCACAGCCATCGTATCAGTAGCTGAGCCACTTTCGGACAGTTTCTCTGAAACAACATCACTTTCAGTTCTGGATGGCTTCTCAACAGAAGCATCGTCTTGAGGTTCCAATGGCTGATCAATTGACTTATCGAGAGCAGCATCAGCTTGAGGTTCTGTTACTTCCATGGTACTTGCATCGGTTAGAGACTCTGATGGCATATCACTGGATGCATTGCTCTCAAACTCCAATGGCTGTGCTGATAATTTATCAGCAGCTGCATTGCTTTGAAGCCCAGAAGGCTCATCACCAGCTGTGCTACTTTCATGCACTTCTGGTTTCTCAACTGGTTCATCGCATTGAGGTTCTGATGATTGCCTGGCTGCCTGATCTGCATCGTTTTGTGATTCGGCATGCTTTCCAGAAGCTATGCCACCCTCAGCCTCTGATGTCTCATTGGCAGTAGATTCACTGACAGGCTCTAGTACATTCTCAAGATCTTCATGTTGAGGCACCAGTGGCTGCTCCGTGAGCGCATCGCTCTGATGTTCTGATGGTTGTTCCTCAGCACAACCATCAGGCAGTGGAATGCTTTGAGATTCTGATGAAAGCCCTTCATGTTCTGAGGGGTCCTTGGTTGCTTTGAAAGGAGCAGCGTCACTTTCAGGTTCATTTAGCAGTGCTCTCTCAGGAGATGTTTCACTGTGTGCAGTGCCCTTGGTGTCTTCACTTTGAAATGTCTTCTCAACAGCCTCTTCAGTTTGAAGTGAGTGCTCAGACGGTTCATTAGTTTGTGATGGCTCTCCTGCATCATTTTCAATTGATGTCTTCTCGGAGATCAAAGCGCTTGGAGGTGGCATCTCAACGGCCTTGGCACTTTCCAACTTTTTATCAGCTGGCACAATGCTGTCTGAGATCTTCTGATCAGATATATCACCTTGAGATGGCTTCAATGTGTCTTCTATACTGTCGATCTTCTCGACGGTATTGCTTTGAGGTAGCTTCTCAGCAGCACTGTCCGTCTGTGACATCTTCTCAATTTTACCAACACTTTCTGATGGTTTTTCAGTAGGCTCTGGGATCAGAGTTGATGTCATGGTAGGCATGTCAGTTTGTGGCGTTGTTTCTGTGGAAACACCACCTTGCAATAAATTCCCTGCAAGTGGGAGCTCTTTAGATGTATCACTTGTTGCTGATGGGGTATCAGAAGTATGCACGCCCTTCTTTGTATCCGTTTCAGTGTTCAGAGCGACTTTCTCTGGTTCCTCAGTAGGTACACTGCTTTGCAACATTTTCGTGACCACTGCGTTGCTGTCTAGAGGACTCTCGACAACAGTCTTGCTTTGCAATGGCTTATTTTGCAATGTCTTATTATTGCTACCTGTATCACTCTCAGGCTGTTTTTCTGGGGCCACACTTCTTTGCCATGACTTTTTCCCAGCCGCACTACTCTGGGATGGCTTAGCAACAGCCATGCTGGTTTGTGATGCTGTCAAAATCCCTGCACCACTTTGTGATGGTTTCTCAGTTCCAATATTCCGCTGCCACAGCCTTTTGACAGTTCCACTGTTTCCAGTCGTCTTTGAATCAACTACACTGCTCTGGGGTTGTTTTTCAGAACCTATATTCCGCTGCCACGGCTTTTTAACCACAGGGGCAATATCTTTTGCCGCCTTCACATCATCTGCACTCTTGGTTTCATCCGCGCGCTTTGTATCATCTGTGCTCTTTGCATCAGCTGCACTAGCTTCTGAAGGTTTCTCAAGGGCTTCGGTGTGTTGCTGCAGCTGAGGGCCTGTTGTACTGATTTCCTCTGGCTTCGCATCAACCATGCTTCCAGACGATTTCTCATTATCTACATTACTCTTCATTGACTTCTGATTGAACACCCTGCGTCCCCATGGCTGTTTAATTTGTGTGGTGCTTTCTGATGGCTTCATATCAGTTGGTGGTGATGATTTCTCAGTTGGACCACTGCTCTGGATTTGCTTTTCAGTAGCAACAATACGTTGCCATGGTTTGGCGACCCGTTTGTTGCTTTCTGATGACTTTATGTCATCAGCACTGGTTGCTGCTGGCTTCTCCGATGGTAAACTACTCTGTGGTGGATTTTCATTTGCTAAACTTCGCTGCCACGACCCTTTTGCTACTGTGCTGCTTTCAGATTGCTTTGCATCAACTCCGTTACTTGGTGATTGTTTCTCAATGGCAGCACTGCTCGGTGATGGTTTATTGGTTGCACTACTTGGTAGCGGTTTATCTGTATGAAGGCTGCGCTGCCATGGTTTTCTTATGCCTGCACTACTTCCTGATGACTTTACGTCAACCACAGTGTTCTGCAATGGCTTTTCTACACTACTTTCTGATGGCTTGTTGCTGACAACATTATTCTTTGACTCACTCTCAGCAACTCTTTCATATTCTGCTGAACTCTGCAGTGTTATAGTGCTTGCTGATGGTTCTGTGACACTGATGTTATTTTGCAATTGCTTTTCTGTTGCAACATCATTCTGTGGTGACATTTCAGCTGCAGGCATGCTTTCTGATTGTTTATCATCACCTTGACCTGGGTTATTCGCAGCTTCTTCTGTTCCTAGTTGTTTATCAGTAGCTTTCTCTGCATTCCCAGAGTTCTCGAATTGACTGAAATTTCCCTTAACCATAAACAGTTGAGAATGGTGGGTCTTGCAATAAAGTTTTCCATCTTGCATGATATGGTTGGATGGGCTAAGCGTACAACCACCATGGGTGCAGCGGAAGCATGATTTATGGTAGGAGCTTCCATTAAGGGCAACCTACAAACAGAAAAATAATTGAAACTCATTGTATTATACACAAATATCATTATACAGTAATTTACAAGATAAATATAAAAATGTTTGGAATAATTCTGTTGAAAAAAAAAACACTTCAAGACGAGTATGCTAACAATACGAACTTATTGGCATGGTATTCATCTCCCTTCAAATTGTACCATTAAAAAAAAGTTGAAGCAAAATTTTTTTGAAGAAAATGCAATTTATTCTATAACACTTCGACAACTACATACTATGGGGGTGCTCGTTTCCTGCAGGCTAAAGTTAGCCCTGTCATATGAAAACAAACACCCCCTATGTAGGAAAGGTTACTAAAGTTTCAACCAACTTAACAGACATGTTTTCAGTGGAGAAGAGATCAAGTTCTTTTTTTTTCCATTTTTATTGGAGAAGAGACCATATTCTTGAAATGATTTTTACCAGTTGTTACTTGGAAAGGCATATACTGTATCAAATGTCTGTATCCTGCCAATTTCAGATATTATGGAGACTCGAACAATGGATATACCAAATTTCGATTATATTTGCAGTTGTGAGATAAATATTCCTACTTACAAGTTACAGCAAGCACAAAAAGAAGTAAATCATATGTTTCATCCCCACTGTGATAACATGAAGTAGCACAGGTCATGAAGATAAATAATACTGACCTTTTCAAGAGGGTACACGGTCTTGTTACAAACGACACACTTTTCTTGTGTACCAATAAACATGCTAGAGAATCTACTGTTTTGCTGGCCCTGCACGTTGCAAAAATGCAGAGGGAATAGACATGAATTTATTGTAAATTTTAGCACCCTAAACGGCCATTCAACTGAACAGAAGGTGTACCTAAAGAAGTTCACAGTACCTTAGGTCCACTTGATTTTTCCGACTTAGCTGATCTAGTCACACCTGGCAAGATAGAGTAATGTTTTAGAGAACCACAATAATGCATTAGAATGACCTATTAGCTATATTTGAAAAATTCTAAAAGGCAATACCTAGCCTTCTGAGAGGCTACCACATACAATGGGAAAGACAAAGTTGAATGTCCAATATAAGCAAATTCAACCATGGCTAAAGAATTGTAATACAAACAATTTGTCGGGGGATTTACAGTAGAAGCATTTGAGTCTGAATGTCCTGGGTACCTTCAAAACTTTTGTCCAAACTGCCGGTAGATTTCAGTATCTGGTCATAGTGCGGTTTGCAGTATAAGACCCCTTCGATGGAATTGTAGTTACTAAACTGCAGAATCAAGAATCAAATGAACAAACTTAGTTGCATAATTAGTTTGATTAGGCTTCACAATTCTGATGTACTACAGAAGATATAGAGTGATTATTATTGCTCCGGAACATGCTACAGGCTCTACCAAACAATGTGCTTTAAAGGAATAATGGCATATGCCTAATTGGGTAACTAAACAGAATACATATCAGAAACTCATTTGTCTTGCATTGCATTATTGCTGATTATGTCAAATTCTGACAAGAACTGTGATAGCTAGGAACGTGCCTTTATGCTCTCTGAAAGAACAGCACACAACTGATGATTTTGTAACTTTTGTTTTTGGATGAGTTGGAGACACAGAGTCACAAACTCCCCATGTGCAACGAAAAGCAAGTACAAAGAGCTCAAGATATAGATAAACAGTTAAACCAGTACGTTATATCAAAAAGTTCGGATGGATTCCTCCAAAAGTTAAAATGCACATATTATATTCATAAGGACAGCAAGACATGCTAGAAATCATTCCGTCGTACCAGATTACAGTTAAAAGAAAACCTGTCAATTATGATAATGCATTCATCAAAAGAAGACAGGTAAATGTCCACTCAGGCAATGATTTAGCATTTGCACTTTGTTTGCAAGCAAATCTTAAAGTAAATAAAAGAGTAGTACTTTCCCATGTGGTCGCAAGAGAAAAAAGAAAAACTTATTAGCAGCCATCACCCATGAACCAACAAAATCCAGTACCATCATATCCCAACTATAAGGGAAAACAAATATTGCAGCATACTGTACTCATACATCTAGTGGAAAAAAATATGTCAATAACCAAAGATTATTTTTCTCAAGAGATAATGCTTGAAAGATGCCTCAACCTTGCCTTTTGTTGATTGGTATCCAGTTCGCTACCGGTCAGTCACACATGAGCTAGTTGGGATGCAAATTCAGCAGCAAACAAACTCATTCCGTGCGCTAATCCTGCACACTACTGTGGCAGTCAATACGAACCTGCAACCGAACTTCTCCGTATGTCCAGGTGACAAACTTAACTCAGACCAAGTGGTACAGCAACAGAGCACCAAAAATCAACTGATCGAGCAACTACACGCAAGGACGGTATGCAGTACAGGATGCTCGACCAGTCAAGTCAAAGTTATTTTAACAACACTAATCGAGTAAGTACAGCACAGCACCCGAGCTGATGCGTCACAAGGTCAAAGAGACTCCGACGAATCGACCGGGCAAGCGGGGGAGCAACGAAAAGAACAGGATGGAAGGGGGGAGGAGGACCTGGAGGGTGCTCTTGCAGTGCTGGCACCGGAAGCAGGGCCGGTGGTACACGCGTCCATCGGCGGTGAGCTCCTCGACGGGGTACACCGTCCGGCCGCACGACGCGCACTTCTGCGTGGTGCCGCCCCACGCCGCCGACATCCCGTCGCCGGCGCCGTCGCCCTGCGGCGGCTCCGTTCTCTTTCCCTCCCGCGATAAAGAGAGCGGCTGTTATGCGTACCGGAGAAGGATCGGAAGATGGAAAGCGACGGCGATGGGTGGGGTGTGGGGTGGATGATTGGCGAAGGTCGAAGGCAGTGGCAGCACAGCTCAGAGTCGTGGAGGGAAGGCGGGCGGAGAATAACGGCAGCGCGGACGGGAAGTTGGTGTTGGTGCGGTGCGCGCTCCTGCCGCTGGCTTTTGTCAAAAGAGGGAGAAATTGCTACCGCAAACATGCACAATGCACCCCGTCCCGAAAAATGAGTAGAGTTTGCTCCAAAGCACCTTTCCGAAAATCAATGTTGATTTGGTTGCGATGCTATTTGCGGCAGACAACTTTCGATTATCCAGACGAGTAAAATGAGTATTTTTTCCATCGAATTTTTTGTAGGATCAGGCTTATTTGGGTGTTATCTTTTCACAGAAAAATGTTTGAATTGGTCTTGCTAGGTGCAGTGGCGAAGTCTGGATTAAAATTTATCTATGACAAACACACTACTACTAATTTACATACAAAGTAATAAGAGGATACAATTGTATGATCTAGACTTCTGTGAGACCCGTTTTTGAAGCGCTAGGTAAATTTCTGGATTTCCCTTCACACAGTTGGCAAATGATATGCCACCTCGCATTTGATGTCTCGGGTACGTTTAGTGGGGTCCGCTTAGCTTATTCCGAATCTCCCTGAGCAGAATGATTATCGCTTGTTTCGTTCCGGGACCAAACAAAATCACTCGTAGACTAGCACCCGCACGCATGACACGCCTGACCCACCAACACATCTCGCGCTCACACGCCCCACACATCATCAAAATAACAAACGGATGTTTTTTTTTATAACTATAACAAACGGATGTTATGTGGTAGACAGCACGCTGCGGGTGCCCGTACCGTCGCCTTCCCCGCCTTTAAAACGCGCCGGGCCCACGACGATTTTTCCGTCCTGAACCCGGCGCCGCGCCGGCCACTGCCTGCTTCTCGTCGTGACGAAGTTGGAAGCGGCCGCCCCCACTCCACTGACACGCTCACTACTTCCCGCTTTCGTTTCGTCCGGCGGCAGAGGCCCACGCCCACCAGACTCTAGTAGAGGTTAGGCGCCGCTGGATTGGATTCGAGGGGATTTTGCGTTACGAGCGAGCACGTCGATCCGACGCGCCGAAAGCCGAACGGGTCCCTTGTGCCGATGTGCGATCCTCGCCGCGCCGGCTTGGCACGGAGCGGCTTTTATTTCCGGGAGGAATCTTTTGAGGCCGTCGTCGCGCGCGGCAGGCAAGCGCTTACTGGCAACGGAATGAGATGGCGCAGCGCCCTGGCTGATCCTCGCTTTTCGTTCGCCTAGCGGTAATCTAATCGGGCGTAGCCCGTGGGTGCCTGTAAAGCGTAAAGGCTGCTCCGTTTTGGGGTACATGGCGGTGGCGCGACGGGCGCTTTTGCTGCGGATTCCATCGCGGCGTGCGTGGAATCATTGTGCCCGGTGGCGCGGTCGCGGGTCGTGTGACCGGTGTCTCGGCGCGTCGTGCTCGCACGAGCTCCAGCCTAACGGCTTGATGGCTTCCAATGGACCTAGTTTGATCGTCGGGCTTGGAGCCAATATGCAGGGAGCCCGGCCCAACTACCATCCAGCTGCGTCGCCGGCCTCCGAACGACAAGCTCTTTGCAAGCAGAAGTAAACAACAGGTAGCGTAAGATTTCAACGCAGCTTCCCCGTAGGCCGTAACGAGCTTTAGGAATCGTGCGTGGACTGACGAGGATGGGTTGAGACCTGACTGGTGGCAATGTTTCAGCTCCCAGGTGGATGGACTGTTTCGGTTGAAGTTTCAAATCAAGTTTTCTCCGTTTTGTATTCCCTCCTCTTCGATCCATTGAAAGTCGAGAAACTATCAATCGATATGATTTGTACTAGAATTTATATTATTAATTTTTATAAAATTATGTAATATATAGATAGAGGAAAAAACTTGTTAGTATATAAACTATATAAAAAAGGTTATTTTCTAGACCGGTTTCTATCTAATGTTCTTAGACTTTGATTGAAAGTTAGCAAGCCCCATTTTTCTCTGTGATTGTGACTTCATTTTCGAAACCGCTGCGATAAACATGTATGTTACAATTATTTTATTTTTATAATTATTTCATTTCTAGTAATAAAGTGAATGTTCTAGTAGTGAAAAGTCATTGTTCCAGTAGTGAAAATCCGGTGTTACAATAATAAAACCCCAATGTTCTATTGGTGAAATTTCGTTGTTCCAATAATGAAAATTTACTGTTGTTCTCGTAGTGATAATTCATTATTTCAGTAGAGATAACTCATCGTTATAGAATCTAAAAAATAATATATGTCTCAAAAAATAAATGAATACAAAATTGATAAATACATATTATAATTACAAGTTAATCTTCATTTTTAAAGACAAAACTACTAGTATTTCTTTGAACCGTCAAATATGATGTCACTCCTCGGCGCCTGCACTAGCAAGCCCTGTGGGTCACACTACATGCACACTGACGTCAGCACCAAACATGCATGTCAGCATACGAGATCCTCTACAACATTACCGTCATTGTGCTATTCATTAAAAATATCTCTGGGAGGTAATGTAATACTTGTTGGTACTACAGTTGTCGGCAGACCATGTAAATCGAAAGCCCTCATTCGTCAACATGCACACGGGCATGGCATGGACCTCACATATGCTCCATACTGGGTGGATCCTACACAAGTGTGGGTCCCAGTACTATGGTTCATTGATTTGTAAGTTTGTCTAAAACTTTATTTAGAAGTTTAATCCAAAATTTGGTCAAATATTTAGTCTAAAGTGTAATCCAAAATTTTGCCTCAAACTTGCTTCAAAAGTTCCTGGGAAAATTTTTACTAAAATAGAAAATTTTGGGAGAGAAAACTTTCCAAAAAAAAGAAAGAACATGTTGTCAGAAAGTGAACTCAACTTAGCTTGCTACTACATGAGCATGAATATAAAGTTTCAACAATTCCTGTGTAAGCATTATGTATTGGTAACACTAGCACTCATGGCTTTCGTAAAAGCAGGATGAAACATTATCCTCTAAAAAGATCTTTTTTTAACAAAATAAAGATTGTTTTGTTTGATAAAAAGAGTAAAAGGTGAACTCAAGGGCATATGCCCCTATTTTTTTTATTTTTGTAGGACCAACTGTAAATATGTTTTTGTTAGTTTGGTGCTTGATGAGACATGCTAAGCTTGATTAAAGCATCAAAATATGAATATGATTGGATGAAAATTATTAAACCAACATATAATAGTAGAGAAAATGTGCATTAATAAACAATGTTATACCTCTAAAAATGTTACGGAAAAGGTATGATCATTTTTTCAGTTGTATAAGTTTGTAACATCATTATACCCTTTGACTTCTAAATATGAAGCTGAAAAAAAAATTCCATAACATAAAAACATTTTACCTTGGTGAATTGTAATGATTTGAAGAAAATTCTTGGTAAATGCTAACACAACTAATTTTTTATTTTCTCTTAACTGATTACAGCTAAATCTAGTTCAATCTAGTTTCAATGCAGAGGAGCTACAGGGATCTGTGAGGGCTACAATAAATCAGTGCCAGAAAGTTCATGACAGCTACCGTAAATATTGCTACTGTTTATATATTTTATTTTTTTCCACCCTTTCTTGTAGCAGTGTATCCTGACTGTTGGTTGCAGATCGAACGTTTAGAAGAGATGCCTAATGCAGCTACAGTTTCCCCTCTACATTGACTAGTTATCGATGCAGAGGATCTGAATCCGAGAGACGTCCTCTCCACGTGGCGCACGAGAACCCAGCGCGGCGACCCGATCGGCCGGTCTTGCAGCGCCCACACCTTGGAGTATTCCACGGAGAAGTGGACGAACGGTAGGCACCCGTCGGTCACGTCACGTAGAAGCCCAGCACTGACGGCGTGCCGTCGGGATACACGTTCGGAATCGGCGCCCGGCAGCGGGGGCCGGGTTGCCGACCAGGAAGACGTCGCACGACTGAGGGACGTCCATGGCGAGGGAGAGGAGCACGCAGCAGCCGGCGCGTGCAGTCCTGAGCCACGAACCGCTTCGCCAGGGCAAGCGCCACGGACGGCGGCGGCCTCATGGAGCTCTTGCCGCGCACCGGCACGGACGCGTGCAAGGCCCCCTTGTGACAAGCGAGGCACGCCAGGTACGCCTGCTCCCGCACGGCTTGGCCTCCTGGAAGCCGGGGAGCGGTGCCGGGGCGAAGAACGGGGCCGGGTGTCCGGCGTGCGCTCGGCCAAAGCTGGGTTCGGAGATCGATGAGGCGGCGCCAGTCCGGGCAGACGGCTTTGAAGCGAAGCAGAGCATCGGCCGGGACAAAGGATAGCACAGAGGAGACGGTGTGAACAACTTGTTTTTTCTCCGGTAATTTGTTGTCTTGTGCTAATTTATTGGAATCATGTAAACTGCTAGGCGAGCCTCAAAAAGCAAGTCGCATTGTGCAGGTTAGAAATTGAGGTAGACATACATTTATGTAAAAGTTTTCTTTCATATCCACTTACATTACACAGCAACTACACGTATGAAGCCACCAAATAACGTAACTGTGCCCTAAAAGTCCATTTGCATAACCTTTCCTTATAAAGACACTGTCAACTATTCTTCCGCCAGTTAATTATTTTGACACACTACAACCAGCTTATTACCTTTTCCTCCTGTTTTCTTAGGCTAGCTTATTATTATTATTATTACTAGTCGTAGTTGCACTCTGCTGGCATGTTGTTCTTGAACCTGGCCTGGTCAGAGCAGTAGTTGTAGTTCATGTACTTCTGCTTCACGCCGTCGTAGGCCGCCCGCTGCTCGGCGGTGAGGTTCTGGTACTCGGCGCCGTTCCACCAAAGGGCCGGCGAGTCGCACGGCGTAGCTGCCGCGGGGATGCAGGCGTCGACGTTGAATCCCTGGTACCCGGCAGTGAAGGGCGCCTTGGACCAGTCCACCCTGGTCTTGCCGCCGTCCGTGGCCCAGTCGGAGCCGTCCCAGATGCTCGCGCGGATCAGCATCGTCTGCTTCGCCGGGAACGGGTACCCCGGCACGGTGCCCGTCAAGTTCCTCAGCACACGGATCGGCTTGTCGTCCACGAACATCCTGGTGATTTAATTAGGTCGCATGCATGTGAAATCAGTGCGAAGCTTAATCAATTAATTGTTTAATTGTTATAACTATGCCATTAGCTATAGCTTGCTTACACGAGCTGGTACGGGTTCCAGAGGATCTTGTAGTCGTGGAAGTCGGCGGCGGGGTCGAACCACAGGTGCAGCCTCTGCTCCCGGTTGCCCTGGCCGTTGACGAAGACGTTGGTCTGGAGCGTGATTGGCTTGCCGTCCTTGTCGCCCAGGAACTCGAAATCCACCTCGTCTTTCTCCAAGTTATTTTCTGGCTGCGAGATGAGCTAAGCAAGCAAGAAAAATCCAGGTGAAGGATCGATTGTATTTTTCAAAGTCGTGTAGGTTATGTTTCGTGTGATCAGGAAATGAAAACGTTGAGTGGCTCACGTAGAAGGTTGTCACAACGCCGGCGGTGTACCCAGCGGGCAGCTTAATCCTCAGGTGGAAGAACCCTGATCCGTACATGGATTTCGACCGGAATCCGGCACCTGCACGATCAGACGCATGGCAGGGCATAATTCATAGTTAGCAACAACGAAACTAAACGCATCACAAGATCGATAGCAGTGCACAGCACGTTACCAGAGCTTTGATCCAGGGCGAGGTTGACCTCCGTCCCCTGATCGACCAGGTGTCGGCCGTCTGCACCCCACTGCGCCACGAAGCTGTCGTCGAACCCCGCCGTGGCTGCACCCACCGCCGGCATGAAGCCAGCTACCGCTGCCAGGACGACGGCGAGGAGAAGCCACGGGCACACCGCTTTGGAAGCCATCCCAAGCAAAGAGAGAGATCTATCTGTGCTCCTAGTGAGCAGTGGTTGTGCGCGGTCAGGATCAACAACAGCTAGCACACAGCCCTATATATATAGCTGCAACTGCGAGCCTGAGTGCCTGACACAGAATGCACGCTGGCACGGTAGTGCCGTAGTGGTAACAAGGAGCAGCGTGCAAACGTCTGTTCTATCGTCTGTCTGCCACTGCACATGGCGATCGAGTGTTAATTCGGTCATGCATGCTGGTATGTGTCCTGATGGGTGTCAAACGTGACGACGTCATTCGATCCAATTTTGGGCCTGGCTTGATTACCACAACCACCAGATTTGCTTTTATTAGTGTGCCTGTAATAATGTTACATGCATATTTGGATTCTTGACACTTCCTCCAATGCAAGTGGGCATATATGTTTGGTTAGAAGTACACTGCTAGAACACGCATTTGCCAAATGAGAAAATGGAGTATAAGGCCATGATGACCGATGTCAACAAACAAACATCCTTGCGTTTCTTGTGTTTACATTACACTAGTGCGGTTGCACTACTGGCGAAGGAATTCTGATTGTCCAGAACTTGCAGGTCGCAGCGATCACAATGACCCCCATTTGGGAAACGCCAAGGTGATTTTTGCATGCATGTTATTCCATCGTCTACGAGAAGGGCCAGTGCTCTTGCCGTGTGTCTATGTTACTTTCCAGTATATAGAACAAACTACGTGACCATCCCAAGCAAAACGTTGCATCACACAGTCGGCCAACCAAGATGCAAAAGGCAATAGATACAGCAATGTAGTGTTATGGCGTGTTCACATGCCCATGTATTGGTAAATAATTTAATTATCTTTATTTAATAGGAACTTTTACTATTAATGATATTTATGTTACAATTATTTGAGTTGAAATTTTGCCTTTCTTACATGTGTCTACCATCTAAGAATTTGTGTATTTTTTCATAACAAGTATTCACTATAATGGTAATTGTGAATATTTTATATGTATTTTTACAAATTTAAAAGATAAATTATTAGTTTAAGTTAAATTTATCATAATGGTAATGGTGAGTATAATTTATAGAATAATACAACCATCATAAACTGGTGGGTCTTTTTTATCCGACTATACAAGCAACTTACAAATCATAGTTCAATTCTGGCACCATCTGATTATTGAACCTGGCCGTATCCATGCAAAGATGTCTAAAACTAGTGTAAAGTGAGAATATGATCGCAATACCTAGTGTTTTGTAGAATTTACTCAAGAAATTAATTACAATTGAACAGATATATGAGCATGTTAAGTTAAACTCATTGTATAATGGTAATAGTGAGAAATTTAATAGAAATGCTGGATAATTTTACTACTGTGGGCAAGTTAATGTCAAGCCTCCAAATATAGTTTTAATGGTGGGTACTTTAAGTTAAATTTATTTTTTAAAAAAAAGTTAAATTATTTAGGTAAGATATTTTAGGGTGAGTTTAGTACAGCTCCAGATTCAGTCTAGAAACGTTTCACAACATCAAACAGAAGAATCACTAAATACGTTTGGCCAAACGTTTCACTGTGATTCAAGCAAGAAACATTTCAGATTTTGACATTTTGGAAGTGATTCAACTGATCTGACCCAAAATCTGAATTAATTCTCACATACAAACACACCCTTAGTAATTAGTAATTGACGTGATGGATAATTTTAAATTATGAATTGTTCTCAACACATTAATTATAGTTTTCCTCAAATAAATCACACATACATTTCCGCAAGCTGATAGATTCGATCGATCTGACAAAGCAAACAGAATGTTACTCGTCTCTGCACTCGGCGGCATGCACAGTTTAGGAACCTGGCTATCGGTGCAGTTTCTGCAGTAGTTGTAGACGAGTCAGCAGTATAGCAGAGCAGGTACTCGTTGAGGAAGCGGATCCATTATCGTACTCGTACTGCCGCTGATGCACAGGTCCGGGCGGCAGTACGGCATGGAGAGCCCAATCCTTCGTTGGCGCCCTCGTATGCCTTCCTCTGTGGACCGGTGACGTTCAGATACTCGCAGCCGTTTGACCACAGGGTTGGCGAGTTGCAAATGCATGGCGGCGTGCCGCTGCCGTCATCACTTCGTCGCAGACTACCCTGCCGTGAAGGGCGCCTTTGGACCAATCCACAAGCAAGTGAAAGGAAACAGGTGCATGCAAATTAAAGAACGGAATCAAGCAAAGAAAAACATAGAAACTTTTCTCATTTGCGCCAGGAGTGACTTTTTTTGCGCACATTGTCACGTTCCCTCACTCGTTGCTGCTGTTGAATGCAAGCTGGCATTTAAGATCCGTGCAATGTTGCATTAAGGAGGACTGTAATACCTTCCCTACAACCGTAACTTACAAATGCTAATCTTCGTCTCTGCCATTTTCTGTGGCACCAAAACAATAAATGTGTGTTGTGGGGCTCTGGATCACTGATTGAATGGATGTAATTGATGAATTGAGTCTAGATTTGGAACCTGTGTGAGGCAGTGTACTAAAAACCTCAGTGTGGTCCGCACGACTTGGGCATTAATTGGCCACATTGAATATAAGGATGGATGTTAATACACTTGTAAATACGAATACAAATATAACTTTAAAAATTCTGACTTGATAAAACATGAATGTACTATTTATCTGTGGTCATGAATATTTTGTTCGTGAAAGATGTGACATATTTTACAAATTCAAATAACAACGAATTTCTATTTTATAACTTAAGTCACAACTCAAATACATATTGATGGAAGTACAACTATAACAAATTTACACTCACACAATAATGACAATATACCTTCACCGGATGGTACATAAATGATTAAATGATTCTTATGCGTTACACATGATCTCCTTACAAACTACAAACTACAAGTAAATTCAAATACTACGTATATGTACAAGAAAAACTCATTGCATGAAGACAACACATTAAATAAACAATGCTATTTTCTTTTTGTCTACCAGGCTTTTAAAATGATTAATATCAGTGAAGTTGAATATACCTTTCGATATAACCGTACAAGCATGACCAAGATAAAAACAAATTGCACTCTGATTCGTGATGAAGAAAAACACAATTGAAATCTCACAAAAATTAAAATTGTAAATGGGTTGTACACAAGTACGTATTGTGTGGTCCACATAAGAGGGACCGGGTCTTTAAATTGGTGTCCTAAGTACCTTTTGGTGCACCAAATATTCAATGCTTGGTTGTTCATCTGCGGGGATGTCAGTCCATGCGTCCGTTCTCCCGGCACTTGCCTCCGTAACGGGGATGCATTTCTGTAACTATTGAGGTCAATACATCTTAACTAGTAATCGTGTTTTGCAGCTCACATTTTAAAGTATAGGTGTGTTGCATACAGAGGGTGGGCACAGGGCATATACGCACCGAAGTTATATTGTTTGCGCCAATACATTATTCGGATATGATTTTTAGTGCAAGAGGCCCCTTATTTCTATAATAAAGTCGATTTCCTTATCCCATAATACAATGGTCGATCTCTCGTGGCCGATTGGAGGGACGACTGCTGCGGTGGGCACGTGGGATTGCGTTGAGGACATACGGACCTACACTCCTCCATATAGTGTCCTAACACAGTGGTTCTGGTTTTAAATTCATGCAACAGTTGTTGTTTGAATTAACCTTGATGCAAAATATCAACTTTACTTTCCTCCCGTCTGGCAATGTAGCATAATTACTTTATGTTAGCGAACCTATTTGGGTAGCTCCTTGCAGGTTCAACCTTGAGTAGCTGATAACGACCTGCTGCAAAATTTTGTGTTTACCAATGTTAGTCGAGAACCATTACAATAAATATTAATAGTATTAATTACTAGCGGTAAAATCAATAGTTACTTATAGTACAACCAGTAATTACTAGCAGTATGATTGATAATTATGGTTACTATGTAAACCCTACTGATGATTACCATCACCATCAGTATGAGATGTGCTTTTGAGCTTGGAAGGTACCGAAGAATCTTTGCTCGGATCCAATTATCTCGAATATAAGATACTTAGTGAAAGGCGCTAATGTCATGACCATGGTTCAATTTACCGTTCGGTAACCGGCCGGTTACCGCGGTTACCGCAGTTACCGAGCCGGTCCGGTAACAGTGGACGACCGATTACCGGTCATTTAAAATTTGAATTTTAAAATTTTTGAAAAAAATTGATAAAAAAATTCGTAAAAAGACTAGACGTTATATGATGATTTTTAGTGAAATAATATTACAAAAATTCATAAATTTGAGGGGTGAAAAAAATGAGAAAGGTAAAAATGGAGAAAATGAATAAAAAAAAATCAAAAATAACCTTATCCCCCTTCACATGAAGGTCATTTGTTCAATATTTGTTGTACCTATTTTTTATCACTAACAATTATACTCTAATTACATGTGAGATATTGACTACTCGTAGGATTGCGCTAGTATCAATGGATGAATACGCCAACTGGATGCAGCAACCATGGTCTCTTGTGTAATGCATACTATATTTATTGTAATATGCATAATATATTCTAGCTCGTATAATTATTTGTTGAAAGACTATGTGATGTAATAGATAATTTATTTGAATCATATATAGTATGGATTGTATGTCTTGCTAGTTTACATGATGTTATCTAGATTATATGTGCTTAATATCTGTGTTCCATTTGTGTAAAAATTATGCAAAGCTCATGTTATTTTTTTGCCTTTTATTTTATATTTTCCCTTTTTCTCATTTTATATCGGTTTTCCGTTACGCCTTGCGGTAAACCGCACTTACCGCTCGGTAACCGCCCAGAAAACCGTTTTTGGTTCAAAAGAGTTTGAATTCTCCATTTGTGCGGTTTTCCGGACCCGCGGTTACCGCGATCTCGTGGTCGGGCGGTAGCAGCGGTATAATCGGTAAGTTAAACCATGGTCATGACCTGACCGGAAACAAAGCAAGATTGGAAAGAGGTGGAATAACAGAAAGGTAACCTGGTTGTACCATTAAAACCAGTGAGGGAAAAGTTTAGCACAGTTATATTGCTAATTAAAGATCACACTAGAGATCCATGTGCGTTCAACACCGTTTTCTTTTTCCTATCTATGAAATAGGGCAAGTGAGGGCGATCTAGTACATCCTGGACTAGTAGTACTAGGAGTGGTGCCGAAAACTAACCTAGTCTTGTTTTAGACGAAAAAAAACTAACCTAGTCAGATCAGTTATTCGAAACTCTCTTATTGTCAAGCATCAAGTGGTGGATAGAGCCAACGAGTTCCGCGGAGCACACATAGAAGCTGTTCAGCTTTAAGAAATGTTGGCACAACAACAACCTGCCTACCAATCCCTCCCTCTCTGTTTCTTAAAAAAAGAGCAAATTCCTTCTATACCATTCAAAATTTTCCAACTTTCTTCTATGCCATTGAAATTTTCAAACTTCCCTATGTATCATCCGCTTAAAATTTTTATGTCCTCTATACCACTGGCGCTAGTGCTTAACATTTATCTCTATTCGCTAGCTCGAAAAAAATACTTTCTTTACTCGAAACTTTATGAAAAATTGTACATTTA
Source organism: Chloris gayana (assembly GCA_031894775.1). Lineage (NCBI taxonomy): Eukaryota > Viridiplantae > Streptophyta > Magnoliopsida > Poales > Poaceae > Chloris > Chloris gayana. The sequence goes on from JAUNZO010000649.1 coordinate 210,406, forward strand.
TAGAGTAACACGTGGAGAACATTTTTTGTTGTTGAAAAACAGATTGGTTCTATAACATTTTTGAATTTGAAATTGATGAACCTGGTAAAGCATTAAGGTTCAGAAATACTTTCAGAAGTTAAATTTCGAAGTTTTGAACCTTAACGCTTTGCCAGGTTGTGCAATTTCAAACTCAAAAACGTAGTACAACCAAACTGTTTTCCAACAACAAAAAATGTTCTCCACATGTTACTCTATAAATTTACAATTTTTTCATAAATTTTGGAGTGAAGGAAGTATTTTTTTTCGAGCTAGCGAATTGAGATAAATGTTAAGCATCGGCACCAGTGGTATAGAGGGCATAGAAATTTTAAACGGATGGTACAGAGGGAAGTTTGAAAATTTTGATGGTATAGAGGAAGTTGGAAAATTTCCAATGGTATATAGAGGGAATTTTCTCCCAAAAAATCCCTCCCTCTATTTCACATCTTGATTATGGATGGTTAAAACTTAATAAAATACTCGTGTAAAATCTACATGCTTTTTTTACAATCTGATCATTGTCATAATCAGCATTATGTGTTCCATATTTAGCGGACTAAAATACACCCAGGTTCTCGAAGTTTCAAACCTTTTAATCTAGCTGTTAATCTTCATTATTCTTAGCCATGCTGGACATATTTCTCTTCCTCCCTCTCATACGGGTCTCACTCTGTTGTCTCCTCCTGTGTCTTATTAGGACAGAGATGAGGACCAATCTAACATTGCCGCCCGCTGTGTAGTGACACCGAGTGGACCACCAAGGTGCCTCTCCTGCCCCTCGTGCCAACCTTCTCTACGCCTAGGAGTTATAAAAGCCTTTGAAACCTTAATAAAACCCTAATAGCCAATTCAATAATTACAGATATCTTGCTGATTTTGGTTTTGGAGTAATTCAATAAGAATGAAACATATATCGACACATATATGAATATACAATAATTTTAATGTAGTCACCAGCAATTTCAAAATAAATAATTGTAATGACCAGAGGCGGCTAAGTCCCTCAAGAAAAAGAAGATTAGATGGTCCAAGTGCACTTAAATAGTGCAGAAGATGAGAAGAGCAGAAGGAGCAAGGATGTTATAACCACGTATACCAAGACATCACTGAACATACGCCTCATGTTTGTTTATGTCTCATTATCTGTATACGAGTCGGGTTGGAAACAAGACGCAATTTAGTCCCAGATTGTGTAGACTCCGTGGATATATATAAGCGCCCGCATCCTGATTTTTTCTATCTTAACAAATCTAGAGAGATAATAATTGATTAACTGAAACCTAATGAACAAGATACTGCATTTATTATCCGTATTAACTGCATTGGAAGTTTGCAGAATACTTTGAGAAAATAATTAATTAATTACTTGCTCAAATTGGACATTGATCAAAGTAATTAATTAAGTACTTAATTACTTCTTCAAATTGGACATTGATAGTGCAGAGTCTAAAGGTTGATAGATGGAAATTCTCCAGTATATTACCAACTAACCATATCAAATGTTTTAGTTATCTATCTAATCATAATATTTCTAAAACTACACCTAAAAGATTTCAGTTTCCCTCAAAAAGAAGAAGAAATTGATTAAAGTTCATATAGTCCCCCTTATCACAAAACAAAAATTATCTGCAATTCTTGACTCCTAGTCTGATATTATGATGCATTGGTTAAATTGGTAGCCATGATGCTCATATGGTCAGTTTATTTAGTCACACACTGCTAAATTGAGCCAGTCCTTATCCAGTATTTCCCGAAACGAGTTCATGGATTATGTAATAAGGAAAATCAGTAGTTCCGATTTTCCTTTGATAATTAAATCCAAAATTCCAGTCTTTGTACCCAAAAGACTACATTAAGGAAGATGCAATTCATTGAATGAGCTTGATATTATCTTGATTATCTATCTTCCATCCAACAATTAACATATATTACTCCATTCATGATATCATTGATTTTGTATGCTATTTTTAACCATTCACCTTATTCAAAAAATTAGTTCAGATGTGTAAATTTATCAGTTACTTCACAATTTTTTAAGTGATAAAAAATCATAAAAAAATATATGATAATTTTTTAAAGTTTTTTAATAAGTCGAATGGTCAAACATAACTAAAAGGTCAACAACTACATTAATTTCAGAACGGATGGAGTATATGATATATCATTCACATGAACCATAACAAACTGATATTTTTTATCCAACTACATTGACAGCTTACAAATCATAGCTGCACTCATGCGGCATGTGATTGTCGAACCTAGGAACATATGAGAATTTAGGTAAGACATCTCTTACATCCTTATTTGAATGTCAAAAGAAGCATCTATGTTTGATCTTAAGGCCACAAAATTAATATGTTAATAAAAAAATAGGCCATTGGATTTTACGAAAATCTAATTGTCCATATTAAAGCATAGCATCCATGTCAAATATAACAGAAATTATCATGTAAGAATAAAAACTAAACAAACTCAGTGCTGGGTTCGCCAGTTTTCCCACTGATGTGAGGATAAATCATCAATTCCATGTTTTCTTATAACATTTAAAAGCGAAATCCCGGTCTCTGCACTTATAAGCTACAGGCTTTCTCAGCTTGATTTTGATTACTGTCTCTTTTTTCTAATGTTGCAATAAAGGTACTAAAAGACCAACAACGCAAAAGGTTCGAGAACTTAAAGTTATCTATTATTGAAAAAGAAAAATTGCTCAATGCATAGCATGACATTATCTTGATGACCCCTGACCGTTTCAATCATTCCTCTTGCAATCAACATATCAGTCACATAACCATCATAAACTGATGGGTCTTTTTTATCCGACTATATATACAAGCAGCTTACAAATCGTAGCTGCATTCCGGCGGCATATGATTGTTGAACCTGGCCGTATCCGTGCAGTAGTTGTAATACATGTACTTCTTGGCGCCCTGGTACGCCTCCCTCTGTGCGTCGGTGACGTTCCGGTACTCGTCGCCGTTCCACCACAGCGCCGGCGAGTCGCACGGCGTCGCGCCGCCGCTGCCACCGTCCGTGGCGCAGGCGTCGACGTCGAAGCCCCGGTACCCCGCGGTGAAGGGCCCCTTGGACCAGTCCACCTTGGCCTGCCCGCCGTCCGTGGCCCAGCTGGAGCCGTCCCAGATGCTGGCGCGGACCAGCATCGTCTGCTTCGCCGGGAACGCGTACCCCGGCACGACGCCCGTCAGGTTCCTCATCACACGGATCGGCGTGTCGTCCACGAACATCCTGGGAATTTTGTTCAGGCAACAATGCGCCAGTTAATTAGCAATATTTTCTCTGAGGTGCCGGCCGGTACGTTATTAGGAATCCATTTTCTAAATTTTTAACTGCGTGTTTCGTTCATGTGAAAACGTACGTCCCTGCGAAGCAAGATACTGGAACATCACTAGTGCGTAGGTTCGGTAGTAGGGGCGAGCTGCGCTTACACGAGCTGGTACGGGTTCCAGAGGATCTTGTAGTCGTGGAAGTCGGCGGCGGGGTCGAACCACAGGTGCAGCCTCTGCTCCCGGTTGCCCTGGCCGTTGACGAACACGTTGGTCTGGAGCGTGATTGGCTTGCCGTCCTTGTCGCCCAGGAACTCGAAATCCACCTCGTCGTGCTCACTGTTTTCCGGCTGCGAAATAAGCTACCCAGAGAAGAGAAGACACAGACGTAATTAATAATAAGCATAATAGAAGGTTGTCAGGACACCTTGATGTATTTAGGGTACGTCCAACTCACATAGAAGGTTGTCACGACGCCGGCCGTGTAGCCGGCTGGTAACTTCATCCTCATGTGGAAGAACCCTGAGCCGTAGGTCGACTTGGACCGGAACCCAGCGCCTGCACGATCAAACACACACGTTAAGACCAGATCATCGACGAGTTTATTATTTACGAGACAGAAAAAAAACAAGCAGGCATGCTATTCATTCGCTTCTTTCAAGTAGTGCACGCACTGCACGTACCAGAACTTTGATCCATGGCGAGATTAACTTCTGTCCCGCGATCGACCAGGTGATAGCCATCTGCACCCCACTCCACCATGTAGCTCTCGTTGAACGCCGTCGCCGTGGGCGTCAGGCCATCTACTGCGACGATTGCCGCCACAAGGAGGACGACGAGGGAGGAAGCCATGAGACCACTTTGGACACCATTGCAACTTTGCAAGCACCAAGACGACGAGATGTATCTATGCTTATCACAGGCATAAAGGTTGTGGGAATGTCTACCACCTAGCACGCCCTTATATAGGTGACAGCTAGGCCATGCACGCCGGAGATGACAGACGAGGACACAGCTTGTGAGGTTTGCCTTGCGCACACGCTTGATCAACTTGGGCACAACGCACTGGCACAAGTTTGCTGTGTACTAACAACGCAGGGCGTCGCAGTAGTGTCACCGTTATGGTCCTTGTCGCTGAGCAATCAAAAACACCGCGGGGCTCTTAATCACTACTCGTACTAACACATGCATATCTTTGGGTTAGGTCTCTGTCGGAGTCTCGGCCAAATGGACAAGATGGTATGGGCTTGTTCCTTCTCCGTGCGGATTATTAGCTGTTCGTATAGATATAGATATGATTCTCGGCAGTGCTTATATCCTGTCTGTGCAGTACTGTTTCTTTCTTCTGGCGTCTCAAAACGTTTTTCCAAAATGATTGTGGTTGACTCAGGACCGTGACGGATATCAGCAACACGCATAAATTTTCAGAAATGGCGGCAGCAGATCAGATACAGAGCAGCGGTGCCTGACCGGTTCGTTCCCACGAAGTTGTGGGAGCAGTCAAGGCCACGCAGATGCCGTGATGTCACCAACCAAACATGCTGCTTCTGTGCTTGTGAGCAGCAGTTTGTTGCTCCACTAGCCAATGATTTACAAGTGGCTCCGTTTACGAAACGCGTAAGCTATGTCGTCCAGGATCAGCCGTCGATGCTTATCTTCTTGCAGTTGTAACGTTCATTACGCATTAAGACCTATATTCGTAGGAGAACGTGAAGGCAAGTATAATTCCATTTTCATGAATATGGCAGAGGCAAACGAACAAAGGAACCTGCATTCCACACAGGTCAATCTTTGCGTGACAGTCCAAAGCACCTGCCATTTTGAGCGATCTGTCAATAGGAGGGCTACGATCATCATCATCATCCCACACATATGGGTTGCGTAAGATCATTTTTCACTGAATTTGAAGGACGCAAACAGCAACGGCAGAGCAGAGTCGCTGCGTAATTCCAATAAAAATACACACCAGAATAACAATACACGTGACAAATAGCAACAAGAAGAATATTCATGAGAAAGCTTTGCCAAAATTAACATGTTTACATGTGGCGTTTATCGTAAATGTAACAATTCCAACCATATCAATGGTCAGTCAAAATTAATGTCTCCAACAAAATTGCATATAAACAGTTGAATGCCTAACCTACGGAGCTAACTAGTTCACCAAAATTTTCTATACAAAGCTTAAAGGATGCTCTATCCTCATTTTATTACTAGACCTACTTGATCCAGTGGCATATTGTCCACAAAGCAGTGAATTGCTTTCAATGCCATTTTGTGGCTGCTACTGTGCAGAGAGAGACCCGACAACTAAAAGTAAATGTCTATCTCCTTTTCATTCATCTCATATACATGATCCCGTGCTTCAGTCAAAGCAACCTGTATCGACTCAAATAAGACATGACCAAAATTTAAATGTCATCACACATAATAACTGAGATGAAACTAACCTGTCCAAATTTAGTGAAGAAGTTATTTGAAAGATTTAACGAAGTGACTGCAAGATCTTCATTAGCCTTCAGTGCTTGTGCCAATGCGAACGCTCCATCATCCTGTCCAGGATATTAAGAATATATTTTTTTGAAGTGAAATATTAAGAATATATTGAACATAGGGCATACAAAAAATGCCACTGCAGACAAAATAAAGTAAAAAACTATGGTCACTCACTCTAATCTCATTGAAACCCAAGTCAAGTGACGTTAATGATTCATTGATTATCTTGAAACTTCGTGCCAAGCATATTGCACCCTTCACCAAGACTTAAGTATCAGCAAACAGTAATCATGTACCAAAGTGCAAGTTATATTATACAAAAAAAATACAAAACAAAGATTGAGCATACATCATCTCCAAGACCATTAGCCCGCAAATCCAATGTAGACAATGTTGTGTTGTACTTCAGGCAATCAGCAATGAACTCTGCACCTGGCACACCTATCTGCAGGTCATGCAACTCAGCTGAAGAGGCAATAACACTTAGGTCGAAACTGTTTGTACAAATTCTTTTGATTTTTGAGGATTACCTGGCACCAGCCAAGCTTAAGGGTTTGGATCTTCCCATGGAACTTGAGTACATCGCACAAAGCCTTTACTCCATCTGGACCAATCGGGTTATAGCTCAAATCCAACTACAAAACACATTTTTAATCAGTTTTAGAAGTTATTTTGTAAATTAGTCTGAATGGCAAGCTGACTTACTGTTGTCAACACTGCATTCTCCTTCAAAGTTTCAGCAATCGCACAAACCCCTTTAGAGTGAATGTTATTACCACCCTGAAAATGTAAGGCTTCATGGATTCAGCATGTCTATCCTATCTAACTTAGGTTAGGTCCCATTTGGATAACAGGGTTAACATGGATGCTCACAGTCATAGGAGCATTATTGTCCTTCAAAACCTCTGATTCCAAAGAGGGGTCATTTTGGGAGATATACAAGAATTTTCTCACTTCTAATTGTTACAGTGAGTGTAAATTTCAGAAAGCTCACCAAGTCTATTGTAGCTATTGTTTTGTTATGTTTCAGAGCATCTGCAACCTTTTCAGCTCCCTGGTCACATCAATCAACGTATATGTCAAAAATGGATCAGAATACACATAAATTTAAACAAACATGCTTATATATTGTACACTTGGGAATACATTTGGGGAATAATGAATATACTTATTATATTTTAAATAACATGCTGTAAGCATTGACCATGTGAATGTACAAAGTGAGAGAAATGAAACTATTTTAGGTCCTGAGAGAGCTCAGAAATTATGGAAGGGCTAAAAATAACAGCCAAAGCTCTATAATAACCATTAGACATAACAAAGGTCTAGAAAACAATGATAAAATGGCAACCAAATGAGGTACGATCTATACACTGTTGCATGGTAAATAAACTATGTTTTGTGCCTATGTGATTAGTGAGTGCCTACTGCCTACAGCCAACAGCCTGGTCATCCATATGCCGATCTCATAATAATGTTTTTACTCGTTGGCAAATTACAAAAAGAAAAAGAAAAAAGTAAAAAGAAAATAGTATTGCCTCATCGCTGATATCATTCATGTAGAGACTGAACCATAGTAGTGACTTTGTCCTTTTGATGAACTCGGCAACAGGACGTAAACCTTCTGACCCAATATTGTTGTTGCCAATATCCACAACTGTGATCTTCCCTGTAGTTCAGCAAGAATGCAAAGTTAGGAATAAACAGTTAAACACTCAATTAATATTAACCTTGTTGACACTATGTTGAGCCAGAAAAAAAAACACCTTTGTGAGCAGTTAATGCGGACATCAACTCCCGTACCCCCTCATTTCCAATCCCATTACCATGCAAGTGAATTTCCTATCAAAGTTTCGAGTCAATGAACCATTCAATGCTTATAATAAAATGCATGGATGAATTCAGAAGCAACATAAAAAGGCACAACATCAACAGATAATCAACATGATAACTAAGAACAGAAGAGGGATAAGGATACAATGGCATATTTGTACACTAGAGTTATATAGGCATCAGCATAGTGACTTACAAAATACAATAGACTTCTTCATCTGAAAGAAAAAAATACTATGCTAATTTTAGTAGCAAGTCCTAGTATCAACTTTGGTGATTATTTAGTCCATTATTCAATATGGGCTACTTGCTTTACAGATGCTTTTTTTTAATTGTAATCAAATTGGGTCATGAAATACTATGCTAATTTTAGTAGCAAGTCCTAGTATCAACTTTGGTGATTATTTATCCATTATTCAATATGGGCTGCTTCTTGCTTTACAGCATAATATTTCTAAGACATTAAAAACTCAAGCAGGAAGTTTCAGTAGGTTACAAAAAGGTAGCATAAATTAACAGGAGAACAATTGGTTCTATGTGAAATAAAGAATCAACCAGGCCTGAACAGTCAAAAAATACTCACAATGCTAGTAAGGAAAAAGGTTTATGTCATGATTTAAGCGAAGATGGAATGGAATCTGGTTAGTAGCAGGAATTTACGAATCTAAACTTGTACAGACATCCATACAATCAAACTATGTGCATAACTGGAAGGATTCATCACAAAAAAAAAAAGAAGAAGGATATAAATGTCTAGTGTAATACCCTCAAAGACTTGTTCCCCGAAATTCCCCGTGCTAGGTTGCATGCACCAAGAGGACCACCATAATTACCACTACAATACATTGAACAGAGTGCACTATTAGTTAGTTAGTAGTAACATAAAACTAACTGTACACTGAAGGCTGCACAATTCAATATGCATATTCAGTATAAATAGCATGAAAGGCCGATGGTTGAGTGACTTACTTGAGATACAAGCTTCGTATTGCATTATTCTCCAGAAGGGCTTCTGCAATACCAGCAAAACCCTGTTTCAAGGCAGAAAAAGGAAAGGATTCATATAATTTCAAGGATGTAATCATCGGTAACTCCTTTACCCATCAATTATTCAAGTGAATATATTATATGTATTCTTTAGTAAATACTTATACGCACACTGTATTCAATCGTATTGTTACTGAGCTGTAGAATGCGTATTGTCTTATTCTTCTTCAGCATATTTGAAATCGCTTTGGCTCCCTGGAAAGAAATATCACAGTTAAATACCAACATAGAGGAAGATAATAGAAGAATGCGGGCAGGGGAGCACATACATCATCTCCAATATCAGTACTGTTCAATAGGAGCTTCTGAAGACCTACATTTTCGACCAATATATCTGCAAGACACTGTAAGCATTCATGAGTGTTACATTCAGTCAGGGATGGAAACCAGACTTAGACTTAAGGAACATTTGCAATTTTATTTATATCCTTGGGCTTTGGAAAAGATGCTAAGGTTAGTAAAGCAGTAATGACCAAATATGCTCAGGTATCAGAGATGGAAATAAGATCAGATCATAGATTTGCATAGTAAAATCATGTAACTAAACTATAAAATGGACAATAAGATTGAGAAGACCTTAGCTCCTTCATCTCCAATCGAATTTCCAGATAAATTGAGGGTTTTTAAAGTTGTATTTATCTGGAGAACACCATCAAAGGCCTCTATCCCCACAGCTGTGATCCCATTGCCAGAAAAGTCCACCTCTTCTGCACTCTGCAGATACACTCAAAGAAAAAGAACCTCATTTTTGGAAGAACTTAGATGTGGCTACTGGCTACACTGTTAAAGCATGAAAAAACTAGGTTTCCTAATATGCGGGTGTGGATCGGACTGAACCATTTCATGAGATCTCACCTTGTTATAGGCTAAGCTTTCTGCTAGAAAAAACAGACCCTCATCCCCAAACTGACGTCCTGTCAAGCAAATGATGTGCACATATTATATCCATCAAGCATTTCTTGGCAAAGTATTCTGTCTTTAATTCCTTGATGTTACCTGCCATGTTAACGACTTTCAAAGTACGGAGTTCTTTGTAGAACTTATTAAGATTTCTCCTCGACTCCTTTTCAGCACTGGCAGTAGATTTTGCCAAATTGGAACCAGCAGCGAAAGACCACATGATCCCAGAAGGCTCAGATCGTCCCGAACTCCGGTCCTTTGTCTTTCCCGGAAGCAAATTCTGAACCACCTTCCATAAGACTGTCCTCTGAAACAGTGAATTAGTAGCCATTCGACACACTTAAGAATATAGGTTTGTGTGTGCCACATCGTATGATCATCTAATCAAATCTATGAATATGGATGGTGGCGTTTATGCTCTGATTGATAACATAAGTGACATATGCTTCAGGGCAGGCTGCTACTGCTACAATCTCGTAATTTTGACTAAATAATTCATTCTTATCCATTTGATACCAGGCGATTGATAACATAAATTTATTAGAACAGGGCTTTTAATGGCAGGGAAAGTGGCTTAGACGCATCTCGAGGCTGCAATAGTAAGCAGCGTTGTATACAGGGAGGAAATGGTAGATGCCGTACCAAAGCTCAGCACAAGCAAGGCACCAGCGGGCACGATGTAGGGCGAGACGGCCCTCGCGGCAGCCGCTGCGGGTGGCACGGCCGCCTCTCCCTGCGCCTCGCGGTAGGCCCTCCGGCGCGCGCCCCCGCGGCCGACCCCGGGCGGCCTGTCCTGACTGCGAAATCCATCGTCGAATGCCTTGTGCGCGGCGGCGCGCGGCGCGACAGGAGACCGCCGGCGAACGAGGCCCAGCGGCGGCGGCGTAGATGGAGGCCTCGCGCGGACGTAGGCGTGGCGGTGACGCGCGGAGGGGAAGGGGAGCGGGAGTGGGACGAAAGGCTTGATGGGGCGAGCGGTGGAGGAGAGGAGGAGGGAGGATTCCATCGCCGCTGGACGCGGCGGCTGGGAGATGGTGGCGGAGGAGATGGGGAGCAGGGGAGGGGATGAGGCCCGCGGGTTTTGGAGGGGAAGGCTTTTTTGAGGGAAGGTAAGGTTCTGGATCATGTCGGGCCGGGTTTGGTTTCTTCTACACGTTGTAGTATTTGTGCGGAAGTTTATTCTGGCAAATGAATGAGATCTTATATTGTGATCAAGGTCTCTGTCATATCTGATGCTAAGCCTTTTTTTAGGAAAGGGTGACTTTTCTTTAAAACTATTTGGTAGAGTCTCTTACATAAGCCCGTCCAGAAATACTTCAAGATCGCCTCTGAACTGGGGCATCATAGACATGTTCAAGCGGCGGATCGAGATCCACGGCAGTCAGCGGCCTCGGCAGTCGAACGAGCAGTCGCTCTCCCCGCCGTTCATCCCGCACAAGCCAATCGTACGCTTCTACGTCGTGGTCAACATTCTTAGTGGCAAGGAGCCTAACGACGTATCATTGTTTTCGGCCCAAAGCAGTCCATAGGGCCCAAAAGACGTAGAACATTACAAAATAAAATACAACTCTGTTCTAACATGTCTGAAAACTAAAGCTCGTTTAAACCTGGGAAGACAATCTGAACCATATCACGGAAGTGAGTTGAATAGCCTGGAGCTGTGACACTAGTTTTAGTACAAAATAGCACTAGTTTTAGTACTGACAAGAACAATAGAAATGTTTTGCAATGCAATCTTTAAAACATAATCTGTTCTTCAGTGCCAATAACATTAGAATCTGATCCCTGAAATAGTGCAATAAAAAAATCAGTAACACAATATTAACTGAATTAGTAATATATAGTCTATAGATAAAATTACCATCAATAATTGAGTGAAGCTATTTACAACCCCATATTCTCCGGAGTCAGTCATGTTGCTTCTGATGAGAGCGTCATTTTCAGCTAGTTGTGCCCCATCATTCTTACACTTCTGTAGCTAGAAAGAAAAGAGATGAAAAGAATCATTACTCCTACTCATATTAGTATTGCAACTGAAGCTGTGACAGTATACCTTGGGTCTTTTACATGTTCTGCTCCTTCCCTTTTGCTTATTATCTAACCATGTTCTTTTCCGCATTGAACTTTTTATCTGGACTTTTTTCTTCTTTAGACGCGCATTCCTTAGCAAGTCAATATTTGGTGTCTGCACATCCAAAGCAGATGCACAAAGTTTCCTTAAAGTACTTCCAGAAGCCGTAGGATTCGCTTGTGCGGGATGAACGGCGGAGAGAGCGACTGCTCGTTCGACTGCCGAAGCCGCTGACTGCCGTGGATCTCGATCCTGTTCAAGCAGAGCTTCTGCTCCTCCATGTTTCAATTGTTCAAACTCTAGCTTTTGTGTTTGGAACCGTGCTATTTATGCTCGTCCTCCATATAGAGAAAGTATTTCGATTCCACGATGAAATGGAGCCGTTTGTAATTCAAAGTTATATGGGTTCAAAGTTCAGCACTGTGTTGAAGAAGAGTAAGAGGCCTGAAAACAGTTGGAGACGTACAGGCATCAATTGATTCTATTTTTCAAATTTACATCAGATTATTTTCCTTTGACCGCACAAAACTAACTGACCAGAGTGGTTCGTGCCTTTTCATTCTGGTTATTTGTGGCACACGACTCTTCGCACAAGATACGTTTCGTAGCCTTTAACACTCGTGCTCGCCGTGCACCATCGAGAGAAAGATTATATTAGGTGGCCAGATGCCACGGCAACGTCGTCGGGTGACGATCTGCTCCCCCGGCCCAATCAACCCCCGGGAACGGGATTGCCGTTATACATGTCGCACCGCCGGCGCACCTCCCCGTCCCGCCCCGTCTTGACGCCCTGCACGCTGAGCTTGGCCATGGCGCGCGCGAAGTCGTCGAAGAATGCCGTCTCGTTGGCCGCGTACCGCTGCACGAACGGCCTGGTCCGCGCGTCGGTCCACAGCTCCTGGTCCGTGGTGAGCAGGCCGAGCCCGCGCTGCAGGTTGACGAAGTACATGTTGTCGAACTTGCCCGGCGTCATGACGTCGTTGAACGCCGCGATGGTGGGGTCCCGCAGGTAGTTCTTGCATGCGTCCTGCAGCCCCTTGGCGTAATCCGGGTTCATGGTGGGGTCGTGCGGCGCGGGCCCGCCGCCGCCGCCCTTCTTCCCTCCTCGGAAGATGCGGTCCGCGAACTCCTTGCAGTGCGCGAAGCCCAGCGTGTGCGCGCCGGACAGCGCGACGAGCTCCTGCGCCGTGAACCCCTTGGCGGCGAACATCGCCACGAGGCGCGGCACGGTGGAGTTGGCGAGGGGCAGCTCGGCGTCGGGCTGGGCCGGAGCCGAGGCCCGCGCGTCCTTCCGGCCCAGCCGGATCGGGAAGCGCGGCCCGCCCGTCATGGTGACGAGCACGCGCGCCGCGATGGCGAGCACGTCGGCGCAGGAGACGGTGCCCGGGCACGCGAGCTCGAGCGCCGTCTTGGCGCGGGTCAGCGCGTCGAAGGCGTCGCCGGGGAGGGACTGGCTCTGCGCGGCGTCGCGCTCGGAGCGGGCGAACGGGGTGGAGGAGACCAGCACCGACGCGTCGCAGCCGCTCACGAAGCAGTCGTGGAAGAAGACGCGGAGCACGCCCGCGGCCGTGGTCGGGTTGGAGAGCTGCTTCTGAGCGACCACGTCCATGACGATCTGCTCCGCCCGCGGGCACGTCTTGCTGTAGTAGTTCGCCACCAGTTTGGCCTCCGCCACGGCGAAAATGAGGAGGAGGAAGAAGGGCGTCGAGGAGTACAAACGGTGGGGGTCCATAGCTTCGTGGTGTGGATGCTGCTTGTGTTGTGAGATTCTTGGGTGTGATGTCAAGATACTGTGCACTAGGTGTGGTTACTGACGATCGCTTGAGCTCCTCGTGTCAACGTGGGCTGAGGAGGGAGAAGGGTTCTTGGATCGAGTCGAGGGAAAGGGCAGTGGAGGGGAGCGAATCGAGGGGGCGAGAGCGGCAGGGAATGGTCGTAGGTAGGTAGGCAGAGGGTGCTTCAATCTGCGCGAATTTGTAACTGCACGAAACGCGCCAACAAGACGATCTCTGTTGTGCACCTGTGATCACTTCGGACGCACAGAGCTCGTCCTGCCGAGTTCAATTCATGGCATCTCAAGCCGTTTTGCTTACAATTCATTAATCCGCAGTCAGTTAGACATAATTTTATCGTTTTTCTATTGTTCAGTCGACTGAAAAATAGCAAACTCCTATTTTATCGTTACTGTTTTGAGCAAGTGTGATCGCAAACGCAAAGCCATATTTTACGAGTGCAACAAAGAAACCGCTGACGAAGTGTACAGACCTTATATTCAAACTTGCATATCTTGAAATCTCATGAAGCTTCAAGGAGAGTATCACATCAGTGATTTACACAAATTGCACCGTTTCTTTATACATATCTTAGCATCAACTGTCATGCTTCAGTAATGTGAATGATATGGGAAAAACCATCTATTTACACCAGGAAAGTAGTATTTACAGCAGGCAACCAATGCAATCGATACTATCACAAAGTTCTTGGGTCAACGATGACTAGTCCTTACATCAGGGAGCGTGACTCTGCTTCCCAACCTATAGTATAGCGGCCACATGGCAGTATTTGCTTCAGGATACATGCAAAACGAACTTTACATTTTTCAATTATCAGGCTTGTACACGGTCTTTACAGGAAATAACTGGGTGCTGAAGTGTGGTCATAGCATTGGTAGGATTTGTTTTGAGAGGCCTGTGAATTGTACTTTAGTTGATTGTTGATACGAAGGGGATTTGCCTATGAGAACATACAAAAAGAAGAAAGGTGAGCTTAACTGCAGACAACGTATAACAAAATAGAATAGCTGTAGGACACATAATACATTGCTCAGCATGGCTTTCTCCTGTCAACCTTGACAGGAATGTTTAACCATTTCTTCCTTGGGAGCCGCCATTTGGATTTCTTTTCACTGGAATTATCATCCTCACTTCCATATCCCTCGATGTGATCCTTCACTCTCTTTTCCTTCTGATGATGCTTTTCTGCATCACCATTGGGCACTTTCAAAGGCGACTTCATCTTATTTCTGCTGGAACTCCGTTTTAAAGGTGTGACATTAATGGTATAGGAAGAATGGATCTCGTTCCTTTCCCTCAGAAGCTCATCAATCTATAAAAAGCACATGAGTGAGAACATTGTAGTAAGTGGAAAATAACTACCATTCAACAGATATACCGTTTGCACTTCTTGAGCATATCTACTGGTCATCTCATTGAATTTTGCCAAAACCTGTGAGCATCAGCATTTGAAAACAATGAATGCTCCTTCAATGCCAGGTACACAAAGAACCTGATGGAGAAAAATAGCAGAACAAGAGCACATACTTCTCTATACTCTGACTCGAACTTGGATAACTCAGCTCGTTTTGTAAGTATCTTTGCCTCCACACTGCGTAGCTTCTCCTTTTCGGCAGGGAAAGATTCTCCAGAGACTACCTCTATAGTATAACTTGCACTCTTGAAGAAATTGTCACCTGAGATAAGTAATACACATTAAAAAATTCCAGTTAGAAGTAATAGACTTTAAGAAATTTCCATCTACCTCAATTAACAAGCACTGAAACAATGGCCAGTGAGCAAAGTGATATACCATAGACAGCAAAAAAGTGAGTTCCAGGTTTCAGCTCATGTATGTCACATGGTTGAAAGCTGTCCAATCTTTTAAAGAATGCACCATCACCATCCTTTGCAGAACCCGCCTGAAACAGGTAGCTGGAACTTAAAAGGGCACCGGGCAAGGCCAAAGGAGAATCAGTTGGATAAGAAAAAAGGTAACCAGTCACGTAAACTCACCGAGCCATTTTGTTCGAAACGGTAGACAGGAAATCCAAGAAAATACATCCCTGCAGAAGTAACTTTCCCAGTCTTCACACCATCTTCCTGCAACAAGCTGCATGTTAGGTGGAATACACTCATGCCACAAAAAATAATCTTAAAGCACTAGTATTTGTTTCTATCCTACATCAAATGAAGGCATCAAAGTAGAAACCTATAGTCAACAAGGTATGAGAGTCTTAAGGTAACTCCAACAGAATTCTCAAACATATCAGTGAAGGTACAAATATAATCATAAAGCTATGATTCGAGGATACAGAAAGTAAATACTAGTATTTAACATGAGCTAGCTAATTAAGTCATTTCATACTGTATACCAGCACTTTTTTTCAGAGTTTAGTTTAAACAAAATTATGACTCTTGAATAGTACTCCCATATGAACAAAATAAAAAGGAGATAAGCTGTTACAAAACCTGCAGTGCAAGACTCAGCCCACCGTTTTCCTCTAGCTCAAAATAAAGCAGCTGAAATGAAGGAAAAATCTATTAATATAGATAGGTTTGAAACGTTTTTAGTGTACTTCAACTGAAAAGACACTATGTATGTTAAGCAGATCAGGCATTCTGGATAGTTTTCAGAATAAGCAGAGTCAAACCTTTTGATACTTTAACATCATATTTACTTTTTGCACAACAAAATATTTAGATTTGACCCATAGAAAATAGATTACTCCCCCGTTTCTTGTTTGTTAATAAAGATAGTATAACAAAAGTATAGAATCCATGTTAGTCAATCATCATAAACTTCAATAATTTATATTAAAAAAATATCAAGATTGACTATATGAAAATTACATGGCTATGTTTGCTCATAAAAATGGTAACAAAATGTTACGGAAGGAGCTGGCCAGGCCAGCGACCTAGCAGCTGTGGGACAAGGAGTTTTGTTAGGCTGTTTGAGGTTGTTAGTAGATTAGTTAGGTTGTGGGTTTAGTTTGTTGGGCACCTCATCTATAAGAGGCAGCCATGAGTCCTAGAAAGGGTAGGCAAAGAAGAAGAAGACTAGGTTCTCTCTTCTTGTGCCGTGGGCGGAGGCCCCCAGCCTCATTCCACAACAATTGGTATCTTAGAGCCAGTCTGGCGCATCGCCCTTCATGGCCGGCGCCTAGGATCCTACAATCATCTCCACCATGTCTGTGACGATCAATCAGATCTTGGTCGAGATGGAACACATCCTGAGGCGCTTGGATGACCACGAAAGCCGTATCATGGCATTGGAGATGAACATGTCTCTGCCGCCACTCCCACCAGCAGCCTGCCATCAACTTCGCGACTCCTGTTCCATGCCCAACCACCAAAATCATCATGGGCCATGGCCACCGTCCCCGAGTCCGTCGCCGTGATTCCCGCGCTGCAGATTGCAGCCACCGAGATCCAGGACATGGCCAAGGGGTGCCTGGGATTCGGAGATGCAAGAGAAGGGCTCAGATCAGTGGTTGAGCAGCGCGATGAGGCGAGCATACTTGAAGGGGAGCTCGTCCTTGATCTGGGTCTGGAAGATGGCGTTCGTGTCAGCGATGAAGATAAGGTTGCCCTCCATCGAGAGCTCCTCCCTACTGGCGGCAGCCAACGTCATGGTTGCCACAGGGCGAATGTTTTCACCATTGGTAGCATTGATGCACAGGAATTCTTCATCAGCAGCACTGCAGCAACGTTCTTCATGCATCATTTCCATGGGAACCAGGAGGAAAATGGCTGCAGCTTCCCTGTGCCCTGTTTATATGCTGGTCTGTGTGCCCATCTAAATGGACGACACCGATTGAACCTTTCCCTCCATCTAACGGAAGAAGCCAGCGCCGCCGTTACCAGAAAAAGAAGGAGCAAATCGGAAAAGAAGCTCCTTCAACGGAAAAGATCAAATAGATTTGTGAGAGCCTTGCTTCCATTTGCTGGATGCCATAAAATTTGAAGCCTGCGAACTCGATTTTGCAGGAAACAGGCAAGTTGAAGAAGTAAGAGGAGAATCACACGAAGACAAAACTGATAGAATCCAGCGGGAAGCAAATTGACTTGTTGCTGCTCTAATTGGATAGCAAAAACGAACTACAATCAGATTAAAGTCCTCAGCACCGGCGAGAAGATGGCCAGTTGACCAACACTAGGCACTCCAAACAACGTGGAGCTAGGCGAACATGCAATGAGCTTCTGCTCTCTGCGAGCAGCGTGACCACAACTCGACGACATGGAAGGACTAGCTGGTCACGCGGCTATACAATGCCGGCAGCCGGACGTTCGTCCCATAGAAAGATGAGTGGTGGAGACTAGAGAGACAGAGACAACAGAGGCGTCATCAGGGGAAAAAATTAGTGGACCAATTTGTTTGTCCGGATGGTTTGGATGCTGCCACGTAGGTAGGCACACAGATCGGCATACAAACTGGGCACATGGAAGCCACAGCCGAGGAAAATCCGGACACCACATCAACCTTGAAGGATTCTGCTGCATGCACAGGATCCGACCTTGTCTGCATGAATTTTGGCATGCAACAAAACAAGGAAACTGCCCTCAAGATTGCAGGAGAAAATCAAGGAGGAACGACAACTCCAGGCAGTTGCCTTTTTTCTGTTGAGAAGGAAAAGGAAACAAATCCATATTTATTGCAACTCCATACAAATCTGTTTCCTCGTACTAGGAAATGCATGTTGGCGTGCCACATTTTTTAGGAGCCAAATCAATCTGCATGCTAATGGTTGAACAAATTGAGGACGCAATAAAGAAAGGACCCCAATACATGGCCAGCTTGTTTACATGGGAACCAGAAGGGAGAAAGGACGTGTGCTCCTTTGTCTGGGGTCATAATGTGTTTCCATGGGAACCAGGCGGGAGTCTCTCCAATCTGGAGCTTCCTGCCCACGACGTCCATCCTGCCAACAATGACACTAGCGTCCTCAACGGTACTTCAATGGCTTCAAGTTCTCTTCCAGGCTTTAGAGACTATTGTGGCCTCTCTGTGCGGCTGTACTGGTTCTGCCAACACTTTGGAGGTCAACAGCTCACTCTGGTTTCATCGACTTTAGCCATCATTAGTTGGGAATAAATCCTTAAGCCGAGATGTAAAAGGCTTAATTTGGAGTCATCGTTTGGTAGTCGTGTCAAGTTATCGTCTTTGGTCAGTTCAGTTAGTGAGTTTGATTGCAGCTCGTGGGCGAGCTGCTCGTAAGGAGGGGTGGAATGTTACGGAAGGAACTGGCCAGGCCAGCGACCTAGCAGCCGTGGGACAAGGAGTTTTGTTAGGCTGTTTGAGGTTGTTAGCAGATTAGTTAGGTTGTGGGTTTAGTTTGTTGGGCACCTCATCTATAAGAGGCAGCCATGAGTCCTAGAAAGGGTAGGCAAAGAAGAAGAAGACTAGGTTCTCTCTTCTTGTGCCGTGGGCAGAGGCCCCTGGCCTCGTTCCACAACACAAAGGTATAATTTTCTTTGAGTTTATTTTATAAACAAACAGAAATAGTGGTCAAAGAACGTGAACAAGTAAAAAGCTTCAAATAAAGAAGAACGGAGAGAGTTATAGAGTTTTCGCAAAAACAGTTCCAAATGATTACACTAGCTTCTCTCAGCCATAGGAAGGACATGTTATCCAGGCCCAGGCCATGGTACGTTTTATGGTAGGTGGGTACCAAACGCTAACTAGGAAGCCTGAGTGGGTGGCTTCATTGATAAGAGGCTCTACTGAGCTGTCCCTCCTCCCTCAGTATTGTAGTTTCAAAAATTTACTATCATATAATAGTCAGAGCTACGTAGTGAATACAGTATTGTTGTCTAACATAGAATCTATTTTGGAATGGAATAAAAAAAGTTTGAAAGTCACTTTGTGAACAGTCACATTAGAGTAAAATATAGAAAGTAGACAATATCAGTTTGCATAGCAGTAAAAAAAAATGTACCAGAACATGATACACTCCATTCTGATTTTATTGTCATTGGATAGCTCAAAATTGAGCTAGCCAGCGACAGAAAAGAAAAAAACAGAGGAGTACGTAAAATAACATGGGGACACTTAAAAGATTTACAAATAATATCATAATAAGATCATCTTTCGTGAAACTATTTTCTCATATCTAATAAACTTCACTAGTTCAAGTTACGTAACAATAAAATCTAAAACAAAGACTGTTGAGTTTGAACTTGAGACCCGGTTGACGTTATCTGAAACTAGCTAAACAGCCCACAGCCCAACACACATGCGGCCTAATTTGAAAATCTAATTGTATTTGTTTGCTAGTCTCTAATATTAGTGCTTTTTTATTGAACATGTCATTCTATCAGTTAGACAGCTGTAAAACACCTACATCACAATACCTTTTTCCCTCAAAAATATGTGGAGTTTCCTTTTTTAATATATATAAAAAATTTAGACATGGCTCTGATTGTTTTTATATATCTTTTTATAGTATAGATTAGCAACATAACCCTTTGCAATGCACTACGCTGTTAGTGTCAGAGTGCAGCAACATTCATAATTCACCAAACATAGGACAGTTTGCTCATTTTGAAACAGGGGTAACTTTATTTCAAAAGAAAACAGGTATAAAGCTAGAGAAGATAAATATGCAGAAGAGAACAAATTAACACATAGAAACACAAGTATAACATGAATCAAAATTAAATAATTGAGATAAAGGAAAAAGAACAATCGCTGCATTAACAAACCTTGAATTTACTTTTATCAGTTGAGTGAACACGACAAACTAACCCCATTTTGGCTTGTTTTTCTGTTATGTCCACAGAATAGAAATGAGCTGATTGCTTTTCCACCTGATCACATGCGGCAATTAAGCATTTTCTGATAAAAAAGTGGAAAAGGAACTTTGCAGACAACTAGATGCCAACCTTCCTTTGCACAGCGTTTCCTAGCTGGAGCTGAGAGACTACAACCGACCCATTCAATGCCTCCTCCAAAACTGTTGCTGAAACAGTTGTTTTAATTGGTACACCGAGCTTACTACATGTATTCCACATATACAATCAACACAACTGCATAACAAAATCTAGCAAATGATTGAAGAACTATAGCAGAGTTTAAACGTTTACCTAAAAAGAGCTGCAAACACGGTATTTACTGTATTGAGACTTGAAAGGTCCAGCTCCAGATCCTGGCTATCGGATTCAATGGCCTGAACATAGTGCAGAAAGTTGTCATCACGTGTTCAAATGATTCAAATGAACGAGAAACACCAATTCGAGTCTAAATTACCTCAAATCCTGAGGTGTCGTACTGCCGCCTCTTATCGGGATCTGACAGGATGTTGTAGGAGAATGTGACTTCTTGGAACAAATCGGATGCCACAGGATCATCACCATTCTTATCTGGATGGTACCTGGAGCAATTTACCAGAAGAAACACAGAAATGAGTGCCTCCATCCTACACCGCCACGCAGACCAACCAATGTTCAGTCAAAAATGTTTGGAAATCTACAGAAACCCAAAATTGGCTAAACATGGCCGAAAAGTTTCCTTAAACAAACACGCATAATCCGCCTGAAATGTTTGTTACACACGGAATTCGAACGAAATTGTAAACGCCGCATGCGACGAGAGAAATTGCAGCAGCAGCAGCAACAAAGCATTACAAGGGTCCAAATCCGGGAGAGAGGGAGAGGCCGAGTCCCTTACTTTAGCGCCATTCGTCGGAACGCGCTCTTGATTTCCTGTTCCGTGGCATTGCGCCCTACGCCGAGCACCTCGTACGGGTCTCTCCTCTGCGCGGCCCCGCTCGCCGCAGCCGCAGCCGCGGAGTCTCCTTTCTCCGACTTGAACGACCCGAACCTGGACCCTGCCATTTCCCTCCCTCCTCCTCTACCTCCTCAACCAAACAGCAGAACCCGAATCCTCCTCGCAAAGCAGCCGCGCGCCCTCGGATCTCGCGCCGCGGTGCGGACGGCCGAAAGCGCACCAGCCGCGGACGGCACCTAGCGAGAGCCAACAGCGGCGGCGGCGGGGGCTACAACGGCCTGCTCATGGGCCTCCTCCGGCTGCACTCGCGACGGCGAGCTCAACTAGGGGAGGCGAGGCGGACGGCGAGATGGGAGGGAGGAGGGGCCAGTGATGTGAGGTGGACGGAGGTGGCATATTAGGTGTGCCTCGTGGTGGGACCAGGGCGCAGTGGGCGTTGGTGCCTCCGCCTCGTCCTTGTGGGCCCTACCTGGCCTGCCGCTGCCACCGTGGTAGTTAAACTGGTGGCGGTAGGATGGAGCAGTGGGCCCGCTTCTACCCTGCACCTGAATGGCAGTTGGGCCTCCCTATACCATGGCCCACATGTCAGTATAAGGAAACTGTTGACTTGTTGATCAGATTTTGTTTCCTGCGTTTTGGTGGCCGAGTGCAGGTGGCAAGTGGATGAGTGACACGTGGGTCTAGAGTACTTCGGATTAAGCTCGTAGTCCTACACTGCAGTGGCTGCTTTCTTTGGCAGCACTCACTAAACTGAGATCGCAAACTACCCTATCATCTTTTTGTTTACGTGGAGTATAATTTTGTATGCAATCACGAGCTCTCGGCTCTTTATTTAATCCCTCATTGTCTGCATTTGCACGGCTGCATTGCACCTGACCTGCGCCCCAATCGGGATACTTGGGAAACAGACATGAACAAACAAAAGAAAAGACTCATAAAAACAAAAGACATCCGGAAAGGAGCATGCCGCCATTAGTTTTCTTTTTTCAAGACATTCTGAAGCGGCAAAACTGCAATCACTCCACAAACAAAAGAGAAAAATAAATTTGGTATGTGACATGATTGTTTTTTTTTTTTTTTGATAACTGGTTGTGCTTCTGTTTTTTTATTATATATAATTTGGATGTGCTTCTGTTGATACTATGTGCAGCAATTGAAGCAAAGCTGATAGTTCATCATGATACAGCAACATTTAAATAAACACCCCCAAAGTGGTGGTTACTTCTCAGAGTAAGGTCAAAAGCAGTATAGCTTTCCCACCTGATGTTTCCGGCAACACACGGATTAACTAACCTGTAATAAGTGCATTACAACCTATAAACAGACTATGGCAAGCAATGATGCCGGTAGTTAACTTGATGTAAAAGCATGAAGCGAGCTGGCCAGCCGTTCACATTACATTGCTCCGTTTCGAAGCATACGACAGCAAAGTGCGCATCAAGGGTCCACCTTTTAACCACCGGAACCGCAAAACATCCCTTTCAAGCAGCTAGGATGGCAGGATCAGCTGAACTTGCGACCGTATAGACTGAGAAAACTAAGATAAATCGAACACAGAAGAGTCTTTTGAACACTGCGGGCTGCTACCTGTTGTGAGAATGACAAAGTCATGAGAGACCAGATCGCATGCACTAGAAAGCTTGATGGCACCATGTGCATAAGAGTGGTCTGGTTGGGGTGATAAGTAGAAAATTCTGTTCACAGTTTCTCTTCAATCTGCAGTAGGATGTTTTTGGATAAATCATCAGCCTCACATCGTCAAATTGTCATCGAAGTTTCTGAAGTGTACTTGGTAACCAGTTGAACGAAGGGCTGATGCAGCCTGGCATAGAGATAGAAGTTCCCCAATCACAAAACCTGAAATACTAGGATGAAACTGCTCATTCTGCTTATGTTTGAACTGCAGTTCACAGATTAAAACCCTTATACTAGCGCTGTTGGGAGGTTCAAGATAGTCTTCTGGAAACAGCAGTAACCACTAATCATGCCTACACAGGAAAAAGATAACATGTCAGGAATGGTTTGACAGATCGTTACGACAATTAAATATGCGTTTCACGTAGTCATTATGACTGTTAAGTGCTTTTGCCATGAATGATCAAATTCAGCATAAGCAAATTGCTACAACACAGGACAATAGAAAAAGGCAACCATACTTCCGGAGAATCAATAATTCATAGATTTTCTACTGGAGCTTGAAAGATTTAAATACAATTAAGAAAAAGCACAGCATAACTTTTAGAATGCATAATTTGCATCACAATGTTTTGTGATTCCTTAACTGAAAGTAATAAAGTGTCATATCAACCTCTTCAGTACGATGTTTTTAGCCACTTCCACTAGTGAAGATGTGCAGCAGAGGTGTTACAAAATGTCATCATTGAACAAGAAGCACTTATTCAGTGTTGGAAGGAAAATAACTCATTAAACAAACAAACTTCTATCAAAGGGAGGAAAACAAAACAGTTACAGTAACAAATATAGTAAAGCACATTTATCAGATGTACAATTTTTCTCAAATTGTTTTGTGGTGTGAGCAAGTTATTTGTAGCAAATCAAAAGTAACAAACCTTAACTATTGCTGAAGATTTTCTCCAACAAAACAGTAACTTGCTAGCGGACATTCAGCACTAGGACGCTTGCTTTTGTCACCTCCCAACTTTTTGGTACATGCTTGGCAAAGCTTCCCGTGAGTAACAAATAGACAATTCAAATCAAACTTCAGATCATCAGGAATTTTATTATTTAGATGAACGTATGCCTTCTCCCTGCTAGCTGTTGCAGGAATCCAACCCATAGCCTTTGTAATGCGGAGTACCTATTTGCAATAATACATTTGTTGTTACATACACCCAATGCATACTGGAGCAGATTCTAGGCTCAACATGACAGTTATAACTGACAAATGAATATTCACATACATGAGTATCTACTGGAAAATCATCCTTCTGAAGATAGAACATCAGCACACATGCCACCTGTCATAAGTTGCACATATTAGAAAAGGCCTCGATTTGTCCTCGCCTACTCCTGACACTGAACAGCATAAGTTGTAGTTCACAAAAATTTATAAGTAGAATATCATTTTCATTGCTTGGGACAAGATTGCTAGTTCCCTCAACATGTGGAGAGTGGTAACTCTAACAACTGTTGTAACTAACGTTTATAAAGAACAAAAAGTTAGCTCCAAGTAAAGAAGCTAGAAAAAGATACACATCATCAGCAGAAACCACTCAATCAACTGTTTTTCTTGGTTATTTATTGCAAGAAAAGGCTGATTGTACGTAGCAACAACCAGACATATCAGTAGGTATTCAAGAGTTCAACCAATCAAAACACAAATAAGTTCAATCACAACAAGGCTACTGCATTTTTTTATCAAAATTATTGAAGCAAGATATTTACTGATTTTAAATAGCGAACAATTCAACACAAGAGGTTCAATCTCTTGAGTGAAATTCCATTTATGCAATTTATAGGCTACACTGGAAAAGTGAATTTAAATAAAATGAGCTATCAAGGCCATCATGCATTGTCATTTCATATCTACCCTTGCATCTGATCGCTTATCAACTAACCACAGTCCTTCAAACTTAATATCCTCTCACCAAGACTCCTTTACAGCACATCAAAAGCACTCTCATTATTTCACAACAGAATGCATAAAATTCAAGTCCTGAAAACTGACAAAACCAGTAGATCGATCAAGAACAGGTAGTCATGAATAGCATGGTACTTCAAGTACAGGGACCTCTACAAGGTATACAATATCAGAGACAAGCTCTCCGCCTCCTGTTTCTGTTGGTCATTCATTGCAAGAAGAGACGATTGCCCGGTGGCCCACCACTAGCTACATTGCCATATGAGTTCGACCAATCTAAACAAATAAACATAAATCGCTTCCATCAAAGGCGTACTCCTTTCTTGTTTTTTCCTTTTTTATTGAAATAGGAGAGGCACAAATAATCTTATGTGTATTGCAGATTTCAATCATAAGTAGGGGAATTTATTAAGTTTCTTTTCAAAAAGGTGGAACAAAAAGTACACATTTGCAACCTTCACAAAAAGAAAACATTGAATTCAAGCAATAGATGCGGAGAAGAATCCTAAATAGGTTCCGTATAGTGCTTTCATCACCGTTTTGTTCCTATTATCAATCATCACTCACCAACAAACAACTGCTGTTCAAATTTCAATGCTAATGGACCTCTCAACAGAGCTCCGTTGCAACAAATCACAGTACAATGTCTTTACTAGTTCACTTCACCATATCATGCATCAAGCGTCGAGAAAGTACAGAAACCTGAACAGAAAATCCATTTTCCTGAAAGCTTCAAACGACATAGAGAAGATTAAACTCACCGTCTTCGGTCCAATCCCTTTGAACTGCGAGAGCTCTGTCTTCACCTCATCCACGGACAGCTCACGCAGGTACTCGAGGCAAATCTTGCCCCTCCGCTCCCTCACTCCCCTTAGCATTGCCCGTATCCTTGCCGCCTTCGTCGCTGCCAGGCCGCCACACCGGATGGCGTCCTCCAGTCGCTTCCCCTCCTCATCCACCACCTTCAGAACGAAGTAAATCAGAAAAAAAAACCGCCTAAAGCGCCGAAGAATCTGGACAATTCTTGAACGCGTTGACGGGCAGCCATTATCTTGCCGCCTGTTATTCACCTGGTCCCAGGAGGGGAATGCGGCCTTGAGGGAGGCGAAGGCGCGGCGAGAGATTGCGTCGGTGGTGTTTTGGGAAAGGAGGGTGACGACGAGCCCGTCGAGGACGGTCGGAGAGGAAGGCTGAACCGGGGCGTCACCATTGTCTTCCTCCGGCGGGGGGCCACCGAGGCGGAGGACGCGGAAGGGCGCGAACTCCTCGGGGAAGCCGTGGAAAGCGAGGAGTGCGTCGCGAACGGCTAGGCATTGCTCCGGGGTGGGGGAGGAATGAGAAGGGTAGGGTTCCGGCGAAGTGCCGCGCCTCGCTGACGAGGCCGGGGACTTGCGCTTGGGCTTGCGGGGCATCGTGCCGCTGCGGGGGCCGCCGGTGAGGCGGCGAGGCGGTGAGGAGTGGTCGTGGGAGCGGACTGGGCTGGACTTGGGTTTGAGGCCTGGGCCTGGACCTTATGCTTGTGATGGGTTGTGCTGTAAGAAATATTTTGGGCGGGAAAGACGACTACTATTTTGAGCCAAGAAATATTTCGGAACTGTTTCTCAGAAAAAAAAATCGGAACCTCGCACGAACGCGAAATTTCGTTAAATTTGCCTCTGTAATTTAGCCTCGTCAACACTAAACATTGTGTACTCAATATGTGATCTTCCTCGAACAAATTTCCTAGGGATACTCGGAAACAAAAACTCAATATTCCGTACTACTGTATGAGTGTGTGTACACGAGAACATGCACAGATTGTGTGTATTCGTTTTCTGGGATCTAAATTTTATAACTGTCACAACAAAAAAATTCTGTTATTTAGAAGTACTTGAATAAAATTTAATTATAAAATAAATTACAGGCTCCTAGACTAATTTACGAGATTAATTTAATAAGGTTAATTAAGTCATGATTAGAAGACGGTTACTATAGCATCACATTAGCAAAACATAGATTAATTAAGCTCATTAGATTCATCTTGAATTAGCATCAATCTGTAAAAAGGGTTTTATCATTAAATTGATTGAAATATTCATAAATAGTAAGATTATCTTTGATGTGATATAGTGCTAAATTTCAGAGAACGAGAAAACGAACAGGACCTTAGAATAAATTCGGACTCACACATCTTTCGAAGATGGTTTTCGACCATGAATTCAGACTGGAAGTGCAAGCTCCGTCTATATGGCTTTGGCCCTGTACGTTTCCTACCCTCTAAAATTTAGCATTGTCACATCAAAGAGAATCTTACTTTTATAAATATTTCGATTAATTTAATGATAAAACCTTTTTGACAGATTAATACTAATTTTTTAGATGAATTTAATGAGCTTAATTAATATATAATTTACTAAAGTGATGCTACAGATAACCGACTTTTAATCACGACTTAATTAACCTCATTAGATTCGTCTCATAAGTTAGTCTAGGTGCCTATAATTTATTTTATAGTTAAACTTTATTTTATACTCTAAATAATAAAAAAAATTTTAATGTGACAGCTATAAATTTTAGACCCAACACACCTTTGTAGTTGAGTCAAGCTAGCAAGGCTAGCTGAACCTAGCTGAAGTCTAGCTTCTTTTCGAGAATCGCAGACCTGCTAAGCTACTTTGAGATTTTCCTGCGTTCCCACTTTTCTCAGCCCGCTCCAAACGATAATGCAACTATTATCAATATATTTTTTCTAGAAAAGAAAATTATAAGGATCCTGTTCACACTTTTCGCAGTGCTCGGTAAAAACCTCCTTTTTCATCTGAAACATAAAAAGCTGCAACACAGAGAGAAATGAATCTGCAAGATGAACTTTACCATGCTTTTTTTACCTCTTTTTGTTCCATAAATTCTTTTTGATCCCATCTCGAATCTTTGTGCATCATATTATTCTCTCTTTTTTTGAAGTAATACATTTTTTAACGCGAGCATTATTCCTTCTCTATAAAATATACTTGAAAACCGATCTTTCTCAATGTGAAACATTGGACTAATTAATCGGTTGATAGCATATCGGTTGCTCTGAACTACTTTAGGCACGAATATTGTTCTTATCCGCGCAAACAACATGTTTGACCTTCCGCCACATAAATAACAACGTTTGGTCACTCATCCTCGCTTGACATTGGCTGCTTGGCATTGGAGCACGGTAGTACAACACCTGCACACAGCTGCACACCTGGCCTCCGACAGGTAACAACTACCGGACAGTAAAGGAGTTGTGCCAGAAATAATCTCAAATGAAGAAAGAAGAAACAAATCGGAGTTGATATAAGTATGTTCGTGAGTTAATTTTGATCCACCAGACAACTCTGTCAAGAACATTTCTAGAAACAGTAAAAGATACTATATTCTGAAGATTTGCTAAATTGTTGATCAGTTCTTGGTCTTAATGCAAAATGATAGCTTCTCCCTCCGTCCATATGTGTAATAATTAATTGACTTTCACATTTCACGAATATATAAAAATAATAAAAATTAATATGTTATATTTAAAATATATTTAATAATACAATAAATCATAATAAAATAATTAATATTTCTATATATTTTTAATAAGACAAATGGTCATACGTGATGTATGAAAGTCAACAGATGCTTACATTTCTCGACGGAGGAAGTAGCATTCAACGTTGATGTAAAATATTACTTCTATCTAGTAGCAGTGTGTAACTCGGCCCATCTTCCATGCTTTGGGCCTTTGTGCTACCAAGGACAATCAAATACATTCCAAGACGGTGTCAATTTCTCTACAAAGTTACAACACAGTTACGGTGTGCGACATATAAGAAAAATATGTAAGACCAATTTCATCTCCTTAAAGAGTGGTCTTCCTCACAAAGAGCGATTCCTGCAGTTGTTTGTCCGCTTCGCTCGACAACGATGCCCTGTCTTACGTTCACGTCCCAGCGGTGGCTCGTCGGTGGCATCGGGTTGTGACACAGTGGCGAAGACAAAGAAGGTCTGGCAGGGGCATGGGCCCCCTATGTTTCATGTACTTGTCATATCCACATAAAAATTGATCATGTAAGTTAAGTAGAATTTTTTTCTTTACCCTTCCTGGAGAGAGAAATCTGAGATGTTTGGTTTTTGCCCATGCACGCTCCGCCAAATCGTGAGCTAGCCACTTTTTGACGTTCAATTCAACCGCCGTCATTTTGGCCAACGTTCACATGGAAATTGAACTAGCCTAGTACATAGGTTTATTGGCTTGCCAAATTATGGTTGTAATCCAAATGTACGTAGCCTACACAGTTAATGACCAAATTTTTTATTTGGCAGCCGTTGGTCGCAAACCAAGCCTAATATCTGACCTCCTCACGGTGAAATCCTATCTTCGCCCCCACCGCCTAACATTCAGTTAGATGGTAGATGCTCTTCAAAATTGATAGTTAAGGAATAAATCAATCCCATCAGGATGAATTGTTTGGATGAGAAGAAACATATTTTCCTTCTCATCATACGGAA
This sequence comes from Chloris gayana, assembly GCA_031894775.1. Taxonomy (NCBI): domain Eukaryota; kingdom Viridiplantae; phylum Streptophyta; class Magnoliopsida; order Poales; family Poaceae; genus Chloris; species Chloris gayana. Next base: position 239,660 of record JAUNZO010000649.1, read on the forward strand.
TGTTGTTTGTTGTTGGTTAACAAAAATTGAAAACAAGCCAGTAGACAAGCCGGTCTTAGCTAGAAGGATATTTTTCATTGCAAGTAGCCGTAACCGTCACTAAAAAAACCATCGACACATGATGCGCCTCCATCCAAACAAACAAAGATTTCTTCTCCTGTCCATCGCGCGACATGTACTAATTATGAGAACGGAGCAACTGCTTAATATATTCGTGTCTCTGGCATGAAATTTTTTTTCAGATGAACGAATTCTCGACACGCCGTATCTGTCGCGAAAGTATGCTCCATGTGACCGGATCCGTGCTTACAACAGCGGCCGTTCGCCGGTGAGGTCACTGCTGAACAAGTCAAGCGCTCATCTCAAGCCGCTAGAAAAGTAGCTTCTCAGATTTCCAAGTGCCCAGGTTATCATCTTTTGAAGCATGAATCCTACTTCGACAGTCACAGTGTCCATATACTACTACTCAAAGTTGTACATGTAGCAAGTCATTCCATTATAACGGAAGTTAATTATCAAGCATGAAAATATGACACGATTTTTTTTTCGCCAGTCATGTTGAAGAAGAATAGGCTGTGTGAGAAGTTGCTGCTGGCCGGAGCAGCTTCGGGCTGGAGATCATTGCCTTCCAAAAAGCTAAGCTAACAGCCAGAATCTAGTGCGTCCTGTGGTTTGAAACATTGGCCCGGTAATTTCAAAAAAAAACATTGGCCCGATTCTGTTTGTCCTGGCAAGCCTGGACTGGACGCTATCACCACTGGACCATCGGGTCATGTCTAAAAAGTTTGATTAAATTTCAAAAGTGACTTTCCCTTTTTTTTTAAAAAAAAAGGCTACTTTTGATCCGTCACAGTGATCTGATCCATCCAGTGTGGCCAAAAAGGGATTAGAACGTGAATAAAGCTCAGTTTAAAATCTTCGGGGAATTGTTTGACCTTTTGGATCATTGGATGCTTCAGTTCCCTCCCCAGGACGGAGGACGTGCCTTGCATGCCACGCCCTGTTTGCAACTGTCAGCAAATTCCGTGGCAGTGATAAGGACTTCTGAGCTGCGGCTTAGCTTTGGCAATTAGTTAAGCACATGAAGCAGTTGTTTTGTTTCCCAACTGTTAGGGTTTGGAAGGGAGCGCTCTTTGGGGGGGGGGAGGGGGAGCGCCTACAATTAGTCGACCTTTCCAGATATAAAAAGCAGAAAGCAAAGCATCTTAGAAATGAAAGTCAAATCACAAACTTGGCATCCTAGACTAGATTGTATACTCATCCAAGGACAGCTGTTGGATTATGCTGATGATCTGATGGATGGTTTTTCTCAAGCCAAGTGCCGCATGCTTTTCCCCTGAGAATGACGGCAAGTTATCTAGCTTGAAACTTGAAAGTCCAGCAAATTTGAGATGCGTTTCCAAGTATTTGAACCTAGGATATAGGTGTATCTTTGCTTCAGGCAAAAGCCTAAAAGGATGGAACTAGTTTGCCAAGAAAAAGTTGGGAATCATTGAGGCGTTCAGTAGTCAGAGACGCGTGTAATTCCTGAACACGCCCAACGAATTAATCGTCGTGACCTGAATTCCTGGGCATTCAAATTTGTAACTGGCTGGGTCTATTTTTCGTTTCGAATGCGTGGGTGTGTTGACAATAGCGCGTCCGGTGCAACTGCAAGCGAAGCGACGACTCGCACTAAAACCCACACACGTCTCGTGCAACGGCCAAATCACACGCATCCACGCAGCAGCGACGAGCCGAGCCGTGACCCGCGCCCATGGCCATGGGCACCGGACGGCCGTGGTGGGGCCCGCCGGCGGCCCCCTCCGCCCCGTCGTTCCCCGACTCGCCGCCGTCGTCGTTCACGGCCGACCCGCCGGCGGAGTTCCTCTGCCCCATCTCCGGCACGCTGATGGGCGACCCCGTGATCGTGCCGGGGGCCAGACCTTCGAGCGCGCCTGCATCCAGGCCTGCGCCGCGCTCGCCTTCTCCCCGCCGGGCGTCGCCGTCGACCTCTCGTCGTCCTCGTCGTCGTCCCCGCTCGTGGTCATCACCAACGTCGCGCTGCGCATGTCCATCCTCAACTGGTGCGACCGCCTCGCGCTTCCCCACCCGTCCCCGCTGTCGCCGGACACCGCGCGCGACCTCGTCCGCCGCCTCATGCCGCGACAGGAAGAGCCGCCGCGGAGATCGCCGCAGGTCAACCGGCCTTCGCCGGCGCAGGCCGCAACCTCCGTTCGGTCCAGGAGACCCAGCCTCGCCACCGAGGACTTCGTCGTGCGGGAGGAGCCCGTGCGCCGTTCTCTCGAGGAGGAGATCATGGCCGTGCTTCAGGCGGAGGACCCCACCCCCGACGAGCTGGCGTCAGCGATGGCGTCACTGCGGCAAGCCACGCGCGAGAACAGGGAGGTGCGGACGCAGCTCTGCACGCCGCGCCTCCTGGCCGCGCTGCGCCCGATGCTTCTGTCCCCGGACGCCGGCGTCCAGGTCAACGCGGCGGCCGCGATGGTCAACCTCTCCCTGGAGCCCGAGAACAAGGTGCGCATCGTGCGGTCGGGCGCCGTGTCCCCGCTCGTGGACGTGCTCCGCGGGGGCCACCCGGAGGCGCGGGACCACGCGGCGGGCGCCGTGTACAGCCTGGCCGTGGAGGACGAGAACCGCGCGGCCATCGGCGTGCTCGGCGCGATCCCGCCGCTGCTCGAGCTCTTCGCGAGCGGCGGCGCGGGCCCACGCGCCAGGCGCGAGGCCGGGATGGCGCTGTACCACGTGTCCCTGGCCTCGATGAACCGGGCCAAGATCGCGCGGGCCCCGGGGGCCGTGCGCACGCTACTCGCCTGCGCGGCGGAGGCGGCGGCCCAGAGGGACCGTTCGAACGAGGCTGACGTGGCCGCGGTGCGGAAACTGGCGGTGATGATACTGGCGAACCTGGCGGGGTGTCAGGACGGGCGGGCGGCGCTGATGGACGGCGGCGCGGTGGCGGCGGTGGTGCGCCTGATGCGGAGCGGGAGCGTGGCGCCGGGGAGCGCGGAGGAGGAGTACTGCATCTCGGCGCTGTACGGGATGAGCAGGGGCAGCCTGCGATTCCGCGGGCTGGCGCGCGCCGCGGGGGTGGAGGCGGCGCTGCAGCCCGTGGCGGAGGGGGACGGCGGGGTGGGCCGGGACCTGGCAAGGCGCACGCTCCGGGCGATGCGCGGGGAGGACGATGAGGCGCCGATGACGGCCGCCGGGCTGCTCGGGCGGCAGTGGGAGGATAATGGCAGCAGCATCGTATCGGAAGGATTGGTGTCGATCCGGCGGCCACCGCACGGGCACCACCGGAGCAACTACGCCGGGCCGTCTGGGTCAAACACGACCCAGTTCTGATCTCATGAAACAGTCAAAGTCGTCTCTCTTCTTCATGCTGTTCTTTTTTTTCTTGGTCTCTGTGTTTCTTTCAGTTGGAGCTGTATTTACCGTAGCATTATTTCGTACTACTTCTGGGGCTGTATAATTGCAAGCTAAATTCTTTTGTTCGAATTAAAATGTAATTTTATTGGATTGGTAAGTGTAATGCAACTGTATAATTAATTGTGATATAAGACCAAAAAAGAATTGGTTCCATGCCTTTGTGATACCAATATCACATTGACCTTTATTGTGCAGATAATAATGCGTGCTTCTCAGTCTGTCAAGGATTCCTGTCATAATTAATCCAAAAAGGTTCATAGGTGAAATAAAATTCTTCAGCACCTGTAACTTGTCTCATCGCTTCGACTGGAAATCCGTAAAGCCCCAGAAAAAAGGCTTGTCGCGGATGACTCAAAGGTCAGTTTTAACAGAGTTACTGTATTCAGCAATTAGGAGGATCCAAACACGGCCTAACAACAGTAGCAATAAACACATCATCTTTTTTTTGCGGCTACAATAAACACAACATCACAACATTAAGTTTATCAGCGTGTAAATATAATTTTACAGTATGATATGTATGTACAATATCTTTTTTCCTTTGAAAAGGCATAAACAGACAAGATAATGATCCATGAAACTTTAATCACTCAAGAGAACTTCACGGAGCCCTCGTCCCTGCATAAATATATTACCAAAAATGCTCTTACAGAGATGGAGAATTGCAAATTTACAATTTGTGAACAGTCTCTTGTAAGGTTTTTGTATACTGACCTTCCATATTCAAGATACTCGGAGGGGGATATAGGTTTAGGACCCCCAAACCAATCAATCAAGAATATGTTTTCTATCTCCAATTTGAAGATCCGGAAATGATGGTTCTTCGGCCAATCTATCAAGCAGAATCGTGACGTAACTTGTGAGATCATAAATTACATCGTTATGCTTACTACATACTGTAAGTTTTGAAGCATGGATTTACCCTTCATTTCAGGATGTTTGGTGAAAAGGGCTGACTTGGCTAAATCTGCTTCGGATGATTGAAGGTCAACCAACTTCAACTGCAAATAGTAAATGTAAGTTTATATCGCAATTTATTTTCCTTGAAAAAGAACGTGTGACATGCAACATACTGGCCTCCAGGCCCTCCACAACACACAACTATTTGTGTATTCAACCAACGTTTAATAGTGGAGGAGATTAAAAAAATCATCTTCTGGGCAGATTGCTACTTTGTTAGAATCTCACATGTTATCATACTCAGTCTTTTTAATTGATACAATGGATTTAGTTCTAAAGAGTAAACAAGAAAATTTCAGACATACAGAGTCTTTTCATTGTCATGATTATAGAAATTGACGGCAATCAAGTTGTCACTACCAATAAACGAGTTTGCTACTTTGTGTAGCCTTCTTTTTGCTGGAGGAATTACCTTCTTTTCTTGCTAACATCATGATCCAGAACAAATGTTTAATTACGAGTTTAAATAATAAGCACCATATACCTGTGACTGTGGTGTTGGAACACATAAGAGCCAGATGAACAGAAGCAGAGACAATGGCAATTCAACTCCATAAGCAAGTATTCATTTACTATATCTTAATTTGAAAGCTTAATATAGAGTAGCAGAAATAAAGCATTGAAAGTTATACTACCAGTAAGCACATATATTGCAAAAAGATAAACAGCAGACCAATGGTCATCTTATTTTGGATCATACCTTTCCTGTAAGTGTGAGTTTTGCACAAGTGGGATTTTCAGGATCAATCTTCCCACATGTCCCAAGGGGAAACTCACTGAGAGTAAAGGAGGTCCTTTCATCTTCCAGTGCATCTCTTGCGGTGGGATCCAGAGTTGTCAGATAGAAGTAGGGGATTCCATGGCCCTCACCAGGTACTCCATCGCTATATGAAACTACATTGCTATGCATACACGCCAAGGATTGAGTTCATTAATCAAAGAGTATATGCACTCTGGTGATGATTTGGGATAGTGAAACAAGAGGGTATACCCAAATGGAGCTCCACCCAAGTCACTTGATAGTGTGCTGCAGAAGAAAAAAAGATCATGTGTTAATGATACCAAACTGACACTGATCTGTTAACATTTCAGAGCAATAATCAAATTTCAAGTGTATCCATTGCAGTACTGCAATGAGGTGCTAATTGTTTATACTAATATACTGAAATTAGTGACATGGTGCCTCAGTAACAAGTTAACTATGAGTGACCCTGCTCATTCGTCATTCCTATATTTTCGACATCTATACTATACAGTAGCATAGGACCCTTTTCTATATAGCACACGCAATCTTTCTCAATTCTTATGGCTACATAGCCCCGAGAAATTTTGTAGCCGCTCTCAGAAGTTTTCCCCAATCCCCACTAGCTAGAAATTTTACTCAAAGCTCAAAGCATAAGCAACGATAGTCGACATTTAGTTACATCGAAGAAGAACACTAAAAAAATCGATAGAACCAACGCCTGTCGCTACATCTAAGAAAACCTCAGAAATTAGAGATGGCCTCAAATCGCAGGGTGAATAATAAGAGGATTTGGGTGGAACTGTAACCTGAGGACGCCCCACGTGTTCTGGGCGGCGAGCCACCTTGCAGTGGCGGCGGCCTCGGAGGGGGCCGGCTTGCTGGCGATGATCGGGCGGGCAGCAACGGCCGGCGCCGGTGGCCGAAGGACGAGGAGGACGGCGACGACGAGGAGGTTGGGGAAAAGCATGACGGCTTGTTGATAGCTCTGTCAGGTTTTCGTGTGGGCTTGGGATTCGATGTGTTGGTTTCTATCATTCGCACACGGGAATCTTCCCTCCGTGGCCGCTGTGGGTAGGACCGGAGCGGCCCAACTGACAGATAAAATTATGGTGGAGACTGGAGATCAACTGAGCTTATCAAAATCAAAGAGGAGATAAATTTAGGAGGAATTGGCTGAATTTTCGATGATGTTGCTTTTATGTTCTGTTTTGCAAGCTTTGTAGTAATCAAAATTTCAGTACTGTTTTAAATCTTTTAACACGAGTGAGTGAGAAATAGTAGAGCCTGGGGTGGATTGATAGTTATTCTGGATTTTAAACCGGTACCCAGTCTCCAGTGTAGATACTATTTTGCTTTCAATAAAGTTGGTCAAAAAGCTTGTCATCATTTAGAGAACTTCTCCAGACCTTGTTTGTTTCAATTTTTGTTGACTTATGCTAACTAGTAGAAGCTAAAAGGTAAAACCAACAATTGAGCAACTTTTTGGAAAACCGAAAAACCAATGTATGAGGAAATAGGGAGAATTCCGTATCAACTATCAGGGCATAGGAACTTCACCAGGTTCCTTATTTTCTATTGAACTAAATTTTCAACTAGCATTAAACATCATAAATTATAAAAAAATGCATCACAACAGCAAATGGGGGAAGAAAACGTTTTCAATGGCAAATAAGGAATTCTCTAGAGAACTATAAACTTTGAAATGTTCATTGAAAGTTGCTCTTGTTTTATATATTTTATGTGACGTGAAGATAATAAATTTGTTACAAAAGCCATAACAAAAGAAACATCTAGTATGAGTTCGTCATTAAAATTATTAGCATATTTTTATCAAAATGTTGAATTTTAATTTAAAGTTGATTTATATGAAATATTTAAATATCGTAGCTAAGATTTTTGCGCAATTTCATCGAGAATATTCAGCCAAACATTTCTCTACACAACCAAGACGGTAGATGTAGAATATTCCAGAGTGGAGAACATGGTACACAATTAAGATGCTAACAATGGCAGAACATGAGTGGAAGCAAATTACATATTCTTAGAAAAAAATCAAGCCTTATAAATTCAATCAACTTAATGAGAAACCTTAATAATCGGCCATATCATCATAAGAGATCAAAGTAGTTTAAAGTTTGTTATTTTTATGTGATAGTTCTAAATAGAAGGTACACAACCAAAAAATATATTTACAATCTTAATATGATAGCGATGCATCAACAGACCTAGATCATAAGTTTTGAATATGATCGTACAAAGATCTTAGGTTAGCTGGTTGATTATGTTTGCTTGTATTGTTACAATCTTTCAGAGAAAAGGTGAAAGGCCTATTTAGAATAAGGTAAAATACACAGAGTTAGTTGTAATCATATAATAACTTAAATGCTTTCTTTGATCCAATAACTTAAATGCTAATTAATATATCTTAAAGTTATTAGATCGTACAAATATGTAATAACTTAAATGCTAATTATGTTGTACCCAACTAAATGGGTTTACTTTTGTTCCCTCTAAGAAATAGAACTAGAGTATAATACTAGGATAACTTTTAAAAGATAAAATGATATGTATATTTATTCTCATAATACCGCGTTTATGTATACATTAGACGAACGAGCATTGTGCTCTATTTCCACCGCATCATTGCCTTAACGATTATGTAATGTAGATTTTATTTATTCGACAAAATCATCTGGACTGGAATATACAATTAGTTATAATAAAATATGTATTTATTGTAAATCGGGAGCCAATGCATGTAGCATTGATTCATGGGGTTGGATCGTGATCTTTGCCATTTTAAATCGAGCTAAACTTGACTAAAAAACACTCATGCACTACTCTATAATTTGAATTTTAAGTACTTTTGAATAACCTTCGCGTGCCCCCAGTGCATGGGAGCGACAGCCATGCCAGCATCTCTCTACAGGAAATGTCCGTAGGTATCAAGTGTATTTAATCGGACACTCGATAAACAATATCTATATTATGTATAAAATAAAAAGTCTCGATAAAAAAATACACTTGATAAACCTGTTTGTTGGTCAGTTACTCGATAAATAACCATTCTCCCATAGTGTATATCGCCAGTACCTGCACTTTCCCACACAGTTTTGTCGCACGCGCCGGAGTAGAGCACCTGCCCTCCAACGCCCAGAGCCAGCGCGTTCACCGCCGCTTTGTGGCCCTCCATGGTGTCAACCAGCGCGAGCTTCCTCTGCCCCGGGCGGCGCCTCGACGCCTTGACCATCTTGTCAGTCGAGCCGGTGAACACGCGCCCGATCGTGCGACACAGTCGCGGCGTTGATGACGTCGTCGTGTGCGCCGCCGCGGCGGACTCGACACAGCATAAGCCGTTCATCCGCCACGCCTTGAGGCTTCGCTCCCATGATACGGCAGAATACATCTCCGCCGCGGCTCTGGGCAGAATACATCTCCGACGTGACAAGGCGCACAACTACAGTGCTGACATTGGCAGGACATGATCGAGTGGAGTTCCGGTCGCATACCATCGTCCAAAAATCGTGGGCAAACCTTTCCCCCAGCTGCTGGAGTCACTGAGTCAGGAGTGGGATGACTGACATGTTGCCAAGCATACTATGGAGCTGTGATCCCTGCATGCATGGAGCCGTAACAGGACAATATATGCATATACGGAAGTACCTTAGTGTCGAGCCTTAGTAATCGGCCACATCATCATCAACATCGTCTAAGGGGCCAAAGCTTTTGAACTTCGATATTTCTATGTGATAATTCTAGATAGAAGGTATATAAGCAAAAACATTGACATATTGATATACGATGGTGATGCATCCTCTAAGCTACATCAATTATAAATTTACTTTGGGATAATGCCTTAAATGTTTAATGTTGGACAAGCTGTGAACTAAATTATCGATTATCAAATATATGTTAAATAGGATCAGTTTAAGGGCCAATGCCTCCTTTAAATGAGATTCTACTCGTTTTCTTCTAAACACTTAAAACTATATAAAATGTGATGTATATATAAAGTAGTTTTTTGAAATCTAGAATGATATGTACATCTATTCTCATAATACCACATTAATATAAACACTAGAGAAAATAATTATATTTTTATTTCCGACCGGCCGGGACGGCGCCCCAACCCCTCTAGATCTTGGATCTCCGCTCGCCATCGATGATCGACATCATCATGGGGAAGCCAAGCTCAATCGACTCGCCCTTCTTGCACTAAACCCAGAGCTTGTCTTGCACCCTTTAAACCAAAGGTCACCAACAACAATGACTCCTATACACAGGCCGACTTAGCCAACACCACCTCCACACGCTCGCCAATTGGGTCGAAGTGATGCACCGTCGAGACTAGAAACATTGTCGGAGAACCTTTCTATTTGACAATGTTGTCGCCACCGCCACGATGTCCTCGTCGAACACCGAAATATAGATTTACTAGGGCATATCCTACAAGTCATTGAGAGACCGACGGGCTCCTCCACCCACCGACACCCCGCCCGAAGGCTCTCGCAGGGAGACCGCTCTGCCGGCGAGTCACTCCCTTTTCGCCTTGTAGCACCGAATCCTTTTTCCTTTTGGCAAAAAATAAGGATCATATGTTGTTAAGATAAATATCTCCTCATATAAAACATAATCATAACGATGATTGGAAACCTATACTAAGATAATGAATATTAAATTACTCACAAAAATAAATTAAATTAGGATTAAATTCACAATAAAGATATTGTTCACAATTGTATTTGAACTAAACAACACATATTGATTCGCCTGTAATCATATCCATTCCTAGCAATACGTTGAATTAGGAAAAAATAAACTCATAAATTTTCTTATAAGAATAGTTTGAAGGAATCATAATTTTATTAACTTTCCAAATTGATGTAAATTTAAATGCTAGCACTCCTTTTGTTAGTCCCTCTACATGTCACTCTGCTTTTTATAATACGAAATTAAGTTGTCATGCACTACATGTTTAGGATACGAAATAAGGGGTTGCGTATAGGAAGTGGCAACTAACAAAATTAGTGATTTATTGTTCTCACGAGACAACCAGCCGTCGTTCTATCGGCATTGGTAAAAATAGGTCCTTAGTTCATCCGCCAGAGTTGCAGCGTAAGCGTTCACAAATAAGAAACCTTCACACTCCAAATCTTTACGTCGCAGTCCAACGATCCACTACAAACAAGAGCAGCACTCGTCGCACAAGCCGTCGTGCTCGACTCCCGTTTTACTCACCAGTCACCATAGCCAAAGTCTTCTCTTGCTCCAGTATGACCGTCCAGCACGGTCAGGCACGTATAGCCAGCCGCCGTCGTCGCTCCTCCCACACCCTCACCGTCCGATCCGCCGAACCGCTGCACACCACGTCCCCGGCGGTGGCCAAGCACAACACGGCACCTTGCCGCCGTCGCACAGCGCCAGCGCGTTCACGGCTGCTTTGTGGCCCTCCATGGTGCTGACTAACGCGAACTTTATTTCTCTGTTTTTTTGTCAGTACAGTTGCTCCATTGCACGTCATGACCTGTTACATCCAGAATCCTTTTGCTTTAAACAGCAAATCGTGCTTGGTGACCCGGTACGAGGCTGTACGGCGATGGTTGATTGTCCGCAGCTCTCCCGCTTCATTATGACACAGGCCGAATACTGACACCTGCAGCACACGGCTTCGGTCATCACCAGCCAAAATGTCCACGCCCTCCGCCGGCTGGAGCTCGACGACGCAGAATTCGCCATTGTCCACACGGGCAAGGGCCACCTCAGCGGCGATCTTGGATCTTTTGCGGAACACCAGATCCTTCCCAATCCTGGCATCGGGCGCCGGAGTCATGGAAGGATCCCCATCGCAAGGCGGGATGTCACAGGCACAAGGAAACCCATCTTCACAGAGACCAACCCAGGCGTCCAAGTGATGGTCATAGAGACCTTCGCCGTCGAACGGCAGGAGCCAGTCGCCGTGGCGCTTCCACTCGCAGCGTTCGGTGTCGAACGAGTAGGTGCTCGGGTTGGTCCGATCCACGATCGTCATCCGCTCCACGGACAGGAAAATGGTGCGGCCGTCGGGGTGCACCGCGTACCCTGTGATCAAGTCGCTGCTGCCGAACGGTGGCGGCGAGGCGACGGTGCTCCAGAACCACTCCTCCACCTTGCCCGACCACCGGGGGTCGGCGTCGGCGCCAGGACGGGGCGGTGACCGCGACAACACCTCGAAAGAGTGCTGCTGGTGTTGGCCGCGGGGCTTCAGCGTGTACAGCTTCCCGGCAACGGCCACGGCGACGCTGAAGCCGTCCTGCAGCGCCGGCGACGGGCGAGGGCCGACGGCCAGTGCCGCGGTCGCCGTGTCGTAGACAAAGGCAGGCGGAGCCTCCTCGTCGTACAGTGTGTGCATGATGACGATCTTGCTGCCCATGGCGGCAAAGTAAGTTGACATGTGGTCACTGGGAGCCTGTAGGCGAAGCACCGGGGGTCAGGTAGGTGCTTGGCCGCGGCCGTGGTGTCTGCGCCGGCGCCAGAACCCAGTGCGCCGATGTCCAGCTTATGGACGCTGTACCCCTTGTCCCAGTCATCCAACACCAGGTGGAGATGCTGCTTCCGGCATGTCCCCCGAGCCTTTTTGCCTTCGCAATCGGCGTCACCGCTGGCCGCCGGTCGCTTGGCCATTGTTTTGCTATCGCCGGACTCACCGCCGGCGGAGCTGCCCAAGAAGCCTATGCTGGCTGCTAATTTATTCGCCCCAAGTTGCTCCTTCTCTGCCCCGGGGTTGTAATATAAATCAGGATTGCCGGATCCGACTAGCATTCAGGATTCCAACATCTGGACACGGTCCGAAATCTCGTCGGAATCGAGACCTGAAACGGTCCATTCAAGTCAGTAAGCGACACATACAATTTTTGGGGACGGGATCACAGGGTACGCGGTGCACCCCGACGGGCATTCAAGTCAGTAAACTTTAAACCTCTCAACCTTGCTAAACTCTTCTAAATTTTAGATAAAGACAAATAAAATCAAAAGTACTCCTCATCACATATTAGAGATAGAAAAATGTAAAGGTGGAGAAATATTTATTGAGGGTTAGATATGTTCACTTTTTATTTAGTCATGAACTTTAATCATGGATCCAAACATATATCTCCTAAACTTTAGTTGACTAAACTTTAGGTGATTAAATTTTAGTTGGCTAAACACTTTAACCAACTAGAGGATCCAAACACCCCTTAGACTTCGAGATCGGATAATTTCACTTGCCTCAGCATGTACAGGATGCCGTAGATCTGTACCTAGGCACAATTTCTGAAATAGAAGAAGTTGGCCGCGACGCCAGTGCCTTTCCTGCGGTGGCCGAGTAACCAACCCGCGGCGACCAGATCAAGGCAAGTGGGGAATCCCCGCTGGGGATTAGTCTTCCTCCATCGCCGGAGAGGAACACGGGAAAGGAAGGCTACTCAGTGCGAGGTAGGCGGCGGGCGCGCAACTGCACACAGCCCGTGGGCGAGGTGGCGGCGGGGAGCCGGGGACTGATGAGGGTCTGCACTCTGCACTATGCAGTAGAGAGCCAGAGACCTATCCACGGTTTGACTAATTAGAATAGTGCTCGGCCCAATAAGGATATACGGCCCAATTTGTTTCCTATACTTTTCTTTCTTTTGTTATTTCCCTTTCCTCAGACAATTTGTATACCCCTGGAAAGCTCAACAATAGGGCCTTGAATCTAATTCCTCCATCCATAACTATAATCATTTTTATTGAAATAAAATATTAGTAAGATATTTATTGATAGTAAAATATTATTAAGAATGATAATATGAATATAATTATATTATACTCCCTCCCTCCTAAATTACTTGCTATTCTGGCTCATTACCAGATTCATTCAACATTCTCTGAAACTTTATAAACAATATATTCATATTCATTGATCATTCTTTAAATCTGGACAAAAAAAAAAACCACTCCAAGATAAGTAAACCGGAACGAATGGAATATTGATCATGGGACTATTTATCACAATATCTAACTTTTTTCATCTAAAATAATTTATTTGTACATATTGTTGGTCGAAGTCGATTTTTTTCTTTGACTTTGATCAAATCCAGAAACTCTCACATTGAGTAGTGAATTAACTTATAGAAAATTCATATACAATGACCAAAGCAAGCACAACTAGTATTCTTCCCGCGCACGGTTGCGACCAAGTGTTCGTAAACAAGAAACATTCACCCTCCAAATCTTTACGTCGCAGTCCAACGACCCACTGCAAACAACAGCAGCTTCAGAGCAGAACTCGTCGCCCGAGCCATCGTGCTCGCCTTCAGTGTTACTCGTCACTGCCAAGCTCTTCACTGCTCCAGCATGGCCGTCCAGCACGGCCAGGCACGTATAGCCAGCCGTCGACGTCGCCCGTCGCCTCCACACCCTCACCGTCCGATCTGCCGAACCGCTGCACGCCACGTCCCCGGCGGTGGCCAAGCACAACACGGCCTTCGTGTGCCCTCTGAGCGTGGCGCTGACGGCCATGCCGCCACCTGCAAGTTCCCACACGACGACGGTCTTGTCGCAGGCGCCGGAGTAGAGCACCTTCCCGCCGCCGCCCAGCGCCAGCGCGTTCACCGCAGCCTCGTGGCCCTCCATGGTGCTGACCAACGCGAGCTTTGCGCTCTGCCCCGGGCAGCGCCTCCACGCCTTGACCGTCTTGTCGGCGGAGCCGGTGAACACGCGCCCATCCGGCGACACGGCCACGGCGTTGATGGCGTCGTCGTGTGCCGCCGCGACGGACTCGACGCAGCGGAAGCCGCCCACCATCCGCCACGCCTTGAGGCTCCGGTCCCACGACACGGAGTACATCTCCGCGCCGTCGGGGGACGCCGCGAGCGCGGTGACCGCGTCGACGTGGTGCACCCAGGTGCGCGTCCGGTGGCGCCGGACCTCGACGTAGTTCTTGGGGAGGAGGAAAGTGCGCAGGCAGTCCGCGGCAGTTGGCAGGACGGCGCGCACGGTGAGGCGGCGGGTGCCATTCTTCCGGCCGGCGTGCCACACCCTGATCTTGCCGTCCTGGTGCGCGCTGACGAGTCCCTTGCCGGTGGCGAGCAAACACTTGACGGAGCTATCGGTGATGGCAACCGTGTTTTGCTCGTACTCTTTCGCGTCAGTGGCCGAGTCCAGTGGCCATAGCCTGATGCGCCCATCCGCCGAGGCGACATAGAGTGAGTCACCGCCATCCACGGCGAGGCTGGAGACATAGGATGAGTTGCCTTTCAGAGTGGCGAGGCAACGGTACAAGCATACGCTTGAGGTTGGGCTTTGGATGTGTTGTGACGAACCGTGGTCTGATTGTGACGAGAATGACATGGTTTGGGAGATGCCTCCTTTTCCAGACAATTCCTGGACTTGAGTATCTTCCTGTCACTAGCAGAGGAACTCATGGAACCAGTCACAGGAGCTCACTGTAGGAGGTACCAAGTGATAAGCACCGGTCAGTGACTTAGCTTTATACTAGTCTAACTGTGCAAGGTTCATTGTAAGTAATGTCCTGACAGTCAGCAGAAAGATAAGAACGCAACGCGGAAAAAGAATCGAACTGACAGGTACGTAAGTGGGGGAAAGACAGTCTAAAATGCTGCTTTAGATCCTAGGGAACAAAGTTCTTGGTTAAATGTCTGTCAAGACTCAAGATGACGCCATTCAAAAATAAAATCATGTGCTATGTCGACTAGCTTTCCTGGACATCATGAACACTAATATTGACAGTTTTAATTGTCTCGACATGTCAAAAATTTGTGACAATTATATGGAAAATAATAAAACAAAAAGAAAGAAAAATCATATACAAGGCAAACCTACAAAATGGACGCATACAGAAAACAAAGGCACAGCGGGAAGAAACAAATGAACTGGTTTTGTGCAACTCGCTGTTCCTCGCAGAGAAACAGTTTCAAGAAGTCCTGATCTAAACAGCAGCTACCCAATGTGGATTGGCCTTCCCAGGTTAGGAGTACACGCTGCTTTTCTACCCTTTCCCCGGTTTTTCAGTATGCATATTCTTCCACCAGATGAGCTTGCAATGATCATTTGGCTGTGATGTGATTTGATATGACCTCCACATGCTCATTTGTGAGTGACTAATCAGCTGCCAATTTCATTGTAGTAATTCGCTATAGCAAAAGTACAACAAAGAAACAAAGACAACTCTGCCATCAAGATATTTCATTCCCATGAATTACGGGGACACATCCCAGTACAAATGTTGCTGTCTTGTCATGCATAAATTCAGGTTAAATTATGCTCGCACCGGAGCAACAACTACTCCATTAAATCAATAGTAACGTCCATTTCGCTCAATGCTACTAGTTCAAGTAAAAGGGCTATGCAATGCGAAGAAGTGGAGAGCATCTCACCGCGTGTTTAGAATTGAGGTGCAAGTGCAATTCAAGATAAGATTCCATGGCGAACTTAGATATAAATACCATATTTTCGTTTCTTGGTTAGCATTTACAGAAATGTAGTAGCAGTTTCCGTTTTGCCACGGTTCACAGCCCAAGTCTTTCTCAGCAACTGGAAGCGCACTGAAGAACCAAAGCTGTGAAATTGCAAAGGATCTTCCGTCGTACAAATCAAAAGGACTGGCAAAACATAATTAAAGCCATATACTAAGGAAAAGATTAGCTATTTTAAGCTCTTTCGTCCATAAAATCATACTCCCTCCGTCCCAGAATATTTGGCAGTCTAGGCTCATCCATTTTTCCCAAAATGTTTGGCATTCTCACTTTCCGAGACACCTTTCTCTCTTCCCAATACACCTCTATCTCTATCTCTTTCCTCCTCGTTTCCTACGCACCTACTTTATTCCTTCTCTTCTTAATCTCCGTGCCTAGCAGCTAGAATGCCAAACATATTGGGACGGAGGGAGTAGCTATCAAGAAGCAAAGATCAAAACGAATAGCTTAGCTATGAGAAGACTAGAAGTGCACTAGTCATTAGCTTGGCAAGGACCCACTTGAGAAGCCCAATCGATATCTCACAGCGCAGGAGGCAGACATCCACTGAACATGTTGCATGATCCACTATTTGTAAGGACCAAAAGATGTGATGTAACAGCAACAGTGATAAGATAAGCACTGTTAAAGCTGGCACGGGGAAGGCAAGTGTTTCAGCAGCCAAAACTAGTGTGGCATCACTCTCTCGTTCAATTCATCTATGAAAAATTGGACTGAGGCAAATTGAATAAGTTATTAGATAAAACAATTCCGCGACAGTTCAAAATTTTGAGGCTTGTTCATGAGTAGCAAACATAAATGTGTTGATATGTGTAAATGCAGAGCAATAGACACAGGATGATGGCATATTTACTCAATTTTCTTTAAGGTACAGTAATTAGGAGGTAAAACAAGTGGCTATATTCAGAGCAAGATCGAAGCAATCAACAAAGACCATAATGGTTGCGGAACCTGCTTACCTTTGTGTCTAACTTCTTATATTAAAGATGAAATACAATACAGCAGGTTCTCCCAAACAAAAAAAAGGAGTCTATGTTCAAAATGCAGAAAACTGAAATGAATACATATAATATTACAATAAGCAGCCATTCTAGCTTAAAGATCATCAGTTGAACCCAACAATTGGCCCTGGGAGGACACGCTACTATGCTAATACTAGGAGAGAGGTGTTGGTACTATTTTTTTCTGCAGACTGTCTTCCAAATATGAGACACTCCTTTTGTAGCCTTCTGATTTGTCAAAGAAGCTACTGTTGTTCCAGCTTGGCTCTTAACATGTAAATTCTCTTCATGAAAGATACTCGTACGAAGCAGACACCACTGAGAGAAGGTCTGCTTTCTGCCTAACTCCCCCCCCGTTTTTTTTTTCTCCCATCTCTAAGTACGACTGATGAAATGGTGCTAGGACAACAATGCAAGATAACTTTTGTTTGCGAGTAACAATGCAAGATAACTTGCAAAAGGTTGCAGCAGATATAAGCCCCATGAATGGCAGTACAACTTGACACCGTACCATGTTGAACCTTGTAAATTGCTTATGATTCAAGAAGTATGTGAAATGGTAACAGATCCAGGTTGATCCAATCTTTGCACTGTTTGTGATGCTAATTTAAACCTTCTGCTTGGTCTTTTGGTGTATTTATCCAACTCCTTTCTGTTATATGGTTAAGGAGTATCACTGTAGACTTAAGTAAAACAACTAGACATTACTAGGAAATGATATATAAGGTCGTCATCATTGAGATAATTTGTTTATCAACCATAAGCATGATACTACCGCAAAAATGAAAAACAGCATATCATGCAGAGTTGGAAGTGGAAGCACAAATCAGGTATGGATGCTGAATCAGGAATAAAAGGACTCCCAAATACCTTGCAAACATGTCATCATCTAGGTGCTTCGACTACAAATAGAATCACCTTTCCCACTTCATTTCAGGCAGTTCTGCAGGCAATCCTCATTCCTCGACATGCATACAAACCTTCATCCTGCACCAGAAGGATGAAATCAACCAAGAAGAAAGAACTTGGAAAGCAATATTAGCAAATGAAAATGTAGTTACCTTTTGAGATCTATCCTTCAGCTTTGGCAACCAGATAATTGACATGGCAAACCCTGCCGAATCTGAGTATCCAATTGATCTTGATTCATGAAAGGCACAACCTAAAATGCCAGCGCTCACATAAGAATGCACATGGGAGCTTACATCACCCTATAGGCTTCAGATGCCAAATGCTCACAACCAGATCACTAGCAAGAAGCAATAATCTCCTGTAAACACCAGTATTCACAAGCTGGCAGCATGGTGCTCACCAAAGTCCAGCTCCAGCAAATGCTTGTGAGTAATGGTAGTTGCTGCCATAGGAGGACTTGCAGTACTTCTCAATGTCAGAATCCAGATGCTGACGTACTCCACAACTCTTAGCCTAAGGATCACTATCTTTTATGAACAAGAGACAACATGGTAAACAACCAGTCAGAATTTTAGCGTTCAACGTTCTACATGAGATGAGCTAAGGATGGAGAAAGGAGCTGAACTGGAGAAGACAGAAGAGAGGATTCAGCATTTGCCTAGCTGATTACGCCAATCAATTTGTACCCAAATACTCAGCAAAGTACACTGTCATACTGATAGGAAAAAGAATACACTGGCCATTTCAGCAGCAGCAGAAAGATTTTAAAAAATAAAGTGTTGCTAAAAAGAAACTGAAGTGAGATTAAACTAGCTAGACAATATAGTAAGTGGAGAAGGCACCTTGTTTTCAAAGTGAAACATGGGTTAACTTTATTTCTCAAAGTTATCCGTACCCCACAAATTACAATATTGTACAAATGTTAACTCTAATGTATGCAGATCAAACTAAGAAAGATCGCTTACCACATAGACAGTGAACAACCATTAACGAAGCATAAAAAAGTAAATACCGTATCAAGAAACACATAAACATGATGACTCAGTGTTCTGCACTGGACTCAGATAATCTACAGAAAAAGAGCCTCAATCCAACTCCATCAGTTGGAACCAGGAGCATGCAGCGGGATGTCTTCATGCGACTCTACCCCGTTTGCTGCCGGTGCTGGTGCTGTAGCGATCCCTTCGTCTTCCTTTTCTTCATCCGAATCCAGTGTGAACTGTGACATTATCGGCATCCCCTCCATCTGGACCTCCTTTCCCAGCATCCTGTACCCACTAGGTGCCCGGCTCGCCCTGGATAGAACGTACGCGTATGCAGCCGCGCCAGCAATCACGAGCAGAGCGAGGTGGCCGTTGAACTGCAGCGTGGCAACGGATCGCGCGCGGTGGTAGTCCTCATGGGTCCGGCACTTGATGGTGTAATCCGCGCGGCTGGCGGCGTGGAGCGAGCAGCCGTGCGCCACGGCGCTGGTGAAGAAGGAGAATCCCATCTGCACCATCCACGTGCCCTGCAGCGCCAGCCCGGCCGCGCGGGCGAGCCGCGGCGCGGCGTCCCCGGGTCGGTGCGTCGCAAGCAGAGTGGCACCAAGGCAGAGCGCGATGGGGACGAGCAGCAGGTCGAAGTAGCGATTCTCGATCCCCGCAGCGGTGGAGGGCCGGCGGTGCGCGAAGAGAAGCAGCTCCTGCGCAAACGCGGCGGCGAGGAGGAGGTCGAGGAGCGGGAGCGGCAGCGGGGCGGCGAGCGGCACGAAGGGCGCGAGGGAATAGAGGAGGAAGAGCGCGGAGGCGGCGAGCGTGGGGAGAGAGAGGTGGTGCGCGGAGATCAGCGCGGATAGAAGGCAGAGCAACGAGAGCGCCGCCGCAAGGACGTGGCGGAGGTGCAGCGGCGTGGCGAGGCGGCGCGGGAGGAGCCGTAGCCGCGGCAGCGGCGTCGAGGGAGGGGCAGAGACTCGAGTGCGGCGAGGCCTAGGAGCCCCAGCCCCGCGGCCGAGTAGGCGAGGAGGCCCGGCATGGCCGAGGGTGGGGAGATCACCGCGCGCCGGGCGCTGCGGGTGGCGGCGGATCTGAGGGCTGGGAGGCGGAGGGTGGTGGCCCGGCCGGCAGCGAGCGCTTGTCAAGAGCAGGTGGTGATCGCATCGAGCGAGTAGGACGAGTCAGCGGTCCGGTTTGGTGGTGGTTGCGTCGCGGCTTGCAATCGAGACCGGCACGGTTGATGCGCGGGAGAATTCCCCTAATCTGATTTATCCTATACGACTGTTCGTGTCAGTCATACTCTAAATTTATTTTTAAAAGGATATGTTATTGTCGGTGTGTGAGCACACCTCTAAATGGGGGCATGTCGAGGCTCCTTCGGATAGGATCGGGAAGGTCGAATTTATTTTAGCTAGCGGAAGATTGAACAAACGAAGAACACGGAGGGTTTATCCGGGTTCGGACCGCAAGAGATACGTAATACCCTACGTCCTGCTTGTGTGTATTAGTTGTTGCCTATCTCTTATAAGAGAGCACCCCCTCCTTTTATAGAGCAAGGAGGAGTGCACTCGTACAAGTACCCGGGAGTATCCGGACGTCCTGTGGGGGTCCGAGCCTTTCTTGGGAAAGCGCGACCGGATCCCGACAGGATCTGCTGTAATCTTCTTCGCCGGATTTGGACTCCAAGCATCTTCTCTCCTATTGGTTCCGGGTGCTCCTAGCCACCGTAGCAGCGTGGCTTCCCGAGACGCGGCGCATGGGGAAGGCGCGCGCACGTCCTGTCGGGCAGTAATCGTCGCCGCAGGCACTCGAGTGCCGCATTAACTTCGGGTAGTTGGAGCGCCGGAGAAAACTACTGGGAAGCTTCCTCCCCCGACGCTCCCACTCCTCCGGCTCGTGGGCTTCGTGGGCTCCCTCGCTTCAGCGATCGTCGCCTTCATTCGTAGGTCGAAAGCGGCCCACGCACGGTTAGGAGGACCCCCAATCCCCCTACACCGACGGTTATTATGATCAACAACATTCTCTCGTATATATCAATTTTTCACGCCTTTATACTTTATATTCTTCCTCTATATCAATTAGTTAACATTTATTTAATAAAAAACATATTTGTTCATAACACAATCATTTTAAATGATAATTCTAAAATCACGTAATCGAGAATAATTAGCAATATTTTTTAGTAAATAATAAATAGTAATAGTAATATTTAATTAACAACAAGTAATTAAGAAAATAATGTTGTATGGAATGAACGAACCTTCAACTGGTTCCACTTGTTGTGGAATATACATGTGAAGTTCTTTACAAAAGAAAAATTTATACGAGTGTGAAGTCCTTTTACACGTGAAGCTACACTAGTGTCTTGTGAAAGAATCTCTGCTCATCAAAAACACAAGTTGCCTTCAATCAAGGGGCCAATGGAGAGGGAGATTCACTTCTTGACTAGTCCTGGACAGCTACCCGGCTCCTTTCATAGGTATTGGATGACGGATGAGGAAGACGATGACACTCATTTCTTGGTTGATGATGATGATGAAGCGAAAGCTATCACATACATCGAGTTGGTGGAAGCAAAGAATAGTTGCACGATGATCGATCCGATGCTCCATCAAAGATAATTCGATCGAGAACAATAGCACGTATTACACTACTCGATGACATCTACACACAAAAAAACAACCATAAAACGTACCAGAACCACGAAGGGACTAAATATAGAAGATCAACTCCTACTAAGAGCATTACAACCTTTTATAGCTCATCGCACCAACCACCGTTCTTATCTAACCAAACCTTTAAAGGATGGTGCACCGTCACGTTAAAGATAACACCACATACAACGACACATTATCTTGCGTTACATGCTACAAATGTTTATTATTGTAGCCTTAAAAAATATAACCATAAAAACCTCCGAAGTAGCCGTTTTATTGTAACAAAAACGTAATCCTGAACATCACCCGATGATGTCCTTGAGTCCTTCCCATATCCTCACGGCTTTTGATTAAAAAAAAAAACATCACGGCTCAGGCGCGCAGCTCGCGCCGCCGCCGGTTGCTGGAAGAGATGTTGCTCTGCTCCGGTAACGTTGCCGGCCGCGGTTTCCTCCTCAGCCGGCTCCACTGGCTCCAGGGCCGCGTCCTCACTCTCCGCACAACAAGGACCGTCGCTTCCGCCGCCTCCGCCACCACTTCTCTCTCGCCGCCGCAGCAGCACCAGGTCGCACTCTATGTGGAGGCTCTACTCGACTGGAACCAGGTCTGTCCCGAACCACCTCGAGCATCCCCAGCTTCTCCCCACCTCCCCGCCGCCCTACGCAGAGATGCCTTGCTCTACCGTGTTCGCACCCCTCACTGTCCTACTCGCATCTGTTCAGAGAATGAACCTCACCGCCGTCACCGACGAGGACGAGGTCATGAAGCGCCATGTGGAGGATTCCCTCGCTGTTCTGCCCCCGCTGGAGCGCGCGTACCGCGCCCGGTCCACCCCCGTTAACGGCGGCGACATCGACGAGGTCAACCTTATCGACGTCGGCTCCGGCGCTGGGCTCCCGGGCCTGATACTTGCCGTCGCTCGACCAAGTAAGGTCCTACCTTCTCCGGTTAAGTTGGTCGGAGGCGCTGAGGAGAATGTCCGAGCCTTTGGTTGCTTCGGCTGCTGCAATGTGGATTTGATCTGTTCGTTTTAGGTTGGAGATTTACACTGTTAGAGTCAATGCGGAAGCGGTGCACATTCTTGGAGCACGCCGTTGAGGTCATGGGGTTGTCTAATGTGGATGTGATTTGTGACCGAGCTGAGGTAAGCTGCCTTTGAGCTTATAGAATTGCACATTTGGGTATTGTGAGGAGGATTTTCTTTTGTTTCTCCTTGTAGTTGGCTCTAAATTGCAATGTTGATTTACCAGAGTTACAGCAAAATAAAATTTCGTTTGGGATACTTTTTAATATGCTTCCTTGTGAAGAGATTCATTTACCTGAACATGTTTCTAACCTTTACTAGCTACCAATCTTTGCTGGAAAGTAGCCATGTAAGTATTGTTATGTGTGACCATTTAATTGCATGGCTTGTAGGACAGAATGTTGGCCAAAGAATTGATCACAGAGAAGCATACGACATAGCAGCTGCAAGAGCTGTTGCAGAGCTTAAAGTTTTAGGTATGTGATATCTGCATTTTTGTTACCACGCCTGTTACTGCAGTTGTATGAGCTTCCCTTTTTGCAGCGGAGTACTGCCTCCCATTGGTCCGTGTTGGCGGTTTGTTCTTAGCTGCAAAAGGACATGATCCTCATGTAAGTCATGTATTATTGGCTAATTTTATTAGATCTCTGATATATTGTACATTGAAAGAATGTTTTCCAGTACAGTTGCTGCAAACTTATTTTTCCTTTTTGTCATGTTTCACACTTTTGTCTTTAACTTTATTTATTTATTTTGGACAGGAGGAAATAAAAAACGCTAAAAGTGCAGTACAGAAATTGGGTGCTTCAATGCTCGAACTGTCTAATGGTACGATCTCCCGCTTTAACCGTGTACATCACACTGAACTGAATAGTTTGTTATTCACGAATTACAATTGTCCAGTATCCATTCAAGTCATCAGTAGCGAGCTCATATTTTGGTTGTCTCTTATGCAAAATGTGTTTTCCTGGAATTTACTTGGTATTGCAGTTCTATTTCTGTTTTGCATCTTTTAAGTTATTTTATATCATATCTGAGCAATATTTGAGCTTGGTATGATATCAAAGTCCAGACACAGTAGTAATCCAATTCCATTGCTAAATTCTCAAGCATATCATGTTGCTGCAATGCAAGCCACTTCCAGCATAAACATTCGATTCCTGTACCCTGGTAACATGTTAAGCTTCTTTTATGTTATCAGTTGAATCAATGGGACCTCATGGTCAGCGAACAGCTGTTATATATTTTAAAGAGCGTGCTACTCCAAAAAAATACCCTCGCCTTCCAGGTATTCCCCAATTCCCATGTTCCTTCATGATTAAGCATGTTAGTTTATTTTTCTATTTTGTAAATATCTAAAATGTCCTACTGTTTCAATCCAGGTACTCCTTCTAAGATGCCACTATGAGAGGAGAGGAGCGTCATTGTTGTCAATTAAAAGCCAGCACATACAGTTGATCAAGTCCAGATAATGCACTAGAGGATTTGTTCGCTTTGATGCATGAAGGTTTATAGATTTTTCCCCAGTAGCACTAGAGGATGGGTTTATTATTTCCTGTAGCTTACAAAAGTTGAAATGTTCTAATAAGGCACATATCAATGTCAAGCTATCGTAGTCTCTATTTCTTTCATGGCATTGTTTCGTGTAGACAGTAAAGAATTGGATTGTGAGACATTTAGGATAAGTATAGTAATAATAGTTGGACCAAGACATATAGCCATGGTCTGGAACTGCTGCTCGTCCAAGTTTGTTCTCTGTTTTGCCCTTGTTTATACATTTCAATGAGGCTGCTTGTTTCTTTGTTGTTGGACCTGGGCCGACTGCAGATAATTTATCTTCGTTGTACCTAAAAAATAACATCATCAAACGCTCATCCCTTCAACTCACGCACATGGGCATTATCATTGCTTCCTGAACGTCCTTTCCTGCCTGCCTGTACCAACATTAAATTAGTGCAAGCAAAGACGCGTAAGAACTACGAAGGTTCATCCCATCTACCTCCCCCGGAACGAGTCGCCATACACAGTACCTTTCACCCATGAGGAGACTCGTTACAAAACACGACATCCATTCCATTACACGACAATCATGAGACTCGGTCCCCAGCTTGACCGAACCAAACATGCCATGCCAACAACCGTGGATGCGTGCTACAAAAGAGGGGTTCTTGCCGGCTGACCGTAGTCATCATTGGAGTTGTCGCCCTTCAAAAGCAGAGGCGACGTGTGTTTCGTAATCCATTTAACTCCGAGCTTCTTCTCCAATCTAGCGAAAGATTGCAATGGAGAACGCCACATTCCCTCTCCACATTCTCCTAGCCACCGCCGTGGCGGTGATGCTCGTCGCCTCGCCGGTCTCATCGGCGTCCTTGCCACCGGCCGTGGCGGACGCCATAACCTCCAAGCTCCCCAACCCGTGGTCGGCCTTCCAGAACCTCACGGACACCCATTTCGGCGAGCAGAAGAAAGGCCTCGCCCAGATCAAGACCTACCTCTCCCGCTTCGGCTACCTCCAGGCGCTGCCGACCGGGTTCACCGACACGTTCGACGCCGACCTGGAGGAGGCCATCAAGACGTACCAGCGCAACTTCCGCCTCGACATCACCGGCGTGCTGGACCCGGCCACGATCCGCCAGATGATGGCGCCGCGGTGCGGCGTCGCTGACGTCATCAACGGGACGTCCTCCATGGCGCCCTCGTCGCACGTGCACGGCCGGAATCTGTACTCCTACTTCCCCGGCTCCCCGCGGTGGCCGCGCTCCAAGAAGAGCCTCACCTACGCGATCGCGCCGACGTCGGAGGCGCCGGCCATCGACCGCACGACGCTGAGCGCCGTGTTCGCGCGCGCCTTCGCGCGGTGGTCGGCGGCGACCACGCTCAACTTCACGGAGGTGGCGTGGTCGTCGACGGCGGCGGCGGACATCACCATCGGGTTCCACGCGGGGGACCACGGCGACGGCGAGGCGTTCGACGGGCCGCTGGGCACGCTGGCGCACGCGTTCTCGCCCACGGACGGGCGGTTCCACCTGGACGCGGCGGAGGCGTGGGTGGCCGCCGGCGACGTGTCGCGCGCGGCGGCGGACGAGGCCGTGGACCTCGAGTCCGTGGCCGTGCACGAGATCGGGCACCTGCTCGGCCTGGGCCACTCCGCGGAGCCCGACGCCATCATGTTCCCGACCATCACGTCGCGCACCAGGAAGGTGGAGCTCGCCGAGGACGACGTGCAAGGGGTGCAGAGCCTGTACGGGGGCAACCCCAACTTCAAGGGCGTCGCGCCGGCGACCCCGACGAGCAGCAGGGACATGGACAGCGGGGCGGGCGTGCGCTCCAGGCCGTGGACCGCGATGGTTGCTGCCGCGGCCGCTGGGCTGGCGGTCGTAGCGCTGTAGTAACAGTCTATTGGGTGACATTTTTTACTTTCATCTTTTACCCTTGGCTTTCGCTATCCGGATCTGATTCTTGTGTAGAATGTAGATTAGTTGTTAGTAGATACATAGTTATAACATACAGACACACGGATTATGGAATGCAATCTCTCATATAAACAAGAAATGGTACCTCTTGTTCATGCTCGAGTTTAGTGGTTGGTGACATACCGACATCGAGACAAGTATGCAACGAGTCCACGTGAAACCACGCGCCGGCGGCCCTTTTGTCGTTCCTGTGTTTTTGCGCGATTCGAGAGAACTGCCCGGCAACGCGATAACCAGCACAGCGTGCACTGAACATTGATTTGTCTGAACGACTCTTTTTTATGCTAGTATGATTGATTACCATTCCTGAATGTCTGGTTATGCTGTTCGTGGGAGTTGTCTAGTACTCGATTACTTTTGTACTAGTTTTTAACTGATAAGTTACCCACATTTTAATTTGTTGTTAAACTAATAAAAATCTTCAAAATGGCAACCATCAAAAACCAAAAGGAATACCTGGTTGTTAATTGTAATCCAGTGAGATTACTAGGACATTTCAGTTGCAGTACAAAATTTAAAAACAATGGTAACACATTGTTCTTGAAATTTTAATTGAAGACGGGGATGCTTCATTCTTGCCATTTGATGGCTCAAGAGGGGACGACCAATAATATAAGTCAAGTCAAGTTGTAGGATGATGCATGAAATTCACATAATAAATCGGGATTTCTTCTTCATCGAACTACTATCGTCCAAGATCTCATTTCCACCTCTTAGTCATTTTCTGTTTTATGGTTCTCTTTCTCACGTGCAATCTTAGGGAATGTTTGATTTAAAGGCACATCTTGCCACATTTTAGTTAAATTGTTAAATTTCACCTGTTTTTTCAGACTCAATAAACTTTAATTTAACTGGACGATGCCTATGGATTGACATCCTTAAGGTTTGGCATAGTTGGGCCAAAGATTGCTTTTTGTACCAGTCTAGGGTCATATTGCGCAAGAACATTTGTAGCAAGTGATAGGGCCCTCTAGCTCTAGGCCACTAAAGAAGATGAACGATGCATGGCCCATTTAGAGTAAATTGAACTATAATATTTCTTTAAGATTAAAAGATACTTTACTAATCATTAGTAGGGGGATCTCTCCCATTACAATGATCTTAGATACACAATATGTTATTACATAATCAGAACATGATATGAAAGATTATCAAGCAATTGTCACCGTTGCCATCATCTTGTTTCTCTAATAGCACGTTTGCCATTGAAATTTTTGAGTTGGCGCATATGCCACCGATTTGCTTACATGGCGATGGAGAACTCAAGGTTACCATATGCTTTGGAACAGATGACTGAAAACATCTAAATAACAAAAAGATATCAATATACTCTTCATCTCGAGCGAGATTATCCCATTTCCCAAGCGAGAGATGATCTATATAAGAGGGAAAAAAATTATCCGAGTACGGGTTGGCTAGATCCACCGAGGGATGGGTTGTCCTCTTGACGTGATGGGCCTAGATTCACATCCGAGTGCTCGTTGGAGCATGCTTGGCTTTTTTTATTTTGTGGGTGGAGTTGGCTTGGCCTTGTGCAGTTCCCAAATTAAACGATAATGTTGTTTTCAAAAAAAAAAAATCAAACAATGATGTAAAGATGGGCAGAAGTGTGGCATCATGATGAGGTGGGGTCTATATGTGAGGTAGCGCGTGTTGGATGCAATGTTGCTTGCAAGCATGAACATGGTCGGTGGGCTAGTCTAAGATGCCTCCACAACGGGCGAGCTTGCCATGCATAGATTTCTTTTGCGACAATGCCATGTATAGATTGGATTGGAAGAAGTTCGAGCATCCGATAACCTAGGCGTCAACAAGACAAAAGACTAACATGTTGAGAGAGAAGCTATGAGAGAGAAAAGAGACTTCCAATGACACATTTTTGTCCTTTTTGCTACACTCATTAAACGCTTTGACGTTTATTTTATTTTTTTAAAATTCAGAATACAACATAGATACAATGACACATAACAATTTCATATAACTGTTTCACTAACACCTTTTCCCAACCGTAAATTTTTTTAGCAGCTATAGAGCATTAGAGGTCACACCAGTGATAAATTATTAGAGTTGCCTCAGACCACTCTAACATTTGAAGGGTGAAATTTTAGTTTGTTTCATATTGAAGGAGATTGTTGTATTTTCCCAATGAACTTTTTATGAGTTAAATTAAGTAATTAACTGAAATAATTCTTTCTAATGTTCAAGCAAGGTTTTAAATATCTGCACTAGTATTTCTATGAATATTTTGGTTGACATATAAAGATAACATCACATAAAATTCTCCATTGTTTTTACGCAAGGGTGAGTAGAGTGTGTAGTAAAATACTAATATGGTTACATTTTTTCCATTGTGCCACGAGATGGTGATATAAGATGATATCACATATATTTCACATAGCATTAGTCACTTATACGTAAATGTTTAAATATTATCACTTACATCAATAAAAGTGAAAAAAAAATCTACTATTAATGAACAATGGATGGAGGATGCATGTTTCGGTAGGTCCAAAGTGGTATTGAAATAGAGACAATTCATGATAATGGTATATTTATGTCGAAACAATAGGCTAGACATGTATTTATAGCCTCAGTTTTACCTACCTATCCTATTTTAATTTTACTCTTCTACCCCTTGATCTCTTCTTCTTCTTTTTTTTTTGAGACAACCCCTTGATCTCTTCTAATAATCTTGAAAGTACAACTGCTTATGGGTCATGGCAATTGACTAGAAACCTAAAATTTCTCTTGGGCCACCTTCGCATGTTGGGTTTTCGGGAGGACTGCTTCACCCAACAAATAGAAATAATTTTGTCTAAAAAAACAACTACAAATAACTACTGCAGTAAAAATGAAAAAATATTATTTTGATAATAAATATTATAACATGGTAACTTCAACTTAAAACAATACAACAACGACCAAGGAATTTCTTTCAACATCTAGCAGTATGATCTACTGGAACATGTAAACACCCGCGATAAAAATTCTGACATAAGTAAAAATTTCAGACCAAGGACGCAAATGTGATCAACAATAGCCTCCTTTTTCCCCGATCTAATCCACCGCGATGGTGCGATCTGCTTTTGCCGCCGCCCAGCGCGCCTGCTCCCGTCGCTGAGTCGCTGTCAATTGCTTGCCGGACGGCCACCGACCACCGTCCCCTGCCGTCGGCCGGGACCCAAACGCGTCACAAGAGGAGAAAGAGAGCCCCAGAACAGCATCAGAACCATTTCGTTCTTTCCACGCCTCAGAAAACCGGAAAGGAGCGTGCCGAACGTGTCGCGTCGCATTCCGTTCCTACCGAAAAGCTTCCCGTTCCTCTTGTCCCTTCACGGCCTCACATCCCGTGTCTGCCCCGATAGTCCCCGACGGCTGGGCCACCCCGCCCGACGGACCCCACGCGTCGGCGCCGCCGCGCACGGAAGCTTCCCCGCCGAGCCGAGCGCCGCCGCGCGGTCAGCCGCGTCGCCAGTTCTGAGCCACCACCACTTTCCAAAGTCGTGTGCAGTGACTCGTGAAATCCGCGGCATCCTTCTAGAACGCGTCAGGCATGAGTCCGGACTCCCCCCTTCGCCTAGCTGTCAAGCACCGGGGGATGCGTTCCTGGCGCAAGGCAACGCCGCCTATAAAATCGTTCCCTGGCCGGGAGACCAAAGAGAGCATATCCGTTGCGGGAAAGTCACGGTTCCGCCGCAGCTGGACTCCACCGTCAATCTGGACGGCCCTTGTGGCTCCAATCGTACGCGGTGCGGATATCGTGATTCGCGCCTCTACTGTAGCACGACTGTTTCCCGACTATACGAGTTCCCGTAAAATAGGATATACCCAGATACTAGTTACATGTACAACGTACAAGAAGGGAAAATATCTCCGCCCAGGTCCTGTCCGGACACTTCTTCTCCTTTCTCGATTCCTCTCCCACCGACACTTCTTCTCCCACCGCCAAGCTCTTCCCCCTTTTGCTTCCACCGCGTAGCCAGGCTCATAATCTCTGTTCCATTCATTGCACCGCCGGCTACGCTGAATCTTGCATCAAGCTCGACGGCGAGATGGACGCCGGTGACCCGCCCCCGCATAAGCTCTTATTTGATCTCAACTCGTTCGACTGCCGGGACGAGGAGTTCTTCTTAGAACAAGTTGGCTTCTCCCATGGAGGTTCTAGGTACAGATTGGTGCATTCTTGTTCTAGCCTAATGCTTATGCGATTTAGTGTGCCATTAAAGATTTCCTTGGTTTCATATCAGTGCACCTCTTTCCCCCTGCGTGGCCACGAATATGGAAGAACATGAAGCTCAAATAATTTCACATCCACCACACGTGGAGCTCCTGTGTGTGGGCAAAGCAGGTAGGTTACTATGATTTAGGTGTTTTTATTTTCATGACACCTGTTTCCACACTTCGCTGCTGATTTTTGCTTACCTTTACTCAGGGAAAAAATGTTCGACCTAAATGTGGCGCCTGATGTTTCTGTTGAGCAATCTGAAAATCAAGATATAACAGTTAATGAATGGGCAGATGCATTGTCAGATGCACACGAATGCTCCAGGTAAATCTGGTCATGAAGCTAAACAAAACAGTCAGTTCAGTAATGCAACCCTCTTGTGATGATTGAAGTTAAATGTTGTATTTTTTTTCTTTTTTAGAGCCGGAAGAATATTAGTTGTGGAAAGAATCCTGGTAAGCTGCACCAAACTAAATGCTCATTTTTTCTTATACTGCATACATGTCCTTACTTGTATGTTGTTACAAGCTGCACCAAACGAAAATGGTATGGAGGAGGGTCAGCTTGCACTTGTACCAAAAAATCCTTAGATGCAGCTGTCCTGCACATGTATAGAACCGGAGGATTTATTAGTTAATTAGATATTATCTTACTTCTATAGTTTAATACTTCACCAACTAATTTACTTCTCTTTATTATTGATTTGTTTTGTAGTTAGTGCCGTATGGCAACATCAAAGAATAATTCAAGTGGTGTCACTGGTTCTTATGTCTGCTTGTTATTGGATCTAATGAAAGAACACCAAGGTAACTATCAAAAAAGTATGCGTACTTACAGGATACTTGCTGCAATATGCATTTACATATACAAGTTTAAATCCACATCTTTTGCTTTCACATGATTTAAGTTGAACTTTGAAAGAGTTGGTCAATTGCACGTTGTTCTTGGCTGCACAATTAGTATGCCCATCATGCTCCTGAAGTCCCCCTTGAATTTTCAATCACTCGTGGATAGTTCCTACCTGTTTTTTTCTATAATCCTGTACAAGTGAAATATAAGGCAAAGACATCTGCATCTTAATTAGTAGCATGCAGTTGCCCCTTTAATTTTAGGTTATAGTTTGGAATAATGTTCTTACTATATTGAAAATTTATGATTTCCAATTCTCGAATTGCATCTAAACTTGGTTCATGCACTCGGCATTATTTTTTGCATGGGCAGGTAGTGTCGGGTGGTGTCATGACAAAACACAATGCCCCATGGACAAGGTTATGCTGAAGCGAATGAAGGCATGAGAAAAGGCTATCAAGTTATTGGGACAACATGAAAGCTTTTTGAATCTGTTCAGTTGTGTAGCACATTGATATAGCTGACTGACAAAATATAGACCAAGCTTTGTCTCTCTGCACAATGTAATATGTTATTGCTGAGATGTAACTTGAATTTTAGTGTTAAGGTTGATCGTGTGGCGTTATTGCTATGTTGTGACACAATGTACTTATGTGAAACCAAATAATGAATAAATCATCAGTCATTATAAAACTATGGACCGGAACTCATTTTTGAAATTGTAAGAAGTTTGTCAATGAATGCAACATTTCACATTGGAACACTGTCGATATACTTCGATGCACGGTAAGTGATATTTTTCAAGCATGTACACCGTCAACATTGTAAATTGACAATCCCTTTTTGGTGCACCAAAAGAAAATCTGCATAATAGCCGGTTGATTTTCTTTGTACGGTATAAGAAAATCCAAGACATGTTGACTAGGTGAGAACAAATTTTGGGAACTTTCTTTTCCCATCAAGTCTAACAAACTCACTACTTAACTAGAAAAGAAGCACAAACAAAAAGTAGTTTAATTGTTCTTCAACGGCAAGACATGCTTTAGGATCTGCACTGTCCAACAACCTTAAAGGCTTCAAGCTTCAACAGTAAAAACTCCAATTTGCGACCTGCTCGAGGAAAGAAGACCACACGGAATTTAGCAAGCAGAAAACATCATGAATAATCATAGTCCATAATGGAAAGTACTTGTTATAGAACAATGTTCATGCAAAGAACATCATATACAAACATCCCTACACTCATGCTCATGCACAAAACACACAACATTTTTGGCACATATTTTTAGTGTTCTGTGCTGTTCCATTTGTAGTAATCCCGACTTTCAAATCAGAGAGAACCTAACATGATTTCACCATGTACTTCGACCACACAGAGATTATTCTGTACTATCAGGGATGACCCATAAGCATCAGGACATTTACATTTATACTGAGCACATAAAACTCCTATATTCAATACAATGTTGAGTTGCATGAGTTCCACAAGCACACTTTTTAATATGCATCTGTCCAGTAAATCATGGACAAGTTCAAACATCTGCCATTACAATGGAAATTGGTCTGAATCTACCAATTTTGATTGCAAATGCTTTAATTAGCATTAATGCCAAGAAACACAAAACTATGAAAAAATTAGAATAGATGTAATAGAGAACACTAGGAATTTCTTGCAGCGCTATAGTACAAAATACACCTCAAGGATGAAATTCAACATCAACTTATGCTGTTTCATAGATCCACCCACATAAAGGTTACTCATGTAGCAATGCTAGTGGATTGTCACTGGTTTGTACTTGTGAATCTAAGTGCAGAATTACGATTGTGTTTCCAATATACAGGTGATATCAATTTGCAAAATTAATGAAGAGACTACTTTGCAGTGGAGTCAAACTATTTAATTACTGCACTTCCCATAATATTATGCATAACTGTAGTGAGCAATTCCCAGAAACTCATGCTTCACTGGAATGTAGCAAACAAGATGCACAACAGCCAATCTCTTCCACCTGTAATGCATGCTAGCTTCTGATTTTTTTATCTAAACATTTGCTTTGAAGTGAAATTATAAGTGCAATGCTTGATTAGTATAAAACATTTAATAACTACCTACTGAAGATGAATTTGAAAAAGGGAACTGTCACAGAATATATTTTCCTTGCAAATGTTGGCAGAATAAGTGATATCAAAAGACAATATGATTGAACATGCACACATGAAAAATAACTCTTTAATTCTAGATGAGCGTTACAAATTTATTTACATCTATGGGTACAATATTCCCTATCTTTCTTAGTTGTTACACCAATGTGTTACATTTTTATGGCCAAACATTATAAATCACGATAATTATCGAAGCTACTACTAGTATCAAGTATCCAATATTGACAGCAATGCCTTTATTTTCACATAACTGCAACTTTCAACACCTTCAATTTGCCATTTTCCTTCAATTATTTTCTTGCAACATACCAAGAACGACAGGTGCAACTGAACAATAAGCAAAGCACCTTAATTATGGATTTCAATTTTCAAGTCTGCAAAAGAAAAGATAGTATCAAGTTTCAGAAGACAAAATAAAGTTTCTAGTACAGATGTACATCTACGAGTTATTGTGAGTGTGGCCTTGTAGTACACATGGGAACGCAATTGCGCCATATGGGCTTCAAGTTTCCTATTGTATATTTTTACCATCTGCTAATACTTGTCAACTAATATGTCACCATATAATTGGGAGTCCAGGAACACCAGGTGCAACTGAACAATAAGCAAAGCACTCCAATTATGGATTTCAAGTCTGCAAAGGAAAAGATAGTATCAGGTTTCAGAAGACAAAATAAAGTTTCTAGTACAGATGTACATCTACAAGTTATTATGAATGTGACCTTGCAGTACATGGGAGTGCAATTGCGTCCTATAGGCTCCAAGTTTCCTATTGTATATTTTTACCATCTGCTAATACTTGTTAACTAACATATCACCATACAATTTGGTGTCTAACAAATCCTATAGAAACATGTTGCTAAGGTGGATCCTAAATGCAAGGGTTGTTCTGTCTGTCTATCTACAATATTTTAAAAGAGGCCTACTCTGCAATAACAAACATTCGTACATATTCAACTTTGAGTCAAACTGCCCTGAAAATTGTAGAGATGGGAGACAGACCTATATCACATTGCCATGAAGCACTTACTAATTACAAGTTATTGTGAGATGAATCCAAAGTCAGGCAACAGAATAAAGCTCCTGAGGTATTCAAGACTATTGCTGTGCACTCTTTAGAGCTCCCCACTGAATCAGAAACACACTACACCAATGAGGGGAAAAAATCAAACTCGAACTCTGCTATACTGATCTAGTTTTCAAACTGCATCAACGAGTTTTGTGAGATGTTGGATCAACATACCATGGTTCTAGCGCACGGACTATCGCCGGGATCCGTCTGGACGGCGGCCATCTCCCTTGCTGCTTCTCCCTCTCTTGCTTTTCTCCCCAAGCCGCTCAGCGATGCAGGAACAAGAAGAACAGGAGCAGGAATGTCGTCTTGTACCGATGAGCCGGAAACGATCTACAAGCTTCAGCAATAAATGCGATCCTATCGCCTTCGACCGGAAGCCGCTCCTCGCAATAAATTGCATGGCCCATACGAGAAAACCTCAGGTCACGAAAAAAGGAATACGGGCACCTACTGCCGTAATACAACCGCGTGCCGTGGCCCTCCCTACTGTTTCCCCGAATCTTGACAAAATCAAGGCCGCACAGATATGCGGCGGATTCCACGCGCGGCGGATAAAATCCTCTCTCTATCCGTTGCCCCCAGTTTCTTTTCTTGGTTTCTGAAGCGGAGAGCCTCTGTCTCGTCTCCACGTTCGTTCGATCGCTCCGCGGACCGAGGCAGGCACCATGCAGCGGAGCAGCTCGTTCGGGACGTCGTGGGCGGACCAGTGGGACAACGGCGCCGACCCGAGCCCGGCGGCGACGCGCGACGGCGGCAAGCACGAGAGCGGCGGCGCCGGCGGCGCGGTGGGGAAGACCAAGGCGGCGGCGGCGAGCGGGCTGAGGAAGGTGAAGGAGGGCACGGCGACCGGGTTCCAGTGGATCAAGGACAAGTGCCAGCGGAAGAACGGCGGCGGCGGCGGCGGGAAGAAGCAGGGCTCCGAGGTCGCCGGGTACTGAAGATCGCACCACCGTGCATGGTTCAGTTGCTCCGAGAATCACCGTGCATCGCTGTCGATCCCTGTGTGTATAGGATGGCTCGGGGATCGGCGTGTAGTTTTTCATAACGCCTGTGTTGTGGTCTACTACTGAATTCGATCCTGTACTCTTGTTTTAGCTTGTCCATGTACATAAAAAGCTTCGTCCATTCTTGTTCGTATCCGTTGATTCTTGTCCATCCTTGATTCATGTCCGACCGAAATTTTAAAATTAAAATCAAAGTCACAGTATATATAGTTTAATATGAGATAATATGGCAAATAGCATGAGGTATTTCCCAAATCACCCCCAAACAAAGTCAACGTGTGATCTCATACTGACCGAAGTTTCTTTGCTTAGGCAGTTCAGCAAATGGATGTACGCATAACTCTTGGGCCATACGTACCAATATGCGCGACGAATACAGAGCAAACAACAAATGGTTGCTTTTCTCTGCTTCCCTACATCATCATGGATTGGGTACCGAAAGCAGAGGAATTCAAAGCCCGTCACGTACGAGGCAAATTCTTCGGAATATAAAACTATTCCCGTGAAGTTTCTACGAGAATCAATTCGTAATGTTCTGGTTGAAAAAGTTTTCGTCGTGACCGTCCAGAACCCACCATTTTGTTATACTGGC
Source organism: Chloris gayana (assembly GCA_031894775.1). Taxonomy (NCBI): domain Eukaryota; kingdom Viridiplantae; phylum Streptophyta; class Magnoliopsida; order Poales; family Poaceae; genus Chloris; species Chloris gayana. The sequence goes on from JAUNZO010000649.1 coordinate 275,230, forward strand.
ACGTGTAAGTCACGTGCGAAATGCGTTAGTTCACGCGCCGTCACCGTCCAGAACCTTCAGCCTATACTGATGAACAAGGAGAACAAGGCCTTCCAGAACTACAGCTACTTTGATGAGTTTTTCTTGCCACCATAAACTTTTCTTTGCACGAGTTTTTGACGACAAGGACAGATGTCACTCCACTGATGAAATCCTACTTCCCCGGTAGAGATACACCATCCGTGCTTCGGTAGTACTTGCAGAGGTGTAGAAAGATGACGAAGCTGATGGAGCTCAGGAGCGCCAAGAACCAGTAGTACTTGTCCAGGCGCGCCTCCTTGGGATCATCGGAGAACCAGCCGCGGCCGTTGCCGCCCTCCGCCGTGGCCATCTCCAGCGCGCTGATCAGGAGCGCGCCGAGGAAGCTGCCGACGCCGAACACGCTGAGGTAGAGCGCGATCCCGACGGTCCTCATCGCGGCGGGCACCTGCGTGTAGAAGAACTCCTGCATCCCCACCACCGTGAACACGTCGGAGACGCCGAGCAGCACGTACTGCGGCAGCAGCCAGAATATGCTCGGCCGGGCGGCGCGGAGCCGCCGCGACTCGACGAGCGCGGCGGTGGCCATGGCGACCACGGAGAGGACCATGCCCACGCCGATGCGCTGGAGCACCGTGATCCCGTCGCTTCGTCCGGTGACCAGGTTGACCAGCCTGTCGTACATGGGCATGAGCAGGATGATGGAGACGGTGATCGAGCTCTGCAGCATCGCCGGCGGGACCACGAACGCGCCGCCGCCGACCGTGTGGTCCATCAGCATGCCCTGCTTCGTGAAGAACGTCATTGGTTGCTGGAAGATCACGGCGAACATGAGCAGCATTGCCCAGATGGGCAGGAGGCCGAGTATGATCCTGGCCACGCTGGGCGGCGCAGCCGCGTCCCGAAACTCCTTTTGCTCATGCGCTGCAATTTTCAGAGGTTTCTCCTGCAACCTGAAATGTTAATTCATTAGTAATGCGGCACAGCCATAAGAAATGAAATTAGAGCCGTCAGGATTCAAGCAAGCAAGCACCATACAACATACATACTCTAGCTCTGAAACGGTGTCGTCATCTTCGTCTCTTGACGGCAGCCTGATTTTCCGAGCACCAACCTTTGCAAGTATCGACTTCACGACCTTGAACACGCTGATCGGAGACGGCCTGCCCACGCTCACCGGTTGCTTCTGCACGTAGAGCGGGTTGCAGCAGAAGAACGCCGCGACCGACACGGCCATGACCGCGCAGGGGACAGCGAAGCCGAGCCCCCAGCCGAGGTTGTCCTGGACGTAGGACATGATGGAGTTGCCCAGCATGCTGCCGCTGCATATGCCGAAGTACCACCACTGGAAGAACTTGCTCTTCACCTTGCCCTTCTCCATGCCAGTGTTGTCCTTGTCGTCGTCTCCGATGCCGAGCTGATCGGCTCCGAAGGCTTGCAGTGCTGGATTGTACCCGGCTTGGCCGATTGAGATGAGGTAGAGAGGGAGGAACAGAGTGGATCGTGGCAGCCATGTTTCCAGTAGTGCCCATGAGGTGAGTCCGATCAGCCCCTGGTAGCAGCATGCAGGAGTATCAGTGAATTGCCAGTTGATTCAGAAGAACCAAGTACCTCTACTATATGATGTTAATATGCAATGATAGAGATTTGAGGCTATTGTTAATTGAGATCAAACTTTATTGAATAAAATATGTTTTTTTGGTTGCAATGGAACTAGTATTTTTGAACTCTACTTTTGGCTTTTGATGACCCGAAACATCGGAACACCACATCGAAGCTCTGCATTTGCGAGACTAGCTCCTGTCTTCAACCATCTCCGGTTGGATAATTGGTACTGGATTAATTAATATACCGCATCGGTAGCGTCATCACAACTTCCAAATGTCATTGTAAATGCAAGTATGAAGTAGAGTAACTACACTGCACTTGTCTGATCTCCAGGGACAGGGCTACAACTACAAGATACAGAGAAATGGACGTGAAGGGGTCAGAGTCCAGAATCCCGGAACTGTAAAACAACGAGCCTTGGTTACCACCGTGGGTCCAGTCCTGAGCTAACCAATTCAGATTTAACCTCTCCCTTATTTTATTTGTTGGAAGGAAAGTGTCACCCTTTCAGCTCCATTTTAAAAAAAAATAAATGCAGCAAATCAAAAATACAATATCCAACATATGAACATAACCAATGAGCTCATCGGCAACTCGGCATCGAAGCAGCTCCCCGGCACCGTGGCCGTGCAGTAAAGAAAAATGGGCAAGAGCTTGTAACTTACAAGCACGTAGAGCACGGAGGAGGCGGTGACGGTGGAGTAACGGTCCCAGTAGGAGTCGGCGAGGACGGCGCTGACGAGCGGCAGCATGGAGGTGACCCCGCTCCAGGCGCTGACGCTCTTGGCCGCCGCCGACGTGCTCATCCCCACGACGCCGGTGAGGTACGTCACCAGGTTGGACGCCACCCCTTGTACGCGAACCGCTCCACGCTCGCCACCACTGCCACGCACACTCCATCATCAGCTCATGCTCACGAGCCAGAGCCCACAGCCCGGAGCCTGAGGGCATTACCTATGATCAGAACGCAAGGCAGGCTCAGTGTCGCCGCCGGCGCCGCAGGAGCGCGGCCCTCATCTGTCGATGGGTTCTTGTTTCTTTCAGTGATCGACGCCGGCGAACATTGATCGGCAGCGGCGGCGGCAGGCTCGCCTCCGCCGGCTTTGTTCCGGTCGCCACCAGTATTACTCATCGCGCACCGGGCACGAATGCACGATCAGAGATCTCTCCTAGCTTGAACAGATTTTGCAAAAAGGCCGCTGGAGACGTGACGCTCCACGGTACGGTTCGTTCTAAGGCCTGCACAGGCACAAGTGGAATCCACCGCTGCCGGCACAAACGAGCAGCCTTTTTATAAGAAGGGCCCTGGCCTGTCGATGGTGGCATCTCCACATAACAGGCGAGGCTGCCACGTACGGTAGATACTAGAATAGAATACGCAGACGGTGAGGTTGCCTGAAATTAAAATTGGCCTGCTATTAACCCGTGGAACTTGTGGTCTTGTCTCGATTTGTAACCCCGTGCATTTTTCTTTTAACCTAGATTCCATTTTTACTAAGTCGCAATGAAACCTAAGATCTCGGGATCCCGGTCCGCATTTTATTCAAAACACCTCGAAAGTCAAAACCTCCTATGCCGCCGACCTGCCAAAATCGTACGACCTGGACTATGTTACTGCAGAAATGGCATTGTTTTTAGATGGAAATGGCATTGTCGATCCATGAGTGAGGTTTCTCTTTTGCGGGTGAAGTGAGACCGTCTTTTTGCAGGTGAGGTTTTTGGTTTCTTCGGCTGCTCTGCTCACTGCTGTGATCTTGTGTCGATGGATCGACAATATTGCATAGTAGTACTTGTTTTCAGCTATGCGTTCCCAAAAATAGCAAGCTCACTTGATTTGTCAATTGACACTGACTCTACATGATATGTCCTCTAAACGTACGGTTGATGTAAATGGGAAGACTTGGCGATAATGGGCAAAGGTTGTTAGTCCCTGGTCTAGCCATAACGGGTGCGTTTTCCATAGAATATATAAAGTAATGTATGAAAAATTGTTTATTTCATGAAGAATTGATCAGTGAATTGGCACAATCCTTTTTAATACACACAATTTCCTGTCCTTCGTTTTACCTTGATATAAGTAAGCACGTCCTAATGAAGCACCATAACAGAATAGGAATTTTTCGGTCCACAATACTGCACGATAGTTTTTCAAAACTATTGGCCAAGTATTTTACCTGTTGAGAGTAGTATCGTCAAAACGATAGATGTATCATGATTAATTTTTATTTTTGTGACAATATAAACAAAAATCGGTAATCTAATTAATCTTTAATGTCAATAATGTGTTCATTATTATTCTTACAATAAACTTATGGTTCATATATCAAAATTATATTTTATAAAAAAATATAAATCTATTAATTATTGATAAAATTATAAAAATATCCTTAAACTACTGGCCAATATTGTGGATCTAAAAACTCATATAATAGAAAGAGAAAAACATGTTGGATTGTTTGACAATCTTGGAGCAGAGATTACTGAATGCATCCTTCAACTCGAAGAGCCAGCCATTAATGTCAATGCGTAGTATCTATCCAAGGAATTGGCTATATGCTAGTACAAGGAACTGAGTTCCTCTTATTTAAAATCAGGAATGGAATCTGTACGTGTCGCGATGACCTTACTACCATTAAATTTCAGAAACAAAAATGTCACGCTTAATGTTACACATGTCTCATTTACAAGGGATTTTCCCTTTTTAAAAAACGAATAACATTGAACATAGTACAGTATATTTTTGCGTGTTAATCACATGTTGGCACAACAAACGATGGGTTTTGAACACGCAAACCAATAATAAAAGGTCCTCTAGTTTAAAAAGGAAAAACCAGTTTGAAATGTTATTTGTTGTGTTCATTTATAAGGGAAGACCTTTACAAATATTTTTTTAATGTTGAACTAAAAAGATTCTTTGAGTGACTGAAAAGATTCTTAAGACACTTTTGCTATTTTATGACGTGCAAATTCTAAAAACAAATGGGAGAAAATGGTGTTCACTTCAGATTCTTTTACGCACGTTTGGAAAAGCAGCTGCACGTTGTCTGGTATCTGCTTTGACTTTGTGTTTTTTCCGTCTGTTCAGGTAACCTTCAACTCTCTTAATAAAACAAGTGTATAAATTATTACTAAATCTAGCTTTAAATTTCCAAGGTAACACTGACTATTCTTCTGCGAGCATATCATTCACCTTTTTAACTTAAAAATTATGCGAGGATTACTATTGCCACCTTGATCCTCATCACATATTTCTGACAACCCAGCCCTTAACTAAATTACCAAATTAAATCCATGCCTATGGATGATAGAAAAACTGTGTTCTTAATCCTCTTTTTTTTTTTTCTGTTTGTTCATTTTCAAACAATTTGCATCGTTGTCCCTCTCACACAAAGTCATTCCAGAAAAATTCCAACCAAAAATTCAAAAAGTTTCAAGTGAACAATTAAAAAGTATCAAGTCATGCAAAAGTTTCAAGTAGGACTTCATAAGTTTCAAGTTGAGATCATTTTTTTTTCAAGTGAACAAAAATCCAGAGTTCTCGGTCAATCATAAAGTTTCCAGTCATGCTTCTACACATTATTAGAATGTTCAAGTCAAGGGAAAATAGGGGGTCGACATTGAGTTTTTTTTTGGGTACCTCTTCCAGCCGTCGGAGTAAGATAATGCTAGTAATATAAAGGAAATTTTCTTATTAAAGAAGATACCGCCTTTAAACACAATGTTTTCTTTTCATCGAGATTACTTTTGCATTAGAAAATCACAAGACAAGTCAACATGTACAAGAGTTTTACTTTTTACCGTTTTAGGTAACAAGAAACAATACACAGGAGTACCTGAAAGCTACCTCTGACTTACAGAGTACATAAATACCTATACTAAGCTGAGCTCGCCATGAAAATTACCGTATCTACTAGCAGTATGTAACGTGCACGCAAGCAAAATGAAAGATCAAACGGAAAATGATTCAAGCTACCCACGCCACTAAACTCCTACCTCGCCGATGCATCTGTGCCATTGTAGTACCTGCACAAGTGTGTGAAGAGGAGGAAGCTGGCAGAGCACAGGAAAGCCAGGAACCAGTAGTACTTGTCCAGGTGCGCCTCCCGGGGATCGTCGGCGAACCACCCGCGGCCGTTGCTGTCCTTCCCCGTGACCATTTCAAGCACAGCGATGAGGGAGGCGCCGAGGAAGCTCCCGAAGCCGTAGACGCTGGTGTTGAGCCCGATGCCGATGGTCTTCATGCTCCCGGGCACCTGCGTGTAGAAGAACTCCTGCATCCCCACCACCGTGAACACGTCGGAGACGCCGAGGAGAACGTACTGCGGCAGCAGCCAGAAAATGCTCAGCCGGGCGCCGCCGCTAGCGTGCACGCGGAGCCGCCACGACTCGACGAGCGCGGCGATGACCATGGCGACGATGGAGAGCACCATGCCGACGCCGATCCGCTGGAGCACGGTGATCCCGTCGCGTCTCCGGGTGACCAGGTTGATGAGCGGCACGATCGTCTTGTCGTACATGGGCATGAGCAGGATGATGGACACGTTGATGGAGCTCTGCAGCATCGCCGGCGGGATCACGAAGGCGCCGCCGACGCGGTGGTCCATCAGCATGCCCTGCTCGGTGAAGAAGGTCAGCGGCTGCTGGAAGATCACCGCGAACATGAGCATCGTCGCCCAGATTGGCAGGAGGCCGAGGATGATCTTGGCCACACTGGGTGAGGCCTCGTCTACGGACTCTGCTGGGTCAGGTGGTCCATCTTTCAGGGGCTTCTCTTGCAGCCTGCAATAATTAACATATGTCGAATTAGTTGCTTTCTGTGTTGCTATAAGAAATGCTCCAAGGATCAAGGCTCAAGAACCCTACTCTAGCTCAGAGACGGTTTCGGCATTGTCGTCTTTTGAAGGCAGGCTTATTCTCCGAGAACTGACATTTCTGATGATCGACTTCACAACCTTGACGATGCTGATCGGAGAAGGCGTCCCGGTACTTCTCTGCTGCTTCTGCTTGTAAAGAGGCGTGCAACAGGAGAATGCCACGACTGACATGGCCATGACGGCGCAGGGGATGGCGAAGCCGAGCCCCCAGCCGAAGTTGTCCTGGATGTACGGCAGGATGGAGTTCCCCAGCAGGCTGCCGGTGCAGATGCCGAAGTACCACCACTGGAAGAACTTGCTCTTCACCTTGCCTTTCTCCTCTGCCTCCACGCCGGTATCGTTGTCGTCGTCCGCGATGTCGAGTTGGTCGGCGCCGAAGGCTTGCAGCGAAGGGTTGTACCCTGCTTGCCCGATCGAGATCAGGTAGAGGGGGAGGAACAGCGTGGAGCATGGCATCCATGCGCGCAGCAGTGCCCATGTGGTTACTCCGACCATCCCCTGTTCAGTAGCAGCATCAGTTAAACCTATAAAGCCGCTTTGTTCACAGTAATTTTACTGTTATATAATGTAATCATAAGATACTTTATCGTTACCTAAAAGAAGCATACTTTATGCTGTAAATTATTAGCTGTTTCCTGGGATGATTATGCAACGCATTTTTTGGTGCACGATGGTGGTTTTTAAGTACTCTGTCATGAACTAGAGTTCTTGTACTAATGACAAAACTCATAGACTTCTGGTCCTAACAACAACAGTTTCAGAAGAACGGCTGATCTATCCTTTTTATTTACTCTACTGTACTAAAATGTTCGCATTTGCAGAGGTGCAGTTGAAACCAAATTTTGTTTCGTGTGCGAGCAGCTCCGTAACCAAGTGGCATCCCACATCGGTAGCATCTCATACACCTTGTCCAAATCCAAACACGCTTACATCTGCAGTGCTGATGAATTCTGTTTCCGGTCTGTGTTTACAAAGCAGAGAAATAGACACCCGGTTTCTTAATCCAGCTTCCAAAGTTTCTGGCCAATCACACACCACAAGCCGAAGAGACCTTGAATTTTTATGTGTGGGTAACTACGAGAATCAAAGAAGGGGGCGTTGGTTCCCGGACCAGGAAGCGGCAATACTTACAAGCACGTAGATGAAGGAGGAGCCGGTGATGGTGGAGTAGCGGTCCCAGTAGGAGTCCGCGAGGATGGCGCTGAAGAGCGGCAGCATGAAGTTGACGCCGCTCCACGCGCTGACGCTCTTGGCCGCCGCCGCCGGGCTCATCCCCACCACGCCGGTGAGGTACGTCACCAGGTTGGACGACACGCCCTTGTACGCGAACCTCTCCACGCTCGCCACCACTGCCACAACATCGGATCGATCACATACTCCGTCTGCAATGGCAATCGAGAGTATATAGCAGAGCTCGCGTCGCGTTACCTATGATCAGAACGCACGGGCGGCTCAGCGCCGCCGCCGCCGCCACCGCGGTGTTCTCCGACATGATCGACGCGCCGCGGCCGGCAAGACTAGACCGGTGCGGCCGCTCTGCTTGCGCTGGTCACCTACTTATAGCGGTCGACGTCGATGAAGTAAGCCGGGATCAGCCCAGCTCAGCTCAGCGCACGGACGCGCCTGGCCTCTGCTTTCTGCTCGCCACTATTACACATCGCGCACTCTGGCGTTCACGACCGAGCCAGCGCGAACTAAAGCTGCCAAGAGGATGGTGGCAATCCGGGTTACGTTTCTACGGCCGGCGAGCGAAGTGGAATCCACCGCTGCCAACACAAATGGCTCTAGCCATCGCTCCGGCCTCTTTAATTAAAAGCGCGGGCTTTTGTTGTTCGAGGAGATGGAGATGGCTGGCCCCTTACTTGCTTGTGTGGATGGTGGCATCTCCACACAAGAGACCAGGCAAAGCGGAGGGCTGATACGAGCACGTACGGTTGCTACATGCTAGTGCAGAACGCACACAATAATTAAACAAACTTATTATAATTGACCTTGTTTCAGTACCTAAGAAGCTCGAAGTCTTGCACTAGCTTATGTTCCAGCTTTGGAGCACTCGGCTGATTGCTTGCTGTCGCCAGAACGATTATGCCAATATATGGGATATTTTCAGGTGAACATGGCATTGGCTTCTGGATGGTTGGCATTTCCACAAGAGACCAGGCAAAGCAGACCGGTCTAATGAGAACGTACGGTTGCTACCTGCTAGTGCAGAACGCACACAATTATTAAACAACTTATAATTGACCTGATTTCACTACCTAAGAAGCTCGAAGTCTTGCACTAACGTATGTTCCAGCTTTGGAACACTCGAGTGATTGCTGCTGCCGGAACGATTATGTCAATACACGGGTTATTTTCAGGTGAACATTGCGTCAGTTTCTTCCCTGATCCAGTGTATTCTTCTTGATTGCGTCAGTTTCTTCCCTGATCCGCCGTCTATATATAAATACAAATATTTTCAGGTGAACATGGCCTCGGTTGCTTCTGCTGCTCCGGTCGGATGCTGGCACCCATGAACTGAGATCGAACGGCTTTGTAGTGAAGTTTACGTGTTTAAGTTCAGAATGATCCTGTATTCTCCCAAGAGCCAAGAGAGCGAGCATGGTGATTTGAATTGTCGGTCAGGTTTTGCAGTTCGTGGAAAACTAGTGCAATTCGTCCTTTAACTGCTTTAGGGGCCTGGGGATGTGCATCTGATGGAGCAACCACAGAGGGCAGTGACTATATCTTGATATCTTTCTCTTGCACCTGACGTTATTTCAGTGTGCATGGTATTTTTTTGAAGCAAACAATTGATGATACTCTACCTCATGTATTCAATAAAATCGCAAAAGCGAAATTATTGTCACAAAGAGGAATAAAACTGTACTAAACTGAAACATAAAAAGGAAAATAATAACAACACATCAGATGAATTTCTCAATCAATGTCAAGATGACATCTTGTTTTCTGGCCTTTGAATCTTTGATCTAGAACTCCATATTCTGGGTGTGTTCGTTTCCTGAGGTCTAAACTTTATAGTTGTCACATCAAAAAGAATCTTACTATTTAAGAGTATTAAATAAAGTTTAATTATAAAATAAATTACAGGTCCTAGACTAATTCACGAGACGAATCTAATGAGGTTAATTAAGTCGTGATTAGAAGATGGTTACTGTAGCATCACTTTAACAAAATATAGATTAATTAAGCTCATTAGATTCATATCGAAATTAGCACCAATCTGTTAAAAGGGTTTTGTCATTAAATTGATCGAAATATTCATAAATAGTAAGATTCTCTTTGATGTGACAGTGCTAAATTTTAGAGGCAGGAAACGAACAGAGCCTAATTGATTCTTGAATGTACGAGTATATTGTACTGCACATTTGAGTTGGTATTTATGAGTCTACTAATATTGTACTACTTTTCTCTTTAACACATGTGGGATTACATAATCATTTGATACACGAGTCTCGACAAGTCACAATTGTCGTATACTTGCCTTATGGGTATACGAGATGATGAAGGAATGGATACGCAGAGACATGGTGGCAAATCAAGGAAGATACAGATAATGGCGATAGGTAACAGATCGGTCTTCGACCGGTCCGGGATAATAGAAGATCCTGTATATCGGTATGGAAACAAGGCGGATACTAAGACCGGTATACAATGACTTGAAGAGCAAGATATTGAACAATCTGTAGTCCGACTAAGACTCGGATCAATAAAGAAAGTCGGAGATAGAATTCCATATATGTAATTCATGTAATCGACTAGGACTCCGATTGTAACCCTAGCTCCCCCGGACATATAAGGCGGAGCAGGGACCCCCCCGAAAACTCTATGACATCTCGCAATTAGCAAATCGCTAAAGGCAATACATAACATACAGGACGTAGGGTATTACTCTCGATTCGAGGGGCCCGAACCTGTCTAAAATCGCGTGTTCCCGTGTGCTCGTGTGTTGCACCATCGAATTCCACGCTCGTGAGGGACCGGGTAGTACTAGTGCCGAGTTTAAGACTCGACAACAATAGTCGTTGCAAATTAATGTGCTGCCGCCTAATCTAGGAATGACGTTTTACTATGGAAAAACTCATTTTACATCCACCATCAGTTAATTTTAGTTCTATATAATCATAGTAAACATGTCAATAAATATCTATTGAAATGACGACCATAGAGACACAACTTCAATGTCTCCGAAAAATATGCTTTATACATGCTCAGAAATTTATACTAGGTAAATACTTATGTGACAACAGGGGCATGTGCCTACAAAATGATCTGGATAGTCTGAGAACCCCGATCATGACATGTGATCACATGGTGCATGAATTTGATATTTTCATACTTTAAATTATAATTTGCCATATTAATAAGACATACATACAATTGATTTGACATGATTAATAGTATTATATATTTAATATTAATATTGAATTATAATTAATAGTTAAACTAGAGTGGACATATGTTATTGTGCTTACAAAAGTTGTACCCATTTTACTAAGGAAAAAAATGTATTCCATGGGCGCTTGTGTGGGCTTCTCCATCATAACAGGAAATTTCCCCTATGCTATCTTAATAATTTCACACATGCTCAACCACAAGCACACACAAACTATCCAAATTGACAAGTTGCTATTTCCAACTCAATTTCAACTAGATACCTTAAACTTTTAACTAGATGAGTCAAAAGTTTGAATGTATAGAAGTGATCCTTGCAAGATACTACTATCCATAGAACCAATTATTTACGAATAAATTTCATAGGTTATTTTGTAAAATTATAAAAAATACATATATAAGAAATTGTATAAAAAATACTACAGATTTGTGCCACATTGTATAAAAAACTGCAGCTAGAGTCAATAGATCACTACTGTATGCTCCCGACTTTCCAAATTATTTACCATTTTAATTAGCTTTGCTCTCAAGGTCAAACATTCATATATTTGACTATTTGTTTATAATGGTTAATTGCATAAGATTTATGTTTTAGATTCATTATGAGAATTATTTTTATAAGATATAATTTATATGTTTTCAAATTATATAAATTTATAAAAATCAGTGGTCAAATTGGAATATGGACTTTTAAAATTCAATGTCAAGTATCTTAAACCGGAGGGAGTATTTAAGGTATGTAAAAATCTGCGACATGCCTGAAATCTGTATTTTTGTGATGAAGCTCCTTAAATCTATAGTAGTTTTTTAGAGTTCCAAATTACCTGTAGTTTTGTGAATTTGCTCTTTATATTGTAAACCTCTGCCTTGATATGATGTGGACATCATGTTGCCATATGTTTCTTTAAAAGAAAAAATATATAAACATGGGTCAAACAAACAATATTATTTCCTCGAGGCAAGACATCAAGGCCATCAAAGCAGAAATCTGATTAGTTGTCGCCTGTCGGTCATCCCTGGGTTAAATGCCAATGTAGACACATGCAGCGCTGGCGTTACTTTCTTTATTTAGTCAAATTTGGGTCATCAGCAGGAGATAGGTGAGGACAAATAAAGAAGGACAGCGTCACACACACAAACACACTTTCTCGGAACGATCTGCAGTTGCTTGCCGATGCGGAGCACACTTCAGTGAGATCGATCTTCTTTGTGGCTCCCTTTTGCCCTGGATTTAATCAGTGGTTGGTGGAGAATGAACAGAGAATTTCACTCTCCCACGGCATGGCGAATGCTGAAGGGACCATTGATTGTGTGTAAGTATGTTACTTCAAGACATATCAAGCAGAAGTATGCCATTTTTCTCTGGCACTTTTGGAAGCACCTTTATTCTGGCATAATTATTTGTTTCAAGACATATCATTTTATTTAATTACTAGTTCTCTAGTTTTGATGAATGGCAATGTTTTTTAATTCTCTACTCTTTGGACCAGTCGATTGTCTATCTAGTATACAAATAAGTACTCCTCCGTTTCAAATTATAAGACGTTTTTGACTTTCTCGAGATTGTGTTTGACCGCTCGTCTTATTCAAAAATTTTGTACAAATATACAAATAAATAAGTCATTTACAAAATATCTTTAACGATAAAACAAATTATAATCAAATTAGTAACATTTGCATAAATTTTTTGAATAAAACGAACGGTCAAACGTGAAGTATGAAAGTCAAAAACGTCTTATAATATGAAACAGAGGAAGTACTACTGAGCTTAACTGTTGGATTGTGAGAAGTACCTGACGCTTGCCAATCCCTTTGGTCAGAACAAGGTATCCACGTCCGTACTCCCACATTCTCAGGGTGTTCTGGTGAGGAGGATTATTCCATTAATTTTGGTCTGAGCTATTGAAAACTGCTGGAGTTAGCTTCGTTACGACATTGATGGCGCATATTCTTCAAGGACGCTGAGGTGGAACTCGTAGAAAAAAAAGAACCCTTATAAAAGGTAAAACAAAAAGGAAAGAGAAAATAACATCCACCATGCCACGCATATCCTTTATGACTCGTCCATGTTTATTCTCCATATCACTTTTGATATCATCCACCCCAATCGTCCCTTTCTGTGTCCACTGGCACTGCCATAACATTGGTAATTATTGCTGGAAAAAATAGATGCATATAATCTAACTTCTGTTTAGAACTAAAAATAAGACAAAATAAAAGGAAGTACATTCAAACGGTTACAAACTCGGCAATCAATGTATGCATCTCTTTCTTACTTCTAATAACGCTTGCCTGCTGCTGCTAACGAAATTCCTTTGTCATCGTACACAGACCAGCAAAAAGAGAAACACGAGGCAGTATGCCACGAGCTCGTCAGCTCGTGCAAGGCGACAGCACACCGTAAGCCACGGCACGGTCTCTTCTTTCTGTCAAATAATTTCTCTCTTTATGCACTCAGGTAGTGTGGCAAAGGGCAAGATAGGTACTCCCTCCGTTTTAAATTATAAGACACTTTTGACTTTCGGAGATTATATTTGACCATTCGTCTTATTCAAAAATTTTGTACAAATATACAAATAAATAAGTCATTTACAAAATATCTTTAATGATAAAATAAATCATAATCAAATTAACAATATTTACACAAATTTTTTGAATAAGACTGAATTGATCAAACGCAAGTCTCGAAAGCTCAAAAACGTCTTATAATTTGAAACAGAGGGAGTAGACGGATAGACATTCACTTGTCCTTACCCCAGCGAGAACAAGAAGAAAAGGGAAAAAAGAAAAAAGAAAAACGACAGTCTGAAGCACGCAGGGCGCACGTGAGCTTCCTTCACTGCCACTGCTGGCCCCGCGTCTGATCTCCCTCGCCTCGTCTCCGATCTGCAGCGAGCGCTCGTGCTGCACTGCATAAACAAATTTAACCACGCCATCACGCCCGACGCTTAAACTAATCGCGGCGGCGATCGCGGGATCCGACGAGCGCACTCCGCACCTCGCGCTCCGCTCGATTTGCCACCCACCAAGCTTTTGCTCTTTGAGATCCACATCGAGCGCCCCGCATGCCCGAAGCAGCGCCGCTGCCGCTGCAGGCGGGGGCGGCGGGCTCCCCGGCGGCCCCCTTGCAGCGGGCGAGGAGGCGGCAGCACAGCAGGCGGTGGCGGCGCCCGCGCGGGCTGCTGGCGTGGGGCGCCCTGGTGGTCTTCTTCTTCCTCATGAACTGGTGGATGTTCTCCCGCCTCCAGGACCCCGCCGCACGGCCGCATTTCAGGCTACGGCGCCACCCGCCTCGCGCGGCCCACTCTGCCAACTCATCTCTCTCGACTCTGGTAATGGCGTAGCGGGATTTCTCTAGCTAGTAACTCTGAATGTCTACTGGCTTTGGTCTGATGTAGTTAGGCTGTTGGCATAAGTGCAATCACTACGGCTCAGCAATTAACAATTCAAAATGTTATCCTAGGGTGTGTCTGCCAGTTCCTTTCAGTCGCAATCTGCCTTGGTTTACAAGTTACAGTATCTTAGGGTGAGGATAGGAAGCTTGAGTGCGCCTAAGCTGTGATATGTTTCGTCCCCTCTCCCTCTCTGAAGTTAAAGTTTTTTTTTTCTTTTAATCGTAAGCTTGTATGCTATATACCCTGCTAGAGCCACTCACTAGGTTTCCTTGGTATTGTCTCTAATATCTTCAATTTGTGGCATAAGACCTATAGTAGTGCAAAAGTTACTGAGGTGTGTTTTTATTGTTGAGCTGTTAAAGGAAGAGGTGGCTAGCTCTGGAAAGGTGAAGAGACCTCACAGGATCATGCTCACCCGCCTTCTCGCTTTGGCAGCCCATGCCTTGGCAGAGGTACATTCATTAGTCAGCTATAAATGCAATATGTATATTTGCAACAAGTTGAAATGTGACATAATGTGTAATGCTAATTACCTAGGCAGAAACCAGGCCGGAACCTAAGGATTTGTGGAAAGAGCCAATAAATGCAACTACGTGGAGACCTTGTTCTGACCAAAGGGATTGGCAAGCGTCAGGTACTTTTGACCCTTGGCGGTGTGCATTATACTTGTACAGTTTTATTGCTTCCTTCATATCTTGATAGTTGATCCAATAGTTTTCTCTCTTAACTTGCGTTTTCCTTTTTGTGACTGTAGAGGGAACCAGTGGTTACATCATGATCAGTGCAAATGGTGGGATAAACCAACAGAGGGTGGCGGTGAGTAGTCCAGTTGCCCTAAATATATATTCAAACTCCATTCTTCAAAGACTCTGACACAAATTCTTGTCTCTATAGTTTGGTTGCATATCATTACCATTTGTGTACAGCTATTGTAATAGATACAAAATGTTAGAAAAGGAATTCATTTCTTATGGTCTGCTAAAACTTTTCAGGGTTAATTGGTAGATTCAAAACCTGAATATTAATTATCCTAGACTATAACAGCAATGGGCTCTGTCAACTTTTTATCCACTTTATAGAAAAAATAGGCCTTGCATATTTATGGAACTTGGTCAAGGATGACAACAATCCTTATTTCTGTTAATCCAATTCAAGAGTCACGCTTTATTTTGAGGTCCAATGGAGTGATTGATTCAAAGCAGTGGATTTCATTCGTGTGCTTTATTTTCTTGAGTACCTGATGTTTCTATCCTGTTTAAGTCGGGAACATCTTTAGTTTGATAGCTTACTCCGAACAGTTTGCTCGAGGAAATTGCAGTTGATTTTTTTGTCTTTTTCTTGTGAGCTGGTAGTTATATTGATAATTTCATTTCTTGTCTTTTAACAGATCTGTAATGCTGTTACCATTACTCGATTGCTCAATGCAACTCTTGTCATCCCAAAATTCCTGTACAGTAATGTTTGGCTTGACAAAAGGTATACATTGCTGTTTCTCAAAACAATTTTGTCTTATATATGTTTGTATAGCTTGTTTCAAGTATCGAATCTTCTGATCACCATAAGTGATGAATTAAATTTACTATCTTAGCCAGTTTGGCGATATATATCAGGAGGACTATTTTATCAGTTATTTGAAGTCCGATATTCGGATTGTAAAGGATCTTCCAATGGAGCTGAAATCATTGGATTTGGAGGCGATCGGCAGTGCTGTAAGCAATTCGTCTTAGTTCTACTTAAAGTTCTAGAAAGTAGAAGAAAATTGGTTTTAAAGGTCATTATCCTCTAATTCTTATTCTTCTGTAGGTTAATGACACAGATGTCATGAAAGAGGCAAAGCCAAGTGTATATGTGAAAAGAATACTGCCAATATTACTGAAGAACAGAGTTGTTCACTTTATAGGATTTGGCAATCGTTTATCTTTTGACCCAATTCCTTCTGAACTACAGGTATTACTCCAATCATTTACAAGTGAGTTCGTTTTGGACATTGACATGGTTATTTGTAACTCCATTTTGTTCATTAATTTATATTGAGTGTAATATGTGGGTAGTATCTAATAGAACTGTAATATCAGAATAGTATCCGACCTGCAGATATCACTTTTGTATGCCATTTTTAACTGGCATTGTTTGATTGCTTCCATAAAAAGTTTGATGGCACCCACTCTAGTATAACCGGCATCATTTTTTTCTGAGAAAGATACAACAGTTTTAATTGGAGGGGTTTCTTTTAATGTTTGATGGCACTGATATTTTCTGATTTTGGACATTTACTTCACAATTTCCTTGCAAGTCAATCCATCCTTTTTCTTTCGCACTAGGATAGTGGGGCAGGATACATTAATTATTGGGCTTGAAGTTATTTAGCCTCCCGTTCAGCAGTGCAGTGACAACGCATGAATTTTGATTATTCAAAAGCCTTTCAAAAGATTAATGAATAAGCTAGTCATGGTTATCGTCCAGAGTGTAATTTTCATGTAAGTTACAGTGAACACAGTGTTTATCGTTACCTCATTGTATCATGCTCTAACTTATTATAGATTCAGAGTAACAAAAAGATGACACATTCAGGGAAGTAAGATGAAATCATAAATCCACCCAATCATATAGCATATTATCATTCTCATATTGTGCTTTTGTTTTTCATGTGGCATGTGTCACATGAAAAATTATATCAGTTTAAAATTGTGTATGACAAATTATATGGTGAATCGATCATGCTTTCATTTTGAATATGAGGTATAAAACGTCGCTGTCGATTGTCGTTCCAAGAAAAGGCAACAAGGACGGGCACATTGCTCGGACTTTTTTTGGATAGAGCAGCAAAGCCGTCCAGATGCATGTCTATCGTGATCTGAAAGTACTTGCTTCCCTTTGTATATGGAGCACGAGTAGTACACGCTATTTTACACACGTATATAGACACAAGGTACACCAATTTCAAGGTTGGAGACGAATTTCAGGTAGACCATTGGTGGAATTAGAAGAAAATAGAGGGGGTGCTGCACATGAAGAAATTTATGTGAAGCTCAAGTTAATATGGTGAAAATTTGAAGCTCGTAACTGGAATTCGAATTTTCCTAGGTGCAGCTGCTCTCACAACCCATAACTCAGCTCTGCTGACTGGCAGCATATAGTAGTCTGCATATGAGTATCGATTGCCTTGCTGTTATTTCCATCCATATTCTATCTTTGTTCCACAAGGAAAATACCTAGTTTATTCTCTGACTAGCTATGTGCACTTATTGTTTAACAGAGATTGCGATGCAGATGTAATTTTCATGCTCTACGTTTTGTACACAAAATACAAGAAACTGGGGCACTACTCATAGAGAGATTGCATGGCTATAGGCCCCATTCTTCATCTTTGGAGGACAATCTTTTAGGTGAATTTGCTGTCAAATCTGTCCCCAATGGGAACATGAGTAATGCATCCAGATATCTGGCTGTTCATCTGCGGTTTGAGATTGATATGGTTGCGTACTCATTGTGTTACTTTGGTGGTGGCAAAGAGGAGGAAGATGAGTTAGAGGCTTATCGCCAAGTTCACTTTCCTGTTCTGACAGAAATCAAGAAGACAACAAAGTATGCATGCAGATCTATATTTTATTTATTTAATCACCATAGACTATTTTTTTTCCTGTATACTCTTTGAAAATTTCTCATTTTAACCAAAATGATGTCTGATGTTTGATATATTGCTACCTTTCCTTTTGTTGTTCTTTTTAAATTGAGATATGTCTTTGTGTCTCTGACAACCATATCATTTTAGGTTGCCCTCTGCTGCTTTCTTACGTTCGGAAGGCAAATGCCCCCTTGCACCTGAAGAGGCTGTGCTTATGCTTGCTGCTATTGGTTTCAAGCGCAGCACAAAAATATATCTTGCTGGTGCTGAAATTTATGGAGGGAGCCATAGGATGGCTGCCATAAGTCGTCTTTACCCTGATTTAGTAACTAAAGAAACCCTTCTTTCTTCATCGGAGCTTGAACCGTTTAGGAACTTCTCATCTCAGGTAAATTTCTTGGGCATATTGTTTGATATCTTATATGATCTAGGTAGAAAAGATGTATGGATAGTGGTAGCATGCAAGAATATATAGAAAATATTCATCCAAATAGAAAATTTAGGCAGTCTACTCACTACTTTGCCCCCGTACTGATTGAATAGATACTGCCTTTAAAAATTAATTCTTGTCGCATACATAGAGGTTAACATATCCATGTTACTACTTTGTCCTCATCATTCTTTTGGAAAAACTACTGTCTCCATGCTAGGGAAGTAGTACTAGTTATTTATTCATCTCATTATAAAGGTAATTCGTGTGGGCAGCTAGCCATCAACCACTAGAGTGACATTTAGGATATGACAAGGATTATGACATTTTCTAATTTACGTTGATATCTAGTGAATTCTGTCTACACTTAGTTAAATGATTTTTGTACTCCTCTCACTTGCAGTTGGCAGCCTTGGACTTCATTGCGTGCGCAGCTGCTGATGCATTTGCTATGACTGATTCAGGAAGTCAATTCTCTTCTCTTGTTCAAGGTTATCGCATGTACTATGGTGGTGGGGACCTTCCCACAATAAGGCCAAACAAGCGTCGACTAGCTAGCATACTTGTGAAGAATGCCACAATTGAGTGGAAAGAATTTGAAACTAGAGTAAGAAAACTCATACAGCAAACTAAGCAAGTTCATGAGAGGCCTATTGCAAGAAGCATATTTAGACACCCCCGATGTTCAGAGTGCATGTGCAGAACAGAGCATTAAGACTTTTTGATAATTTATTGGCTTATACCAATACATTTTTTGAGGCAAAAGACCATACGAGTACAACCACCAAGCTAGTTTTGTGCTTGGGCTGACATCTGAACACATCTCTTACCCCTGACTACTGTGGAATCAAGATGAAAAAGGAAAATATGCAGTGATTGGGCTCTCACTTGTTTCAAAGAAGCAGTATAGCTAACCAGCTTCATCCTTTGGTTTTACTGCCCTGTTCGTCTAAGCATCATGTTCAATTCAACATGAAGTTATGTGGCAGATTGTCTCCTCCCGTGTGATGAAAGTAGATCCAGGGGACCCAATTTTGCGCCTGCACAGTGGTGCTGCCATATTTTCTTGCGGCTTAATTAAGACTTTTCAGTGATGCATCATCTTATGACCAAGGGAAGCAGTTTCTAGGAATATATTTGTATTTTACTTGGGTTATCGTTAAACTAGTCAGGCTGCCAGATTTGTATCAAGCGAGTATGCCATCTCTGTTGTGATTTGTCATCATCAGATGAGGTCAGGAGGCATCTTGCCTACTTTTTGACCATTCTTTTATTCATTGAATAGTGTTGCACTGTAAGAGGTGTACATATCGGTATTGTGAGTGTATGTCGAAGTGCCAAACTGTTTCTGCTCATTCAAGGGTAAATTTGTATACTTCTTGTTTTGTGCCATGTTTGTCTGGGTTCGGGGATTATTTTGGTTCCTCAATGCACATCGCGGTGTTTGCCACTGCATCTGTTGTTGGATTTATTGAAAGTCATATTTTGCACGAAGCCCTTTTGAACTGTCCATTGCTGTTCTAAAGTGGTCCTCAATCCTCACAATGGAGTACTGTGTGATGTCCTCAGTCCTCAGACAGAAATTGAATGAACTGTCGAGTAGATTTCGAAACTTATTGTGTTAAAATTGGTCAATGGTACTTACTCTTCTTAATTGTAAGAGCAGCTATAGTTGACTGATGTGGCAAAAAGACTTGTTGACCACGGCAAAGAATCAACTGGGCAATGCTATCTTGCAGAAGGGGAGGAGAGCGGTTGAAACTACTTGCTGCCCAAGATGTTATATGGTCCAAACTTTCTCTTTATTGTTTATTTTGTTCATTTTTTCTCATTGGAACAAAAGTTGCATGCATGCAACAGGTTTTGCTGGTAGAATGGTTAAAACAACAAAACATTAATTTGCATAAATGGAGCAGCTTCATTGAAAAATATGAAGGATTTCCATGTTCCCTTAAGTCCCAACATGGTAAACTAATAAATCGGTATGAACATTCTTTCTTGGATTTCTAAGTTGTCTGAATATTCTAAGTCTTCAACTATATATGTACTACTGTGTCACATACTGATCAATACAACAACAATTTAGCAATTACTACTGTGTCAAATAATCCCCACTGATTGGATCTCACTGAAAATTGTAGAAATGGACAAGAAAAAAACACACAAGCAGCCGCATCAGTATGTTGCTACGTTGCCCTCCACGTCACTGCTATGCTACTTACCCACGGCGGTGCATCTACAAAAGCTCCCCGACGGCCCGACCTTCCCAATTCAGCAAACTGCAAAACCCAAACCTCGCAGCGCAACATCTGTTCGATCAATTGCCCGCGCCACCCGCCGTCCATGAGCTTCCTCGCTGGCCGCATCGCCGCCGCCAAGGAGGGGTCCTATTTCCTCCAGGAGTCCAAGAACGCCGTTGGCCGCCTCGCGCAGAAGCTCCCCGCCTCCGCCTCCCCGCCCGGGACGCCGGCGTCCGCGCCGCCGTCCCCGGACGTGCTCCCGGAGATCCTCCGCCACTCAGTCCCCATCAAGGGGACGCCTCCACCGACAGACGCTTCCCTGCACGCGTCCTCCCGCTGGACCCTCCCACCGGGTGAGGCCGCTGGCGTGTCCCCCGATGCGCTCAACCCACTCCGCTCCTTCGTCTCGCTGCCGCAGGCCACCTTCGGCCCCAAGAGGTACCGCCGTCTTTGTCCCCCTATGGTGTTTTGCTCCTTATAGGTCATAATTCCAAAATTTTGAGTGCCTAAGTGTAGGTGCTTGGGCTGTGCTGGTTAATTTTGTAGTACTATGCATTCAGCTTCATGCTTGGAGTCACCACTATTCAAGAAAGTGAATGTGCATTTAGGATGCTCAGGATTAAGTTGGTGATGTGCAACTGTAGTGGAAATTAAGAGGCTTTATATTAGGAGATGAACTTTCTCCCATATGCTCAACATGGATCTATGGCTGATGCAGTTATAGCTATAAATGATTTTGCGTAACCATGTCCAGATTGCACAACTTAAACTGATTGTTTACCTGCCTTGTATGTGTAACATGTCCGCAGGAAATTGTGCTTCTTTTCTTTCGAAATTACAATGCTGATTGAATTGGGTTATATGCTTAGTTCTTGAGCTTATATACGGTCTTTGGAAAGTTAACAAGTAGTACCAAAATTATAACTTGAGTGACACCAAATTTGAGCACCTACGCTTACGTTATAATTGGGTGGTACCACTTGGTATGACGACAAGTCGAAAGGATGGTAAAAAACATTCGTAGTTGTTTCCTGAATTACAAATTTGGAAATGCAACACTGTTTGAGTTATTAGCCTAGATTGCTACGGGGAAGAACCAAGCCAATCTACTGGACATTAATTATCGGTGTAAACATTTAATTCATATTTAAGGTCCATATACATGTTTATATTGTCATAGGAAAAGCATGAAAGGATATGCTCCTACACTCCTATATCCATATTTCAAATTAGATATGAGAAATAATGATCTTTCTTAGTAGGTAGTCATGGTCATAGATTTGGAAGTGAGTGTCATCTGATCTTGAAAATTCTATGACTTTCCCCATAAGCACTGACTATGTAATTGTTTTATTGTTTACACAATTGTTATGCATTCATACATACAGGTAAGGAGAACAATATGTTTTTTCTAATAGCTGAAGATTTCATACTAACTGTGGGTCCTATGAAACTTGCCTTGTTACCATATGATCCAACATTCGGAACTCATGCAAGAGAAACTTTCTCAATTCTTTTAGCCTTTAAGACAGCTCTAGGCTTTCTTCAGTTTCAAGTGATTTTGAATTATCTCTTGCATTCCTGTGCTCTAACACTCGCTGACATTTTATCATGTACTTATGTTGATATTGTAAACAGAACTTGTGATTTATTTTCATTTTTCTCTTTTTTTTATTATGGTTTTGTTTGCAGATGGCAGCTTCCGAATGAGAGACCTCAATACTCAGCATCAACAGCGAATGAGCGGCGACGGGATATGAACCCACCTCCCATGGATCCCGAAAAGTTAAAGGTTGTGATTGCCGGATACACACAAAGTATGTTACCTTACCACAGTAATCTAAATTATTATGTCCTTGAAGATCTTCGTTTTCATTGTTAGATTGTTACAGTTGGGAAGGCATTTGTTGCTGCAACAATTTTCGTGTTTGGAGGAGCAACAGCTGCACTGTTATACACAGCAGATAGGCTACAACTGCATTCAGTAAGTTATTGAACTCATTGTTATACACCGCAGATAGGCTACAACTGCATTCAGCAAGTTATTGAACTCATTGTTGTACACAGCATATAGGCTACAACTGCATTCAGTAAGTTATTAAATTCAATGTTGTACACAGCAGATAGGCTACAACTGCATTCAGTAAGTTATTAAACTCATTGTTGTGCACAACATATAGGCTACAATTGCATTCAGTAAGTTATTAAACTCAATGTTGCACACAACAGATAGGCTACAACTGCATTCAGTAAGTTATTGAACTTGAAAATCATATAAGATTAAATGTGTGACCTTTTAACACTAATGCCCAACCAGATTCTATACAGATATGGTTGGCTTTTGCTAGAACAAAGTTGTTATCTATTTCATTTGGACATTAGGTTGTGTTAAGTGTGTAGTAGTTTTGTTCTTTTGTCCACCGTTGTTTCTTGGTTGTCAGCTAACTGGTTTGCAAAAACATATATTGCTAACGTTGATATCTCCGTTTAGGTAGATGATGTCAAAACCAAGGGAAAGGATGCATTGCAGCCACGAGCTGATATGATTAAAGAACAAATAGCTCCAATAAGAAGTTGGGTAAGAAGATTTTCCGGTGTTTCTAGTTACATAAGTATGGATTCCATTTTCCTTGTGTAAATTATACTTAAAAATCTCAATAAAATTTAGTTTGGTCTGCTGATTATTGTGAGTTTATGACCATATTAACTGTCCTTTCCATGCTGCAACTGAAGGCGGAAGAAATGTCCCGAAAATGGCATTTTGAAGGAGATAAAGGAACCAAGGAGAAGTCTGTCATGGTTAGAGAGCTTTCCAGAGCACTGGGCTCGAGGAGTCCTCCAAGTTGACCAATGCTGATGGCCAACTGTTGTAAGTCTAGCATCATAAAGAGCAGTTGTATGCATCTAACCGTTTCAATATGTACATATTGATATATAGTAGTGAACAAAACACATCTTCTTTGATTTGTGTAAATCCTGCAGCAGAATGTATGTGCTGTTATATGTGTAGCCCTTTTCATCCATATATTGATATGATACTCTGAAGATACTGTAAACGAAAATTGTATGAGTATTTCTATTCAATTGTAATTATAAAATATGTTTTGAGTTAAATCAAACAATTATGTAGAGCAGGCTCCTATTTTATAAGGCGAGAATTTTGTGAACTGATGTTGCGTAAGCTTTGAAACAACATCGCAGATCATTGACACATTAACTAGTCTAAAGGCTTCTTGCAGATAGACCATCGCATATGCTAGTATCACTTAAAGTTTGAGATTTTCACCCACAGAATATTTTTATTATAAATCCCTATCTACCTATTAATATTGGTTAAATCACACACAGTGCGTGTACATAACCAATTTCAAATGTTTTATTTGATAAGTCTTTTTTTTAACATGCATTGAAGTGTTTCAAATGATACCTATTCATCTTAGTTTTATTAAAAATGTATTCAAATATAAAACTTTTGAGTGTGCTTCTTTTGTGTGCATAGCCTGAAAGTGTCTTAATTTCTTGACAAATGTTGCCACAAACGTGGTGCCAGTTTTTTTTGCCTAACTTTTTGTGGAAGCTACACTTTGACTAAAGTTATTAAGCATGATAAAGTGTGGCTAGCAACTAAATACATCCCAAATCTCGTAATTTCACGAGTCGTCCATGTTCTTCCAGACCACAGCCTGAGCAGAATGGTCTAGGCACTGAGCGGAGCTATTTAGGTTTGGATCTCTCAAATGTATATGCATCCTCCTTGCTCACAAGAAAGGCGACAACATTGAACCCCTGAAATGAGATCTTTGTGGTGCAGCTTGAGGAAGAGGGAGAAACCCTTACAGAAGTGATATTGGAACATTAATATGATAGACATGTTTTGGCCGTCTTATTTGTAGATAGGTTGTGGAGGGTGGCAACACTTTTTGCTCACAATATTTTTTGAGCCAATTGTGTTCTTACCCCCACTCTCAATTCTAATTGTGATTTTATCCTTATTTTTCTAACTTTGTGATTTTATACTCACTTTTTCAAAGTGAAGCCTTTGTTTGCCCCTACTAAGGGTAAAATCACAATGTTTTTATTGTGATTTTAGCAACGCAAGCTCTGGCCTCCCAGAGGTGCACTGCAACAACCAGGGCGCGGAGCTCGTGGTCGCGAAGGCCTGGACTACGGCTCAATGACTGCGTCGTTGCGGAAGATAATCCAACCGCCGTGCACCGACAACGTGGCCCTGTCCGTGCAGCTGGTCTCGTTCGCGTGCGCGCTGTCCCTGCTCGTCACCGCGTGGTCCGAGATCGCGCGCACGGGCTCGCTCCCCGCCGCGTCGATGCCCAACCACGACGACCGCTCCATCGTCCGGCCCCGTGCCGTGCCGTCGTATAGCCAAGGCCGTCATGCTATGCCAGTGCCGGTACCGGATGCCGCAAAGCCCAAGGTCGACGAGACCTTCGTCGAGCGCTTGTACTATGTCGAGGCTTCTGACATCGACCGGCTGCGCAACGAGGCGAGCCGGGACGGGGGCCCGCGCGCGACGCGCGTGCAGGCGGTCTCGGCCTACCTTTGGAAGGCCCACGCCGCTGCCAGCGCGGTGCCGCATGGCGTGGAGGGTGAATGCCAGCCGCGATGCAAAACTACGTCGGCAACGTCGTCACCGTGTCGGCCCGGGAGGCGAGCGCGGAAGAGGTTACGCGGATGCCGCTGCCGGACGTGGCGGCACTGGTGCGCGAGGCGATCTCGGGGACATCCTACAAGGAGCACTTCCAGGAGCCGGTGGACTGCGTGGAGGATCACAAGACCCAACGATTGGCCGAGTCGGCCATGGTTGGGCTTGGCAGCTCCACGCTTCGGGTCACGGCGCTGTCCCCGTTCCACATCGATACGGACTTCGGCTTCGGCCACGCCGCGCGCTCGAGATGCCCGTCACCACTTTTGCAGAGACGATGTACTCAGGGTCAGGGAGCGTGCCGATCATTGCGCGGCCAGGGGACAACACGACGTGGTTTGTCAGCGCTTTAGGCCCTGTTTGGATCCACCTCCTAAATATTAGTTGACTAAAGTTTAGCTACTTTTCTCCAAACATGACCTCCTAAACTTTAGTCAAGTCACCTCCTAAACTTTAGTCATCTCAACCTTGCTAAACTCTCCTAAACTTTAGATAAAGGCAAATAAAGTTAAAAGTACCCTCATCACATGTTAGGGATAGAAAAAGTAGAGGTGGAGAAACATTTATTAATGGTTAGATATGTCCACTTTTTGTTTAGTCATGAACTTTAGTCATAGATCCAAACATACATCTTCTAAATTTTAGTTGGCTAAACTTTAGATGATTAAACTTTAGTTGGCTAAACTTTAACCAACTAAAGGATCCAAACACCCTCTTAGTGTGGCCGCGGCTTGCCGCGGTGCTCGAGTCGGGCGAGCCATCTCCCATCTTCAAGCCTCTCACGGCGGAGTACCTTGATCTGGTTGCTCCACAGCAGCATTCTCGGCTCTAAAAGGTGCATTATTCAGGTCTATATATAACCTTTATCTAATAACTAAAAAGGTGTTTTATTTGGTGGATCGATCGTCGAATAATTAATAATAGGCACTTCGATGGAGCCCATCAGGAGTTTGTATCTCCAAGGACGTGTCCAAGCACGTTTTCAATCATTTGTTTTCAGAAAGAGAAATTTATCAATAATATTCTATCTCTGAATGCATAAAGTCATCCATTATTACAACTATGAAAAACAAAATTGTTGGAGGTACAGCGTGCATGATGATCAAAACCTCTCATAGAAGCAAACCACAAATAATAAGGTACTCTAGCACTCCAGCACCAGCTATTGGAAGCAAATATTTCCGTTATTATATGATTTCAAGCACCCAACCTTATTAGCGGTTTCTCCTCTTCGTTTTGCACCAGATGTCTCGGACCTTCAAACACTACATCATTTTTATTAAGCCAAATTGTCCAATATGCACATGCTCCCACTAAGGATTAGTACTTTAGGTACTTTTCTATCCCCTGTAACCAGACATGCATCGAAAACGTTTTCCAAATTATAGTGGTACTGTTAGATTGTATTACAATTTACAATGATATAATTATTACATTGTATCTAGTAATATACTTCCTTTGGAGATTTTGAACTTTGGGTTGTATTGCACTGTACAATCATATAATTATGATGTTGTAACTAGTAACTTCATTGACTCTAATAGATCGGTAATAGTTGCAGCTACATATATGATTGATACCGGGATTGAAATATTGATAGGTATTCTTTTTCCTGAAAAGAAACTCCCTTTCTGCTTCTAACTTAAACATTGTTTCCATCATGCATAGGGTGCATCATCTTTGTATCAACCAACTACCTAATATTTTATTCAACTCTATTCAACTATCATATTCTTTCATCTCTCGTCCTATTTTCTTTTTCTTTTCTTTTTTCAATTCTTTTTCTATTTTCTCCTTTTTCTCTCTTTTTTCTTTTCCCTTTTTTTCTTTCCTTTTTCCTTTTTTTTCTTTCCCTTTTCCCTTTCTTTTCCCTCTTCCCCGATCCCTTTTCTCCCTTCTCTCCACACGCGCGCCTCTGTTCCCCACGAGTGCGCCGTCGCCGCCGCCCGCAGGTCTCCCCTAGCGCGCCACCTCCCTCCGCCCTCTGCCGGTCTCCCCCAGCGCGCCGGCCTTCCCCTCGCTCCGTCCCGCTGCCTCCCGGCCCGGATCCGCCGTCTCTTGGCCCCGTGTCGCCGGATCCCGGCCTCTTCCCCCGCCTCCCTCGACGCCGCCGGTCCCCCGCCTCGCCTCGCGTCGCCTCTACCGCAGCTCCTCTAGGCCAGCCACCTCCGCGCGCGTCCGGCTCCCGGCCGACGAACCGGCGGAGCGAGGTGGCGAGCCCGCCTTCTTTGGCCCGGATGTGCGTGGCGACGTCGTCCTCTCCACGTGCTGCTGCTGCGGCCACCGCCGCCATGGCCCGCGCGCATCCTCATCCTCCCTCATGCGCCAGGGCGGCCTCGGAGGAGGGGCGTGGGGGCCGGCAGCCCGTGGAGAGAGGGCATGATGGCGGCGGCGGCGGCGGGCATGGAGCTCGGAGCCACGATAGATGCTCGCGGCGGCCAGCGCGAGGCACGGCGCTTCCGTCTTCGGCGAGATCCGTTCCAAGGCTGCCCCTCACCACCCGGCGCATGGCCGGCCTCTCTCTTTTTCCCTGTCTCTCTCGGCGGTTTCCGGCTCGCGGCGGGAGGAGCTGGCCAGCTGCGGGCCCATGCCACGTCAGCGTGTCCCGTACGTCCGCTACACCTCCAAATTTGACGTGCAGGAGGGCAGTACGGGACGAGTGGCGTTCGACATGCAGTATGCCGGTGCATCACATTTTCCTACGTGGTGGTACTGGAGGATGCTTTCTAGTACCCCAATGCAGCTAGTCTAAATATTGGGTACCTATTTTAAAACCTTGGTTGCGTGAGGTAGCCATCTGTTAAATTTTTACATTTTGTTTTTTAAAAACCTTTTTCACAATAACAATTTTATGGTACATACTACCACGTGGTACTGTTTAGGGTATTTTAGTAATTGTATAATTTTTAATTGAAATTATGTTTTCTTGCCATTCGTGATTTGTAAAAGTCAACATTGAAATTCATAGATTGAATTTTAAATCACGAATTTAAAAATCAGGAAATTCAAATTCAATTCCCATGTTCGAGATTTTTTTATCAAATTTGAGGATTTCGAGAAAAAGTAAGTCTGAAATTTGTGAAACTTACATTCAAAAAATCAAAATTCAAATTCGTGATATTCAATGTCTAAATTTGAAAATTTTCGAATTCGCAAAATTGAAATCATAGAATTTGAATTCAAACTTTAAATTCGGGAATTCAATTTTGAAATTTGCAAGATTTTAAAATCGCAAAAAATTAAGTTCAAATATGAGATTTGGGAAATTTTGAATTCACAAAAATTGAGTTAAATTTCCCTCTAGTCAATGTTTTTCTTTTGAAACAATTCAATCTCTTTTAAATAATACAAAACTAATATAATACACACTATTTTGTTCTTCCGAAATTACCCTCGTAGCATTAGTACCACCTAATATTACTAGTGGTACTAGTGATGTGATGTAAATTAATATAAGCCGTTAGATTATAAGTAACAGTAGTACTCACGATAGTACCACCAAGATACAGATCTTGATGGTAGTATGTACCGTACAACAGCTTTTTTCACAAATAGACCTCTGGAAAACTATTGCCAAGAATGAACCCTTAATACGGGCACGACGCAAGGGGTGGTGACGTTGTAGGGTGCCACGTCAGCAGTAGGGGTCGTGCCCCGGCGCCAGGGTGGCACGTACGACGCCGTACCCGTTGGCGTCGTATGTGAGCAAAACGATGCAAGAGGTCTTGGCATCGTACATGCGGCACTTATCAGGGGTCGTGTTGTGGCCCTCTCCTTTCTTCTCCGCCCGAGTCTAACACTTCTCTCGAGCTCTGGCGGCGGCGGCTGGGAGTGCGGCTACAGAGGGCGATCCTAGGGTCACGCAACCCATCTAGCTTCTTCCTCCATTCTTCTCTTGGCCCGTGCCTCATAGCGCTCTCTCTCTGTCTCTCTCATAGCTCTCTCTCTCTCTTGTGTCTCTCTTGAAATGTTCTTTTGTTTAGTGAAGGAGGAGCTATATACTATTAGTACTTCAAAATCAGGCTTCTGTCAATATGAAGATGAAAGGGTCAGCTCGTGTTAGAAGTTGAGGATCCGAATACAGGTACAGCTAGTCGCCAAGGTCATTAATCTTGGAATAGGAAGCAATAATTGGTTAAATTTGTTAAAGCACGGTATAAAAGATTCAACCATCAAGAAGACAAGAACATGCTTTTATCCTTCAAATTGGCAAGTGTACAGATTGGCAAACTGGAAAAATTGTTAAGTCTTAAAGATTGGCGTATAGAGTCTTAGAATAAAATGAAACTCTGGTGTGTTCGTTTCTTGGGTCTAAATTTTATAGCTGTCACATAAAAAAGAATCTTACTATTAAATAAAGTAAGACTGAGTGCTGCCCGCTGTCCAAGCTCTGCCCATGGCCGATCTCCGCCCTCTAGCCAAGCTCCGCCTCCGGTCGAGCTCCGCCCGTCGGCGCCGCCGGCGCTTCCTCGGAGTAGTGGGGGTGGCCCGTCGAGGAGCCATTCCAGAGGAGCGCGTCGGAGAACACGATTCTCTCGGGAGCCGAACGCGTCGTGTCTCATCGTAGCAATTCCACCGCAGATGGGTCTGATTATGAGTCGTAGAGTGCGAGCGCAGTGTGTGAGCGCGGCTGCGACGGCATAGGGTGAGAAGGCCACGATGGCTAGTACTACTGAGCAGTGGGCTTCAACTCATGCATCGAGCGGGGACTCTGAAGTCAGGAAATGACGTGGCGGCGGAGATGGAGACGGGTGAAGCTGAGGCCGCGGGGTCATATCTGTTCGGTTGTATCAGGTATCAGCTTAAAGATGAGATTGAATAAAAATCTGCCACGTGGCAGGAGGACACATGGAAGGAGGGATTGGGAGGAGAGAAGCCTCATCCAAGAAATTTCGGTCTTAAAAAAAAAAACTCGACCTGCCGGGGATAGAAGCCACCCCGACGGCATTCATTAAGGAGAAGAGCCTTCTCACGCAGGCCGAGAAAACCCCGAACCCCCTCCCCATCCATACACAGGGACTCAGCTGGCCGTGTGAGCTGTGACGCGAGTCTTTACCTATGCTTTGGCCTGGGGAGAGCGAGGGATTTTTTCCTAGACACTGCAGCAAATGGTACCCATTTACTACAGTGCCTAGGGTGCCTCCGCAGGGAATCGAACCCGGGGCGAGTGCGCAGCGCCCTACGGCGCGCAGCTGCTGGCCACCCGGCCGCTCCCGCTTTGGCATTTCGGTCTTAAAGATTGGCCACATGTGATAAGATTCTTAAAGATTGGCCACATGTGATAAGATTCTTAAAGATTGGGTACACCTATTT
Source organism: Chloris gayana (assembly GCA_031894775.1). Taxonomy (NCBI): domain Eukaryota; kingdom Viridiplantae; phylum Streptophyta; class Magnoliopsida; order Poales; family Poaceae; genus Chloris; species Chloris gayana. The sequence goes on from JAUNZO010000649.1 coordinate 305,788, forward strand.
TAAAACTCAAATAGTAAAGGCACAAAACGAGACACGTCCACGTCTAATACAGATTGGGCAAATGCCGAAATGTTCTATATATTGCCTGATGGATGCTGCTCCTAGTCTACACTGACGCTATATATCGATCGCCATCTCGTATTTTTACTACAGCTAGTATATACAGAGAAAAAAGCTCCAAGCACAAGTTGACAGTGCGATGGTGCGCCACACGAACAAAGAAGAAATGGCATGTCTCAATGGTTGCAAGGACCTGCCCATCCGAGTGTTGAGCCGTCGCCTCGTCAAGGCCTCCGACTCCTCCATCAAGCCGCGCGTCCTCGCCGTCTCCAACCTCGACCTCCTCCTCCAGTACTCGAAGGTCTCCGCTGTCAACATCTACCGCAAGCCGCCGACCGCCGATTTCCAGGCCGTGGTGTCACTCTTCGAGGCTCGCCTGCCGTCGTTGCTGAACCACTTCTTCCCGTTCGCCGGGCGCATGGCCACCAACGCCAGCTCCGGCGTCCCAGAGGTGCACTGCGCGAACCAGGGCGCTGAGCTCGTGGTCGCCAAGGCCGGCGTCTCCCTCGCGAGCCTGGACTTCCGCTCCATGACCGCGTCGCTGCGGAAGATCCACCTGCCTTACGCCGACGACCACGTGGCGCTGTCCGTGCAGCTGGTCTCGTTCGCGTGCGGCGGGTTCGCCGTGGTGTGGCGCACCAACCACGTGCTCGCCGACGGCAGCGCGCTCTACCTGCTCATCAGCGCGTGGGCCGAGCTCGCACGTGCGGGCGCGCTCCCCGCCGCGTCGCTGCCCAACCACGACCGCTCCGTCTTCCAGCCTCGCGCTGTGCCGTCTTACAGCGCCAGGATCGCCGAGGCGTTCATGTCACTGGACGCGGCAACGCGGCTCATCAACTCATCATCGGCAACCGATGAGCAGAGCTTCGTGGAGCGCTTGTACTACATCGAGGCCTCCGTCATCGACCGGTTGCGCGAGGAAGCGAGCCGGGACGGGCAACGCGCGACGCGCGTGCAGGCGATCTCCGCGTACATTTGGAAGGCCCACGCGGCCGTGGCCAGCAGCGCTGCCCACAAGCTGTGCCGCATGACGTGGAGGGTGAACGGGCGGTGGAAGCTCACAGCACCAGAGCTCCGCGTCGCGATGGAAAACTACGTCGGCAACGTGATCACCTTGGCCGTCCGGTCCGGGACGCGAGCACGGAAGAGGTCGCACGGCTGCCGTTGCCGGACGTGGCAGCTCTGGTGCGCGAGGCCATCTCGCAGCCCTCGTACGAGGAGCACTTCCAGGAGATGGCGGACTGGATGGAGGATCACAAGCAAGCGAAGCGGTTCGCCGAGACGGCAATGCTTGGCGTACCCATCCCCACGCTCAGGGTGACCGCGCTGTCCTCGTTCCGTATCGACACGGACTTTGGTTTCGGCCACGCCGTGCTCGGGATGCCCATGTCCACTTTGTCAGTGAGGATGTTGTCAGCGAGCGTGCAGATCATTGCGCAGCCCGGAAGCGACGACGGCTCGTGGTTTGTCAGCGCCTCGGTGTGGCCGCAGCTAGCCGCGGTGCTCGAGTCAGGCATCTTCAAGCCTCTCACGGCGGAATACCTTGGTCTGTCGGTTGCCCCACAGCTCCAGCATTCTAGGCTCTAACAAACTGGTTTACTCGTGTCTGTATATATAGAAGCCTCATGTACCAGCTGCAAATTTAGTGAGACCACCATCCATTAAGCTTAAGGATGATCATCATAGATCTGAGTCATAGATACTCAGTAGAATTTTATTTCTTTAGAGTGTGTCTAACACTACTAGAAAGACACCTGTAGCGGCGGGCCAAAACCCACTGTAGCGGCGGGTAGGGCAACCCGCCGCTACGGCTCCGCAGCTACAAAGAATCATCAATAGCGACACAAACACTGCCAACCGCCATTAAACATGAAGATAGTAGCGGCGGGTAACATCATCACCCGCCGTTATAGTTCCAACAAGAAACAAAAAAGCCCGCTAGGCCCGTGCTTGGCCCGTGCTGCCCGCCACGTTGTCATGGTTTGCGCCGCCCTCGAAGAAGCATCGAGCTCGTTGTCGGGAAGGGGGCGCCACCGGATCAGCACCCCCAGGAGCCGTCGCCGCCAACGGGTGGGGGGCACCGTCGCCAACGGGTCGGGGGGGCGTGTGGCTGGATCCGGGCCCTATGGTGTCGCCATTGCCGTCGGGAGGGCAGGCGCAGCGGATCCGCTGCCTTGGAGCCGCTGCGTCGCTGCCCTAGAGCCGCGAGCCTCCACGCGACGGGAGGAGGGCTGGATCTCGTGGGCCCCGTGGCTGCGCCACCGCCGCGTGGATGAGGCAGCCTGGATCCGCGGCCCCGTCGCCGTGCCGCCGCCGCGTGGAGGAGGTAGCCTGGTTTCCGCCGCCGCGTGGAGGTGGCGTGCCGCCGACGCGTGGAGGTTGGAGGAGGAGGGGCGGGAACCATCGGTGGAGGGTGGGGGCGTGGCGAGAGGAGGGCCGACGGCCGGTGGTGGAGATTGGGGGCGGCGACCGGTAGAGGAAGGTGGGGACGCGAGGGGAGGAAGGCCGACGACCTGCGATGGAGGTTGGGGGCGGCGGTGGAAGGTGAGCCGAGAGAGAGAGAGAGAGAGAGAGAGAGAGAGAGAGAGAGAGAGAGAGAGAGTGGGGCGGCGGGTTGGGAATGCGGTGGGGGTTGGAGTGAGGTGTATTTATATTTATGGTGCAAGTTAGGGTTTGGGTGGGGTGTGGGCTGGGCTGTAGCTACGAGCCTCTTTGTAGGCCGCCGCTACAAAGCTTTGTAGCGGCGGGCCACTTTATGGTCCGTCGCTAAAAATCGTCGTGATTTTTAACTACGGTTCGTGATAACTAACGCCGCTACATGTTTTTTTCTACCGCCGCTGTAGAAGAGATTTGTAGTAGTGTAAGGCCCGTGTTTATAGCAGAGTTGCCCATGCTTTAGTAGCTATAGCCTATATGTAGTGTGAATGTGTGAATGGAGGTGACCCTTGTGTTGGCTTCTCTCTCAAATATATTGAACTTTTAGTTTGATGGTTACACTAATTCGGCACATGAGGAATGGAATTATATTCCACTCAAAATATTATATGATCTCAGCGCAGGCCATTTTCTAATCACGCGATAAATACATATTTCATGCGATGGCACCAACACCTATTGTTTTTACCATTTAATTCTTTAGAGTATCTTTTCTTTTTTTCTTTATAATTATTATTTAGTTTTATTTGGTGTAATTTGAATCAATTTTCAATATTAATATGTACACGAGTAAGATATTTGAGAAACAAAACTTACAATATAATATTTGTTCCTTATATTTATATTGTATTTAAAATCCATACAAGTAATATATTTTACATATTTATAACCAAAGTTTTAATATACTACAAGTATTGATATCTACATATATTTGTTAGAGATATTCCATATCATAAATTTATGAAGGTTTGAGAACCGTAATATTATTATTCAAGTAGCAGAACATAAGTTTGTTTAGAGGGCCTAAAACAAATAAGTAGCATTAAATCATAAATTATTTATAAGACTCAAATAATAATATTTTATTCAATGGATCAAATTATGCACGTAGTTCTAACGAACAAATTGTGTTTATGGAGCATATTACTAGAGGGTTGAAACAAAAATACAACATTTTCTAAGAAAAAATTAGTTTGCTCGAACTATAAAAAGTTTTATTTAAGAAACAAATTGTTTGGTAAAGAAGAACAAAAATAACATGAATATGTAATGACATATATAATTTGATAAAGTAAGGAAGTTGTAGTCATGTAATCAATTCTTTAATAGAGTTAAAAATAAGTAGTATACTCATGTAATTAAAAATCTAAGTTGCTAAATCAATTTACCCGGGACATCATTGTATGGAGAGAAAAAAACCTAAAAATTAATGACAGAACTGGCAATTCTAAACTAAGGAAACACTTCTTTTCTTTTTAAGTTTCTGAAAAGAAAAGGGATTTAATTTGAGCAAGGATGAAATACATAAGTCCAGTTATCGTTTGAATAATCCAATGGAGAAGGACATCATAACTTTCAACAATCGTGTGTTCCTTCTTCAGCTCAGGAGGTTTTCCATCAAAGATGTAGCTGCAAAAAAAAAAAAGAATAGTGGGTCATTTAAGAGATATTCTTTTAGGCATGGGTTGTGATAAAAATCAATAGAGAGAAGACACGAACAGAAGATTCATCAATCCATATGCATACAGAAGACGTGAACTCAACATGCCGGAGAGAGAGAGAGAGAGAGAGACGTTGAATCGCTAGAAGCTGTTCATCGATGACCTCATTGATAAGCTGTTGCGTCTACATCGATGGTCTACTTCATCTACAATTTGTGCTAGTTTAAGTGCCAAAAATCCCAAGGTGAGTGCACATGTCTCCTCTTATTAGTAGGGGTTTCTCTACTTGCTGCTGTGACTGGTTTGCATCATAGTTTCAAATGTATACGGAATTTACCTCAAATTAAAATCTAAAACTAGAATAATACACAATTTTCAAACATTTCTGAGAGCCAAATTTAGACTTTATAAGAAGATCAAGAAATCAACAATGGGATTTATCTACTTCTAGAAGCGACCATTGTGGAACTCACACTCCGCTGGGCTCTATTTTTGTGCGGGAATCGCTACCCACAATAGAGGGCCATACAATGATTGTGCATGTCGGCATGCACGCTGCTAGTACACAGAAATGGAGCCACTAAATGATGGACCAAGCTTATGGAAGCCTATGATTTTTGTCCTTGAAATTGACAAGTGTACAGTTTCATAAAGTGGAAAAATTATTAAGTGTTAAAGATAGGCGAATACAGTCTTAAAATAAAATGAAACTCTGTTACTGATGTCACTAGCTAGGGGACAGGTCTGTGAGATAGGCATACTCCTGCCTTTGCTTTTATCATATCTGTTGCATAACAATTTATTCCCGCCTTTGCTTATCATATTTGTTGCTTTATTTCCACTACCCAATAGATCTTTCAGACATAATCGGCAACTGATGAACTGAACCGGAAGATAGCAGGCTGCATGGCTGTGTTGGACCTCTAGCATCTTTTCTTCAGGGCCACGATGATAGCAACATGCTTGGTTTTCTCCTTCTCGAGGTGCTTGCCAACACGACAAGCGTAATCGGTAAAGAGCGCATCAAGTATGGCCTCTCCGAAATGACTCACAATCAAGGGCTCATAAGCTGCTCTGGTGTACGCAGCGACATTCACACCACTCTGGGCACTGTCAAGCACTACCTCGCCCTCTGAGTCGTCGTAGGGATCCCAGTTGGCTTCTCCTAGCTCGATATGATCCAAATCAAAGAGCTCGCTCTTCTTCACTATGGCCTTCACTTCACAAGCGGATGGCTGGTATATTGGTACATTAAAAGAATCGAGCTTTTCCTTCTCCACATGCCCCTATTATGATAGAATCAAGAAAAAAAAGGAGTTTCATTTTTCATAACTCAGATCAAATTTGAACTGAAGGGCTCATCTTCGAAACAAAGCGCCCATTAACTTTTATTTACCTCACCAACTAAAGCTCGTAGCGATTGTGCAAGCAACCCAACTAGATGGTTGAGATCTCCACTGAATACATCCGCACTCTTCCTAGCAAGAAAGGTCAGCACCATTTGACCCCCTGAAACGAGTTCTTCATGACGCAGCTTGAGGAAGCGGGAGAAGTCCTTGTGGAACTGATCTTGGAATAGTTTTACCACCAGCGGGGATGCGTCCTTTGTGATGTAGATGTTTCCTTCGTTAGGATATATTCCTCCGTCACCCCGCAACCCCTCTGGCACCTGTGTATGCACGTAAAATATCATGTCTGAGAATTCACAGCGTACTATGGGTGGAACAAGCCTTTCTAGTTTCTACCACATCTCGTTGGAGCAGTACTACTAATTTTGTAATTTTAACACTACCCTATACATTTTGGACCATATGAAACCTCAATCAGTATTAGTATTCAGTACTATAAATTAAAATAGACGGCCAAAAAAATGGAGAAAAAAATTAAAGCTCAATTAGTACTATATCATGGCTACCTACCTTAGAGAGCCAATGCAGGCAACATGAGGAGTGGAAGAGGTGAACAGTTTGACATGGGAACAACCGATTATAGAAGGATCCTGGCACACCGGAAATATAGTATGTTGTCTCTGCATCTCGATCCCTTGCAATTGACTTCTTGAACTGCTCAAGTGACCGGAACAGGTGGTTGAAGTCGTTCCCCGGCAAGTCATTCAGAAAGAATTGGAACTGTGCTGGAGGATCGTGTTGACTAAGCTTCATGGGTTGGCAAGCTATGGCGTCGATCACCTCCGAGATGAAGAGCAATGCGTTTGGACCCGAAGAACAGCCAAGGTCCGAGACCACCATGGTTTTCGGGAGAAGACCACGGTACACTTCTATTGTGGCCTTCTGGACGATAGCTTTTGCCTTGAGCATTGCTTTCTCCTGTCATCAGGGTCAGGTAAAGGTAGCATTATCGGAGGGCATCATGGTTAATACAACATGTTTACTTAGTTAAAAAAAACTAACTAGGTAAACACATATTGTCCTAGCATCGTAAACAAAGGCTTACTTTATATTTAAGTTTACAAAAAATGCGCGCGCGTGTGTGTAGAGAGAGAGAGCTCTTACCTGAAGCCTAGAATTCTTGGCGTAGCTAGTCTCTCCATCCCCTGCGATCATATGGAGATCCCGCTCAACATGCGTCATTGCTAAGAACAAGCTGTAGGATTTGGTTTTTGAATGACTCAAATGGACGGGAGCACTAGTCGATCCCTTGCAGTGAACTTATACAGAACAGATCGCCATGCAATATTCTCCCTCAGTTGACTTCTCAGGATGAGGCATGGCCCAGAAGCGATACCTCATACTTGACATGTTAAAAATCAACACTTGCAAATCATGCAATCTTTAATGTAGAATGATGTGATACATGTGCCTATATGTGAGCATATATAGTAGCGGATTCTTCTAAACATAGGGCCATGTGTCTATCCTAGTTTTTTTTATTGACTATGGTTAAATATAAATATTGAATATTAAACATAAGTCACACAAGTTGTAGATATGTTGTCAAATAATAAATTGAAGTACAAAAATATTAAATTCTGACAAATTCATCTAGTTCTATTAAATTTGACTAATTTGTCAAAATTTAATATTTCTAACAGGTCGCGTGTATATGTGATGCTCTCTAGGAAAAATTTTCGTCAACAGATCTCCATTCTTTTTTTTAATGAATTGAACACAATAAATTCACCACGGATGCCTCACTGTCAGCCAAGACGTCGCCTCCCATCGAAAAAATAATTAACCATAAATACAATACCTATGCCATATCTAGAATTTAAAGTCAAATAGCTTGGTTCCACCATAATAAATCTAACCAACTTGTCTCTTCGGCCTATGAATAATAGGTTGTGCCATAACAAACTCAAGTGAAATAAAAGTTGAAACTTCTATGTATTTTGGTCATCCAACTGTCCCAGCGATTGTTTGATTCTATATCCCTGCAATTAAGTATATAAACATAATTATATTTTAGCCTTGTTTCAAAAACAAACTTTGTTGTTTCTTAGTTGCAACGATAGGGCTGCTAATATAATTTTTCTTAATTTAAACATGTTAGAGTGTTGTTATTGCAACTTCAGTACGTCGAAGCAAATTCTTGCAAAATTAACGGCTAATACTACATAATCAATTGAATTCTGCAATGCAAGCGAAGACTTTTATCGTGCGCATGCATCTACTAAGGCACTAGGCCGGTGATGTAACATAATTAATAACTGGAAGGGCGTGATGAGTCCCTTTTGCTCAACATCAAGTCTCTTAGAGATGAGGCAAAATAAGCAAGCAGAAGAATGGATTTTCATCATGCGTACGGATAAGAAGGGATGGAGCAAAATAATGGTGGTATACCCAATAATTTTTAAGGGGACACTTAGACTTTTTGAAATGAACATGTTTAATATGTGGAAACGATGTCGAGGTAGTGGATTGAAGGCAGAGAGGAGAGGATGCAATATCGTGCTGCAATACATAAAGGTAGTTGTAGAGGGGCCTTATGGTAGCATTCTTCAGGGGAGGCATGCCTTTCATATACTCCCGCCGTTTTTAAATTGTTGATGCGGTTAACTTTTTTTATTACGTTTGGCTATTCGTCTTATTCACAAAAGTTTAAAAATTATCACATATTTTATTATGATTCATTTTATAACTAAAGGAAGTCGGAACACAACTTATAGTTTTGCACATTTGAAAAAATATTTTGAATAAGACGAATAATCAATGTAATGAAAAAAATCAATGGCGTCAACAATTAAAAACGGAGGGAGTATAACATAGCACTCTTCATTAAGATATATATTATGCTAGATGAGGCTTACAATATGGTGCGTGCTTGTGGTAGCATTCTTCAGCAAAAGCGTGCTTATGATGAGTGTTTCTTGTTCGAGAAACAACAGACGACTGACACACTGTATATACCTGTGGGAACATCATCTCTTATAATCCAGAAAAGCCTCTCTCTAGCCATCAGATTTAGATTTCTTCTAGTAAATACAGCTTTTGCACCTAAGTATTTGGCATGATCAGCGCCTATCGTCATATAATAGGTTTTACAACAAGTTAAGGATGATATAAGACTACTTGCTACAGAGAGCTAACCCAAGTGTGTTATAGGATTAGTATATGGAAAGTTCCGTATGCTTATTTTTTATTTTTAATTGCTGGGAAGCAAAGTTAGTAAAAGTCCAAATGAACAAAAAGACCGTAGAGATGAAGCAAATGGAGGAGTACGTTATAAAACTTAGCAGAATACTATGGTAGCATTCTGCTAAGTTTTATAACGTACTCCTCCATTTGCCACTCTCTTCTACTAAGTTTTATAATGTATGCGCCACTCTCTTCTACTAAGTTTTATAACGTACTCCTCCATGTGCCACTCTCTTCTACTAAGTTTTATAACATACTCCTCCATTTGCTTCATCTCTACCGCCTTTTTGTTCATTTGGACTTTTACTAACTTTGCTTCCCAGCAATTAAAAGCCAAAAATAAGCATACAGAACTTTCTTAGAGATGGTGCAAATGATAAGCTTGATGCTTGCAATTGGTGAAAGTCTAAAGTTCCTTAGTGAGGGTGTTAACCTCCTTAAAAATAAAGGTTGACATTCAATCAGTTCCTTGAAGGTCAAATAAGGATATAGTTATGGGATTTTGTTTTTCTACAGGCATAGTATGACCCTGCCCTCATATAAATATTTACCTTGTGTCTTTCGTCTAACTTTTATTGAATCAGATATAGACACTCTCAAACATGCACATGGTTAATATCTACTTAAGAGTTTTTTGAGTCGAAAGAAGAATGGTATTAATATGTACTTGAGTACATACTCAAGTTACAAGTACTCTGTAAAACAAAGAGATTACAACCAAGAGCAGTCAACATGTAGCTCCAAAACACAATTGCAAACCTATGTGAAGGTTCATACGGATGACTGCACGGGTAAGTGGCTTCCGTGCGCCATAAACGACTCAACTAGAAGTAGTGTCATAGCTCAATGAATGGTGGTCAATATTCCTATAGGCGGAATTGAACTATCCATACACTATTGTACATGAGATATATTGTTTCTCTAGCCTAGCTAAAATGTGATATTTGCTTCACTTTGAAACAACAAGGATAACATAAGTGGCAGTTTTTGTCGCAATGATTTTTTTGGTTTATTGTAGTATTTGTAGTTGTTGCAGTTTGATACCAAATGAATTGAATTCTTCGTATAAAATCAAGTTCAAAGATATGTATAGCTCTAATATGAGTCCTGTGAAAAAAAAACTGAGTTAACACATCTCAAAAGAAGTATTAAGAGGAAGAAATTACTTCCAGCGTGTCTGAGCTATATGCCATTATCCCATTTTTATGTAGTTTTATTATTGTAAGTTAAGTTACTACTCCCCTCTATCCACAAATAAAGGATTTTTTTATTTTTGCATTTTTAACTTTGACTATTTCGTGAAGATTCACAACAGCAACATGATGTTACTGGTTTAATCGTGAAACAAATGTCATAATATATAACTCTTTTAATTTTACATTATTAATGAACAAACCTAGAATTAATATTTTTGGATGGAGGGAGTTCAAAGCAATAAAACATTATTAACTTGAAGTGCATAGCCGATCCTAATTACTCTAACTGGATCACTGATAGTCCTAATGAACTTTATTAATGTTAATATACATACTTAGTGTTGCCGCAGCACCCATATGCCAGTGTCAAGTTACGAACTCATCATTTGCATTACTATAAAGCCCACATCAAAGTAAAAAAACAGGTCAGATGCTCTATATATCTAAAATGTGTGTGTTTTCAGGCAAATTAGCCTTTCCATGTCATCTATGCATTACCAGTCGTTGGATCCACCCACTTACAAACATAAAACGTTGGATCTACACCTAGACATTTAAAAAAAGAATAGACACACTTTAGCTTTGTCTCTTCCCACCGTACCTTTGTATGCTTTCATGTACATATCATTGCCTGGTCCTTCCACCACCAGATCACTGTATCTACTTATCTTTTAAAAGTGCAACCCACTGAGAATCACTAAATGCTATTTCTCTCTTATCTGGTGCTGCCACATCATCACTATTGTGTCAACCATCCGATTTCTTAGAAATCATTTGTATTAAGCCGTTAAATCCTTCCGATCAATTATGTGTGTGTTTGTGTTTTCAGTTCATAGTCCACCGCCAATTACTATAGGGTAGAAACTAAAACATCCGCTACCACAATATGAAAATCGCACCACCCGATCAGTCTTCCCCTACTCTCTTCCCCAGTGTTATTGCAATCTATAATTGCAGTCTATAATATCTATAATAATGAGGTCCACTAACTCCAATAACTCCTTCTAAAGCTCAACTCTGAGAGCATCAACGTCGCCACAATTGTTTGGGCTATGGGATCCCTGTTTTACCTCTTGATCTACCGTCCATACCATCTCTCAAGTCTCATGTCCCCCACGTCTAGCTTTTTCCTTGCCTGACTTGGCTGTGTTTCCCTAATTGCCCCATTAATCACCCAAGCAAACCGTCACGCCCACTACATGCCCATTATTCTCCCTCAAGTATTCTTCTATTTATTCTGGTAACACAGCCCGTTAATCATCCACCTTGATTGCTGATCATTCCCTTTAATTAACAATTATACCCCATTGGACGACATTCCTTATTCTCTCTTGGCATGTAGAAGAGGAATTGTCAAGCATTCAGAAACTCCCGGTATCAGGAAACCATAAAAGCAATTAAGAGAGCACCAATTGATGAGGACATCCCCCATTATTACTCGTTGGCAAAGACGCGACAAAGATGGGCTAGGCCGAGTTGTATTCGGACGGCGACTGTGTGAGCCTCCGAATAATCCCACCTTGCTTAGCTTGGGAGGAGGAAACCACCTTAAAAGGTGGAGCCACCCTTTCCCTATCGGACTAGTCTTTCAGGGAGATTGGGCATTTCCCGAGTGGGTGCGCCGGAGTTACGGTGCTAAGATTGCAGGGGCCAGGTCGTGTGTACCTAAGGCCGGATCGATGTGTCATGCTGCCGGAGTTGTGGTGCTAAGACTGCAGGTTCAGGTCGTGGATCTAGAACCGGGTCGGCGTGTCGTGCTTTTCCAAACCCCACCTGGGCCAGGATGTATCACCAATGGTCCCTCAAAAACTTTCACCATTACCAGACGATCAATAGACAAAAGCTATAAATATTGCAGCTATATATTTGTCAGGGCAACATCCCAACCTACGCAATTCCTAGGATGTGCTCGCCACGTCAAAGTGAACCTGTGTCTAGATAAGCCTTTTCTTCAATTAGTTGTTGTCCTGCTCTACCACTATTTCTGGCATTATGGAATGTAGATCCACTCAGATATTTGACTGATTCTTTTCTCGGAACAGGATAGGATTATCTGTTTTGGCATGAATGTAAGCGCTCAAATTATAATCTAGCTATAGAAGGCTACACAGTTCCAAGATCTCCGGTGCGGGTTCCATCTTTACATTGTCTTTTTCTTTTTTCTTTAAGTTGCATGCAGATGTATGATTCTAATCTCAATTATCAATGTTTGATAAAAAAACCCTCAATTTTCAATGTCGTGTATTTTGGTAGATATTTAATTTATAGCTTAGCTTATCAACCACTGTACCTCTTCTCAACAACATATTTCCAATGTTGTAAAGAAGCATTGCTATTAGCGTGACAAAATGATGGTTGTGGAGGTTAATGGTTGCTCCAACATTGTAGTTTGTACAAATGCTAAAGAAACATTTCTTAGCTTTATAAAAAAGTTTGAATATACATTTTTTTGCAAAAGTTGTTTTAAGATCCATCTATTATTCAGCAAAGCTTGCTAGCCCATTTCTGAACACAAAACGAGAAATAATCCAAGTTTTAGAGTTAATTTAGCCCCCAATATGTCTTTTTTTTCCTTTTGTTTTCTTCAAAACCATCACTTCTATAATTTCTTAACGCAGGTGTCCACTATGTAATTATATTTAAATACCCGCAGCAACGCGCGGGAATTTTTACTAGTTGTTATTATGTTAAAGTCATCCGAGGATTCAAATTTAGTTTTCAATCCTTCCACCATGCACTGTCGTTTAAATTCTAGATCCTTCAAAAAAGTGTAATAATAGTTTTTGACCTGTTCATCACTAACTTGATTTATAAAGAAACTATTTATGCTGTTTTAAAGACACAATATTATGTGTGTAAATAATTTGTTGTATATATTTATATTGTTTAATTGATATAGACTTTTTATAATAGACTTAATGCATATGTGAAAGGATTGCTAATCCTACTTCCGATCTTTCATCAGATGGTTCTTTCTTCTAATAATGAGTTGCATGCCATTGCAAATGTATTAAATCCGTGAGATGTCACTGAGAGGCTAATCCAATGTGCCATTGTTGAATAATCCACGAGTAACGAGGCTGTATAAAATAGAAATGCCCTAGACTGGTTATAAATGATAACGACTCATGGGCAGAGTGATGTAGGTGGTTACAAGCATGCATGCAACACAAAATGACTAATCACCCGAACATATTATGTTTTAAACAATAATAAAAATATCCCAACAATGTTGAGGTAATAGCATAGGGTCATTAACATAGTGACAACCATTAGATTAACATTTTTGCATAGCTTTAGATCAAATATCACTAATATATTAAGAGTATATGCGGTGACACATAAATATATAATTGATCCTTATTTTTTTCCTTTCCCAACTCATTAACTTATAATAATTTAATATTTATTGCTATATTGAAATCCAACTTTTGCATTCCATTTTCTTCCAAGCACGTTTCTATTATAGATATAACCTTTAATTTTTGTAATAAACTATTGTATAAGATATTCCTTTACTACCTAGAACAGTTACTTATATAATATTTTAAAATTATTTTAAGTTATATGTATTGAAACAAAAAAATAAGGGGTATAATACAAAAAATAAACGTTTCAATTTTTTTAGAAATATATGTAGTTAAGTGGGATAACAATAGAGCCAGAAACAAATAGTAATTAACAAGAAAACATGAGGCAACACCATGTGAAAATTCTAGTGGACAATATCTGAAACTTTTTAGGACGAATCATAACATGTTTGATTTTTCTTCTTGGTTATTTTGATGAGTTGATTATTAAGAGTTTAGGGACTTGGATATGCAAATTTAAGAGTTTACTCCCTCCATTCTTTTATTGTTCACGTTAGGACAGGATTCCTAATTCAAAAATGATCTAGATTCTGTGTCTGAACGTCATCAAAAGAAAAACAGAGGAATACATGACAAGTTAAAGGATCGGTCAGACACTTAACTTGAAAATAACGTATCTATAATCAGTCTGGGTCAACAAGCTGACCAAATACCACAACAAGAGAAGGATCGGCCAAATCCTCGATTAACTGTGGAAGTGTGATGAAGTCTTAGGGTTACGCTACATAGTGGAGTAGCTCGTAAATGTGTTAAGCGGGAGCGTGGGTGGGATGTTCATTCTTCATATGCGCATAGGACAAGTCTTAAAGGTTGTGCCAATTGCACATGTACAAGCGGGGATTTTTAATTCAGAAGTAAAAGCTAAGCCCGCTGGGATAACGTGATAGTATGTATAGCAGCACGTGTTTTTTAGCAACATGTCACGTTATCACAAGAAACTGTGTTGTTTACTTCTAAAAACAATAAATTGAGACCAACGTGCCTAGGTAGAGTTGATCAGTAACGCCGCTTATTAATTCTCCGCCACCACCGTTGTGACGAGATGAAAGTATCCGCGCACGCGCGCGCTTCATCTATATAAATTGGCCTGATCGACAGAAGCTTTATATCATCTTGCATTATTTTGTAACTCGGGGAACAAATAATAAAAGGTGTCTGCTGCTAGTACTAGTGTGAAATTGCAAGGTCGTCGTAGCTACGGGGAGAAGAATGGCTAGCGTCATCGTTGGATGTGAGGACCAGCTGCCCATCCGAGTGTTGAGCCGTCGCCTCATCAAGGCCTCCGACTCCTCCATCCAGCCGGGTGTTCTCGCTGTCTCCAACCTCGACCTCTTCGTCCAGCACGTGAAGCTCTCCATGGTCTGTGTCTACTGCAAGCCGCCGACTGCTGACTTCCAGGCCGTCGTGTCACTGTTCGAATCTCGCCTGCCGTTGTTGCTGAACCACTTCTTCCCGTTCGCGGGTCGCATCGCGATCAACGCGAGCTCTGGCCTCCGAGAGGTGCACTGCGCCAACCAGGGCGCGGAGCTCGTGGTCGGGGACGCCCCCGGCGTTTCCCTCGCGAGCCTGGACTACGGCTCAATGACTGCGTCGTTGCGGAAGATCCATCTTCCTTACGACGAGGAGCTGACCCTGTCCGTGCAGCTGGTGTCCTTTGCTTGCGGCGGGTTCACCGTGGTGTGGCGCACCAACCACGTGGTCGCCGACGGTAGCGCGCTGAGCTTGCTCATCAGCGCCTTCGCCGAGCTCGCACGTTCGGGCAAGCTCGCCACGGCATCACTGCCGAACCACGATCGCTCCATCTTCCGGCCCCGCGCCGTGCCGTCTTACAGCGCCTCGATCGCCAGGGCGTTCATGCCACTGGACGCAGCGAAGCAGCTCATCAACTCATCATCATCGGCAACCGATGACAAGACCTTCGTGGAGCGCTTGTACTACGTCGAGGCGTCTGACATCGACCTGCTGCGCAACGAGGCGAGCCCAGACGGTGGCCCACGTGCGACGCGCGTGCAGGCGATCTCCGCGTACATTTGGAAGGCCCACGCCGCCGTGGCCAGCCACACGCTGTGCCGCATGACGTGGAGGGTGAACGGGCGGTGGAAGTTCACAGCACCAGAGCTCCGCGCTGCGATGGAAAACTACGTCGGCAACGTGACCACCTTGGCCGTCCGGGACATGAGCGCGGAAGGGGTCACGCGGATGCCGTTGCCGGACGTGGCGGCGCTGGTGCGCGAGGCGATCTCACACCCGCCCGGGCGAAGCACGGGCGATTGCGATTCCACCGGAGGGCAAGCACGGCCCTCGTACGAGGAGCACTTCCAGCAGGTGGTGGACTGGATGGAGGATCACAAGGAAGCCAAGCATTTCGTTGAGACGGCAATGCTTGGCGTACCCATCCCCACGCTCAGGGTGACCGCGCTGTCCTCGTTCCATATCGACACGGATTTCGGTTTAGGCCACGCTGTGCTCGGGATGCCCATGTCCACTTTGTCAGTTAATTTGTCGGTGTCAGCGAGCGTGCAGATCATTGCCCGACTAGGGAACGACGACGGCTCGTGGTTTGTCAGCGCCTCGGTGTGGCCGAAGCTAGCCGCGGTGCTCGAGTCAGGCATCTTCAAGCCTCTCACGGCGGAATACCTTGGTCTGTCGGTTGCTCCACAGCTCCAGCATTCTAGGCTCTAACAGACTGGTTTACTCGTGTCTGTATATATAGAAGCCTCATGTACCTGCTGCAAATTTAGTGAGACCACCATCCATTAAGCATAAGGATGATCATCATAGATCTGAGTCATAGATACTCACTAGAATTTTATTTCTTTAGAGTGTGTCTAAGCCTCGTGTTTATAGCAGAGTTGCTCATGCTTATCTAATCGGTAGTGAATGTGTGGATGGAGGTGACCCTTATGTTGGTTTCTCTCTCAAATTTATTCAACTTTTAGTTTGATGTGTGGATGGAGGTGACCCTTATGTTGGCTTCTCTCTCAAATTTATTGAACTTTTAGTTTGGTGGTTACACTAGTTCGGCACATGAGTAATGGAATTATATTCCACTCAAAATATTATATGATCTCATCACAGGTCATTTTCAGGCCATGCAATAAATACGTATTTCATGCAATGGCACAAACACCTGTTTTTTTTTTTACTTTTTTAGTTCTTTAGAGTATGTTTTCGTTTTCTTTGTAATCATTATTCAGTTTATAAGTTATTTGGTGTAATTTGAATCAATTTTTAATATTAATATGTACTACTCCCTTACTAAATTGTTGTCGCCGTTGACTTTTTTATTAAGTTTGACCATTTGTCTTATTCAAATAAAGTTTAACAAATACCAAATATTTTGTTGGAATATATTTTATTACTAAAGAAACTTAAAATGTAGCATATTACTTTTTGTATTTGAAGAATTTTTTTGAATAAGACGAATGGTCAAACGCTACGAAAAAAGTCAATGACGACAACAATTTAGTAAAGGAGGGAGTACACAATAAGATATTTGAGAAACAAAACTTACGATATAATATTTATTCCTTATATTCAAAATCCATACAAGTAATATATTTTAGATATTTATAATCAAAGTTTTAACATACAAAAAGTATTGATATCTACATATATATGTTAGAGATATTCCATATCATAAATTTATGAAGGTTTGAGAACCGTAGTATTATTATTCAAGTAGCAGAACATAACTTTGTTTAGAGGGCCTAAAACAAATAAGTAGAATTAAATCATAAATTATTTATATAAGACTCAAATAATAATATTTTATTCAATGGATCAAATTTTGCATGTAGTTCTAACCAATAAATTGTGTTTATGGAGCATATTGCTTAGTGGATTGAAATAAAAATACAACAATTGCTAAAAAAATCAGTTTGTTGGAACTATAAGAAGTTTTATTTAAGAAACAAATTGTTTAGTATAGAAGAACAAAAATAGCGTGAATATGTAATGCAATATTTAATTTGATAAATCAAAGAAATTGTAGTCATGAAATCAATTCTTTAATAAAGTGAAATGGATTTAGTATACTCATGTAATAAAAACCTAAGTCACTAAAAGAATTTACCAGGGACATTATTTTAAGAAGAGAAAGAAAATATGAAAAATAATGACTGAGCTGACCTATTATAAACCAAAGAAATGTGTAACCTCTGTCACATTGTTTTCACTAAAATCATTCTCATCTACTACGAACTACAGGAGTCTCTAAAAAATTCAAGTAAACAAACACATACATTCACAAATGAACAGAGTTTAATGACAGTTAATAGCAAGTGGCGTACCTCTTCATTAAATTTAGTCCAGCAAAGCTGAGGAACATTCAATGTAACAGTAGGTTTCTTGAATAGGTGTCGAGCTTTGTTGTAATGCCAGTCTTTATAAATTTCGCACATGCTTATGAAGTTGTGGTAACTTGTAGACACGCATAAAAAAGCCGAGTGCAACTTTAGATCAAATGCACTCGAAGAATAATGAACATATGCCCTTAATTTCAGATACAAAAAACTGCAAAACTATCTTAAGATGGATTAAATGCACTGAAGAATAATGAACATGTGCCCTTAATTTCAGATACAAACAAGTACAAAACTATCTTAAGATGGAGGGGTATAACAATAAGGCTAAATGTATGTGCATGTAGCTCTATAACAAATAGTGGCTTGAGTTTAGTTCGATCCTCGTCTCCACCACGGTTCAAATTATAGGTGACCAAACGGGCTGCCTGATACAGTATGACCCGGGCCTGTTGAAGCACGGCCCCATGCCAGCCCATGGGATAAGGCGGCGGCCCACGTCATGACACGAAATGGTTTTACCATGTGGGGCCGGCCTGAATAGCCCGGAAGCATGAAAGTCCAATAAGGACCGTTAAGCCTTAATAGCCCAAAACCTAGTTGCGAGCTCGCCATCTCCATGTCCGTCACGCCGCCGCGTAGCTCCTCCTCCCGCCGTTGCTGCCGCCGCCATCCCCTCTCTCCATGGGCGGCGGACGAAGATGGATCGCCCTACCGATCCCCGCCTCCGGTGTGGATCCAAGCCGAGGAGCAGGGAGAGAGGAGGGTCACGGCAGCAGCGGCACACGGGGGGAGGCAGGGGCCGACGGTGATGGCACGCGTGGGGAGGCGGAGACCGGCTGCGGCGGCATGCACGTGGAGGAGGAGGTGCCTCCGGTGTGGATCCAGAGCCGAGGAGCAGGGAAAGAGGAGGGTCACGGCAGCAGCGGCACACGGGGGGGGGGAGAGGAGGAGGGGGAGGCAGGGGCCGACGGTGATGGCACGCGTGGGGGAGGCGGAGACCGGCTGCGGCGGCATGCACGTGGAGGAGGAGGTGCCTCCGGTGTGGATCCGAGGCCGAGGAGCAGGGAAAGAGGAGGGTCACGGCAGCAGCGGCACACGGGGGGGGAGAGGAGGAGGGGGAGGCAGGGGCCGACGGTGATGGCACGCGTGGGGGAGGCGGAGACCGGCTGCGGCGGCATGCACGTGGAGGAGGAGGGTCACGGTAGCGGTGGCGCGCGCCGGGACGACGAAGACCACCGGCGATGGCGAGGGACAGCGGAGGCGGAGAGCGGCGACGGTGGCCCGCGCGAGGGAGGCTAGCGACAGGTGGCACGCATGTGGAGGAGGAGGGGCGTGGCAAGGAGAGAAGGGAGGGAGGGAAAATGAATGGACGGGACGAAGAGGAAAAAGAAAGAGAAAAGGGAGAAAAAGAAAAAAGAAGTTAAAGGAAAAAGAAGTTTGTGGGCTTCGTGCGTGCTGGGCCTAATTGACATGTCGGGCTTTTATCGTGCCTAACGGACCAAATCCTAAACGGATCGTGGTGTGCTTGCCCACGGGCTGAGGCAGCGGCCTAAGAATGGCACGGAGCCTCATGTCGTACTTGGACCATGCTTTTTTTTTTTGCCTTTGGACCGGCCCACGAAGCACGTTTCAGTTAGCCAACTCTAGTTCAAATCATGGTGCGAATAAACAATTATGTAAAAATGTTCACTGATTACATCCTATTTACTCCGTCCAAAGCAACCTATTGTGGCTCAATGGTTTGAGACCACATGTCCACATGGCGCTCCGTGAGGTTGTCGGACTAGAGTTCTATTTAAGTATATCGTACTTATTGAAAAGTCTACAAATCAGAAAATGGTAAAATTATTCAGCCTTAGAGATTGGAGAATAGAGGATGGAGTCATAAAGACTGGGAATCTATTTTAAAGCTCTATTATTTTAGTAAAAAGGGGACAATCTACAAATTGGTCAAATGGAGACATTATTCATAGAGTTTTAAACGATGAGAGACAAACGAATTAAAGCAAAGAGAGTAGATGAAATTCATATGAATGAAACTTGATGTACATTGTTCCCAATATATGAAACTGAATTGAAATATCCATTGAGCGTATATAGTTTCATCTCAAACAAACCAATCCTAATACAACAATTTAATATTTTGGGATGCATGTGAAAACATGTATGAGATGAAACTAGGTGTATTGAGAGCAGTTGTTTCATTCTCTAAACTGAGACCATAAATCTGAATTGATGCTCTTGAAAATTGTAAGATGAAAGGATGCATTGAGATTGACCTAATAGACTTCAAAATTGGAGTCAATCGTTAGATAGACTTTTTTTTTACTTTAAAACTCTATTATTTAAGTCACATGGGAACAATTCTCCTTATTGGTCAAATGGAGAAATTGATTAGTCATGAAGATTAGCGAATCCTAATGATTGTTTTAAAGATTAAGAACCATTTTAAAACTCTGTTTTGACGCAAGAGGGCAAGTCTACAGATAGGACAAATTGCCAAATTGTTTTATAATCTTTGTGATTGACACGAAACCTAATAGAATGCATGTTAAAAGATTGGAGAGCTATTTTAATAACTGTAGGAATCGTTGACTTCTTTCTGCACAACATGTGTTAGGGGATGTTCTTAAAAAGAATATATTTTAAAATTTGACATGGTTTCGAACAGTTAATTGTGTGTGTGGTTACTAAAAGTTAGACATTCAATTCCTAAACAATTAAGAAGCTAATGCACCTTAGGTAAACCTAGTTTTTCTCTGTTAACTACTAAAAAGCTGAAATTACATTATTTGAAAGCTCAGGATCCAAACATTTCACCAATTTTTTTAAGAACATAGATTGCAGGAACTCTCTTCATAATAAGCAGTTTTTAGAAAGGGACAACTGTTGCATATCCGGTGCAAACCGATTAAAAGCTGAAAATGTGAAAACCTTTGATATCGGACGTTGGATTGTGCATATGTGGCCGAGATTCATCCATAAAGTTACATATGAATATGGTAAATATGCAACACTTTTCCAGAGCCTTGGACTTGTGCCCTTCGAGGTGAGGTCTAGGAAACATTCAGACATTTTAAGAGGTCAAGACCAGGATTTTACAACCTTAGAAGTGAGGACAACAGAAAATATGGTAGACTTGACACGGATGTATCAACGTCATCCTTTAATTCATCGTCACCGAGTGCGGTACAATTCTACATATTGGCCTGATGGATGCTGCCTCTAGTACAGAAGTTGTACATCATCTTACTACTAGAGAGAATAATAAAGCTGTAAGTTGACACTTGAGTACTTGACACTTGACAGTGCTAGGAGGAGGAAATGGCTAGCAGCGTCAATGGTTGCCAGGACCTGCACATCAGCGTCTTGAGCCGTCAAGGCCTCCGACTCCTCCCTGAAGCCGCACGTACTCGCCGTTTCCAACCTCAACTAAAGATTACAGAGATTGGAGTGAGAACATCTCACAAAGAGAGCACCCGAAAGTGGATGTGGATTACAACGCTCCAAATAAGGAGAATACCACACTATTGGTGGATTGGCGGCCTTAGTGCCATCAAAAGAGCCTTGCTTAATTAAAGCATGAGTTCTGTATGGAGGAATATTGTAGGTGTGGATATGTTTGTCGATCACTTGAGAACATGGTTGACAACACTTGAGAAGTCAAACGTTATGAAACAGCGAGTCCTTGGCTACAAGGCATTCGTTTGAGTCATCAATTTTGAGTGTAGTATCCAACTAATCGTAAAGGCGGCTGGTATGGCTGGTTAGGATATGAACCCAAATAGGAAACGAATCGACATACGAAGTAACTGATCGTGACCGTGGTGCTCGTACTGGAATCGATTCTGATTAGGATATGAACCCAAATCGAAGTAACCGATCGGGATGTAGGTACGTAGCGTACGGCACGCAACGCCATGTCGTGTCCGAGTGTGTCCACGACTTCACAACCAACACCACTTGATCCCTATTGATTGTGAGCGTACGGACATACGGCGTAGACGTCTCCATCTACGTAGCAGCACGCAATGCCATGTCGTGTCCGAGTGTGTCCACGACTCCGCAACCAACACCACTTGATCCCTATTGATTGTGAGCGTACGGACGTACGATGTCTCCATCGAACTTATTAAAGAGTAAATAAAAGTAAAGATAGAGATATAGATAGAGAAGAGAAGAGATAGAGACTTGTATATAGTCATGGCCAAACGGGCCGCCTGGCACGGCACGGCCCGAGCTCGAAAAGACTCGGCCCATTTACATTTCGGCCGGCACGGTACTAATTTACTTTCGGGCCGTGCCGTGCCGCCCACGGGCCTGGGCATCGGCCGCGGCACGGTCCGAAAATGTTTTTCGAGCTATTCGGGCCGTGCCGGCCGTTAAGCTCCACGGGCTTAACAGCCCAATAAGTATTTTTCGCCCAATAATGTTAAAAAACTTGAAAAAATAGATAAAAACATAGCAAGATGGAGATTTGAACCTTGAATCTCTAAGGTACAAGTCAAATGCTTTACCACTAAAGCACTTCACCATTAGTGTTAAGTATAAAATATGTATATTATTTAATTTCGTGCCGTGCTTTATCGGGCCAAAAGTGTGGCCCGTCGGGCTTCATCGGGCCGCGTCCAATCCGTGCCGGGCCGGGCCGCCCGTCGTGCCCTACCCTCGGCCCGAGCACGGCCCGACGGGTGCCGGGCCAGCCCGGCCTGAAACCAATCCGTGCCGTGCCGGGTTCGGGTCGGGCCAAAAAAGCGTGCTTCGGGCCTGCCCGTTTAGCCCGGCCCGTTTGGCCATCATTACTTGTATACATGCAAAGCAGACACGGGCCTAATCCCAGCCACGACCCATATAGCCTCAGTGTCACAGCGGACCGAACCCAGGTAGGCCTCGACACGGTGGGTCGGCATGATTCTCTTAGGATGGGCTGAAAGGTGCACTTGTAAATGGTCTGTAATGTGCCGGCCGACAATGTTTAGGTGTCAGCCCAATTACGTCCCGAGCCCAACATTGGATATTGGCATCCTTCGTCGCGGCTTTCTCCCTCGTCTCATTCCATTCTGCCGCCGCCGCCGCAATATCTGTCGTGAGTTCCTCCTCTCCGTCGGCAGCGAGACACAGCGAACCAAGCTCCTTCTACCCTACTTATCCGTCGCCGAAGGGAGACGCCCAAACCTCTCTTCACGCCGCAGCTGGTACTGGACTGGCATGGACCGGAGGTCGATTCGGATTTGTCAGTTTCTTTTTCTCTTCCTCTAACTAACCTAGCTTGCTTCTATTCTTGGTTCAAGGAATTCATTTCACTTTGGGGGAGTTGGAGAGGCCGAGACGCAGCTTTCGCCTCTGCTCGTAGCGTGAATTGAAAGATGACGAGGAAGCTCAAGTTCCACGAGCAGAAGCTCCTCAAGAGGACCAACTTCCTCGAGTACAAGAGGGAGAAAGGCCACCGCGAGGCGCGAGTCACGCAGCGCTACCACCTTGTTGAGAGGGACGACTACAAAAAGTAGAACCCAGCACCCACCTTCTCTCGCTTGCCTTTTAATTATAGCTCTGTACCGAGTCAGTTGCAGAGTTACATTTTGTTCCTCTTTAATCTATGATTTTGATGAAGGGCGCACTGTAAATTTTGTGATTGCTGGGTACAGGTACAACGGGATATGCTTAATGGTGCAAAAGCTTGTTAACATCATCAAGCAAATGGACCCGAGAGACCCCTTCAGGATCGAGATGACAGACATGCTGCTCGATAAGCTGTAAGTCACTGCAGGTCCACCTTGTTTAATATGGTTCTATACGCATTGTTTATGTGACTGGATTAAAATCGCATCCTTTAATCATCTAAACCTTACAAATTCTCTCCCTTCAACTGTGATTGAACAATTAATTTGTTGTAGAGTTGTATGTAGGGACTTCTACATGTAGTGTTTCAGGGAGGGCAGAAGGATAGTGATATTTTTTTTTTTTGAGACAACTGGAGGGCCCAAAGGCCCTACAGACTATTTATTTAATGGAGAATAAAAGAGTTTTATGTACAGGTAGGATAGTGATAATTGAACAACTTAGTATTGTTTCATTCAATACTTCAGATATATGGGAAATATTAACGACTGTATTGTCAATATGTTAAGTTATCAGTGTATTGTCTGGATAGCCTTGCCCGATATTGCGAGCTTTTATCTAAAATATTACATTCCTGCTTATGTATGCTAATATATTCTATTATTTTGGCTTGGCCTGTGGTTAACTCTCAACTTTTTATAGCCATCACCACTTGTAGTTCTCATTCACTGGGGTCAAGGGACAATGACAATAGATTGCTTATTCTGGAAAGCATTACTCATTGCCTATCTATGCGACCTGGAATCAACGAAACACTCTGATTTTTTTTATCGAGTCTCCTATCTTGGCACTGATATCTACACCCTTTTTTTTAGTTTTTCCATTTTGAGTGTGCTGTATAGTGTCTTGGCACTGATTTACTACTTGCTACTTTTAGTTTTTCTCTGATGCTTTACTGGTATAATCGTATGTATGTGTGTTCTGATTGAGCTTCTTATATTTCAGGTATAATATGGGTGTGATTCCAACAAAAAAGAGCTTGCTAAAATGCGAGAATCTCGCAGTAAGCGCCTTCTGCAGGTCTCTCTCTCTCTCTCTCTCTCTCTCTCTCTCTCTCTCTCTCTCTCTCTCACACACACACACACACACACACATAGGGGTGAAACCGGCTCGGCTAAATGCCGACCGACCGAACTCTTCCGGCTCGAAATCGGGAACATGGCATCGGAAATTATCGAATTCGGAGCCGGTTTCGGATATGTGCAGTCGGAATCGGAACCGAAATCGGGAGCCTACTATCCGTCGGCTCGGTTAGTTCCGAGAAATTCCTCGGATTTCTTCCGAAAATTAGTTCGCGGATATCCGATTTGCCGGCGAAAGTAACAGAATCCAAAGCTCCGACGGGCACCACATGCTCTGCACCACCACACCCGTGCCTCCCTAGCCGCAGACGAGATGGACAGAAGCTGCGTGAATCGAAATCCCTTCCGAAGTTGAGTGAAGCGTGTGAGGAGCCGGATCTATGGCTCGCACTATCGCAGTATCGCCCTTCCTGTCATCCACGTGATAAGATTGCTAGTCATTAGGCAACGCCTCCTCCACTTTTTCTCTTCTCTGTCTTTGGAAGCGGCGGATATCGAGTCCTTGCTTGGGTCTCTGTCCATGTGGAAGGGATGAGGTCGCAAGAGAGAGAAAAAATGGTTGAGGACTTGGGCCCACCGGCCAGGGAGCTCCTGGATAAAAGCTTGCTAATTGGCTCAAATAAGCACACGTCTGGGAGTCTCAGCCATGATAATTGGATTTGCCAAATCATCATTCATATTTTCATTCATACCACATTTTGATATACCATGTTACTTTAACATATGTTTCAGTAGAGGGATCCGAGGAAAAAATATTCGTTACCGTACCGATTCTGTTTCGTATCCGTTCCGTATTCGTGACCGATATTATCCGAGCCGTATTTGTATCCGGAAGTATCCGTGTCCGATATCGAATCCGGGAAATAATATGAAACAGGATATAGATACGTCGATATCCGTCCGAATCCGAGCCGATTTCACCCCTACACACACATGTACTAATACTGTCCCTTTCAATCTGTGTAGTGTTTTGGAAGTTCACTAAAAATCTGCAGTATGTCATGTAATTCGTTGTATTGTAGATAGCTTTTCATTAAGAACATGACACATGATGTTCAATTTAACTTGTACAATGTTTTGTAGGCGGAGGCTTGCAACAGTGATGGTGAAGCTGAAGTTTGCAGAGCACCTCAAAGAGGCTGTGACATACATTGAACAGGGCCATGTTCGTGTAGGCCCAGAGACAGTCACCGATCCAGCCTTTCTGGTAACTAGAAACATGGAGGACTTCATTACCTGGGTGGATTCCTCGAAAATCAAGAGGAAGGTCTTGGAGTACAATGACGCTTTGGATGATTTCGATGCCATGGTTTGAGAAGAATGAATCAGTGGGAAAGTTATTGTGTCTATTGGTGCTACTAAGATAGCTACCCATGTATGATGTTTATGAAATCAAACTCGGAGGCTGCTATTTGTTGCAGAGATACTTCTGCATGCATCTAGCCTTTTGTTGGTGTACTCCCCTTGGTAAAACAATTTTGTAGCTGGTGGATGCCATAGAAACACACTAAGGAAATCTGATATTAATCTGCAGGTTGTGTGCTCTTGAGTTGCAAGTGCTTGCCTTATGCTAAATCACTGGTTTACTCTGCTTTCCATTGTAATCTCAAATGAGCTGACTTGTTCTTTTTTATTTGGATGAATTACACTTACTGCAGTTTTGTTTTGTTCTTTCCTGCATCATTTACATGCCTGATTATAAAGCCATCTGCATATCATGAATAATTTCAAGCTCGGATGATTTTAGCCCCCTCCATCAAATTGTGCAGAACTACATATTGAGTCTTGAATAGTGATGCCAAATGAAGCCACGAAAGTAAAAACTTCCAGGCTATACAAGGATTGCAGGGGCGTTCTCAAGTTACATAACTGGTGACTTCAATGTGATTATTTTATATACCAATAATATGTGAGTATGGTATGTGTCAGGATGGAAATGCCCTCGTTTACATGAAATGGTTAGAACTCTAGTAACATTGGTTTTGGTTCTGTCTACCTGAACTGTTTATGCCATTGGAGTTTTGCCCTTTTGACGCGAACAAGTTTCTTGGCCTCAATACCAGTTGAAGTTGAAGACAAAACTTAGATAAAATATATGAAAATTATATTAGGCTCACCATGTATCACTGGAAAGTTTTTCAAGTAATGAAATGTACTAACTACGATCATTTTGATTTTATCTTTCCTCCTCTTCAGTCAGCTGAAAGTTTGGAAAACTTTTAATTAACATAATTTGTACTAGAATTTGTATTATCATTTATTTCTGTAGGGTTATGTAGCATGTAAGTGGAGGAAAGAAAAAAATTAATGTATAGAAAAAGTTGTTTTTGTAGACCTTTTGATTCCGATCTAGTTGTGCTAACAAAGTTTGAACAAGTTTTAAACAACTGAAAATTAGTAAGTCCCTTTTGATTTAGGAGAACAGGCTGTCAGTGAACATGTATCTATTTTAGGGAAGATAGTCTCGATACTGTCATACCAATTAGCACTTGCAAACAGATCTCAATTTAGAGTGAAGTCAACTTTTTTACTTGGACTGAAATCAACATATTGAGCTTATATATAATGACAGTGTATGCATTAGGTGTAACATTTCTATTGCTGAGGAACTTGATTTGTCATCGTATCAAAATTCTGGGCTCATACTATTAGAAACATTAGGTTTACCTCTATTAGGAATGTGAAACAAAAGGCAGGGCATGCAAAGGTCTGTTTTCCGTTTCACCGAGATGTGGCAACAAACAAGAAAAAAGGATATTCCCTGCAACTAAAATTACTAATTTTCATACTCACATCTAGGGTTGGTAAAATTACTAATTTTCATACTCACAAATAGAGTCAGCTCGGCTTGATTCATCATCAGCTCGCCCTAGCTTGTTATCATAACGGGCTAGCTCAGCTCCTCTGATTATGTTCATGATGCGGTACTTCAATCATTTGCGTGGAACATTAAAGCACTTCCTTTCCTGTTCTGGCTTGTTCGATCGGGAGCGATATTTGCCGTTTGAAGCTTGTGATAAAGAAATGCACAGGAAAGGCTGGAAGATACGAAATTGGCACTTTGGTCGGCAGATGTGGCCATCAAAACAACATCTCATCTAGGTGAGCACGCCCCACGAATCATGCTAATATAATTGAGCCTCAGACACGTGACCACGTGATTTGTGATCAGCACATGACTTGTCCAAAGACAAAGCACATGATTTTTTATCAGCATAGAGGATCCACATCATGCTCATAATTGAGCCTCATGCACTTCACTCGTGGAGAACTCTCATCCGCACTTTTCTCCTAAAGAGATTTGATAGTGCTTTCCATATGCAGCTTAGATATTCCCTCCCGATTTCTCAAAACTAGGGCATGCAGGTTTACCTTCTTCTACAGAAACTATTCCGCTGTCGTCGTTCCTTACTATTTCCTTGCACCCATGCAACAGCAACGACGACACTATGACGATGGATCTTCTTTTACATGGACGGTGGAGATCTAGTATTGCATAGAAATGGACGTTTCCTAGGGGGGAGGAGAAGAAGCTGCGAGCTACACACTTTAGATGATCCCAATCAATAGGTTCCCAGCAATAGCATATGCAATAAGCCAGTGACCAACTGACAAGATGATATAGGGCACGCCCCACAAATACAGTTGGCTCATCGGGACACGGTGACCACGTCGTTTTAATTTTATTTGCTTTCAGCAACTCTCGAAGTAGAACAGCGACACTTTGTTCTATAAATTCAGCGCCTCTCACAGGAGAGCTCCCAGGCGCTAGCTTAGCTTGCCATTGAGGAGTTTTCTTAATAGCTGAATTCGAACCATGCCTACCATAAGTATAGATCAGGATCTACATATGGTTGCAGGGGATGGAGAAACTAGCTATGCCAAGAATTCTAGACTTCAAGTAATTATTCTCTCCATTTCTTTCTTTTTTTCCTTGCATGCGCCAATAGTGGAAATATATGCAGCTGTATAGCACACCAGTCACCAGACAAACATATGTTGTGACTCTCTCTCTCTCTCTCTCTCTCTCTCTCTCTCTCTCTCTCTCTCTCTCAAAGAGCAAGCAGTTTTGTCAAATTATATTTTAAAAAAAAGGCAATACTTACTATGTTTGCTATTCATTGTCAACAGGAGAAAGCTATGGTTGAGATCAAGCCAGTTCTCGAGAAGGCCACAAGAGAAGCGTACAAAAATCTCCACCACCCCCGAACCATGGTCATCGCTGATCTGGGCTGCTCCTCGGGACCCAACACACTGCACTTCATCTCGGAGGTGATAGACATCATAACTCGCTATCACAATGAACTGAACCGAAGACATGAACTCGTGCAGCTTCAGTTCTTCCTGAATGACCTACCAGGCAATGACTTCAACAATCTCTTTCGCCTGTTAACACATTTCAAGAAGTCGAAGGCAAAACATCAGAAGGATGAGCCATTACCGCCATACTATATCAACGGGTTACCAGGCTCATTTTACACAAGGCTTTTCCCTTGTCAAGCTGTCCATGTCTTCCACTCTTTGTTTTGCCTTCACTGGCGCTCACAGGTATTTTACAACATAAGTTCATCATCCTTTACCCTTGGATCATTATAATATATATGTAAATACAAGATTTGTGGCGTAGTTTTAGACATTTGGTCTACAGTAATTTTGCGCACTCACGAACAACGTAATTAACAGGCACCTGAGGGACTTGAGAGCATCATAAAAACTCCCCAAGATGAAGGAGACATTTACATCACAAAGGCTTCATCGCTGTCGGTTGTGAAACTATATCAAGCACAGTTCAAAAAGGATTTTTCTCTCTTCCTCAGGCTGCGCTATGAAGAGCTTGTGTTTGGTGGCCAAATGGTTCTAACTTTTATTGGCAGAAAGAGCGACAATCTCTTCAGTGGAGATTCAAACCACCATATTTACGGATTACTTGCACAGTCGCTGCAATCTCTTGTTGATAAGGTGAGAATAGTTAGAAGGGAACATTGTGCATGTAAAAGCCCCTTAACTCATACTCGCTTGATCTTTTATATGGCGCATTGGAATTTGGGAAAGTCTTCAAAAGTATACTGTGACACATGATTCTTTCTCCTAAAATTAACATGGTACTAAAAATTTGAAATTCAATCTATTAACTGGCACCAATTTTATGCCCTACACATACATATAATTAAAAAAATTGTCAGTCAAAAGTTACAAAGTCTGAATTTTGATCATATGACGTACAGGGCCTTGTACAGAAAAAGAAACTTGAGTCGTTCTATGTACCAGTGTATTCTCCTTCGGTCAGTGAAGTGGAGGATGTAGTGAAGCAAAGTGGATTGTTTGACATCAACCATCTGCAGTTGTTCGAGGTAAACTGGGATCCTTACGATGACGACTCAGAAAGCAATGTTCTTCACGACAGTGTCCGGAGCGGTGCGAATGTCTCCAAGTGCTTTAGAGCCGTCATGGAGTCACTGGTGGCAAGTCATTTTGGAGTTGGAGACGTCATACTTGACAAGCTTTTTACAGAGTACGCCAATCGTGTCGCTGAACATCTAACGGTGGAGAAAACTAAGCATGCGATCATCGTGGTTTCCTTGAAGAAAGCACAATAAACAACCAATGGTCCAGTTTGCATGTATTTTGTCTGCATGAATATTCTACTGCCTGTTTACTCATTACTTCATTGGCAGTCAGAGCTTCAACTTATATTTTACTCAGCCTTGTAAGTCTATTATAGGTTGACATATTTATTATCATATTTAATTATCGGTTGGAAAGACCATTTGGCTTATGTTCAGTTACATCAAGAGTGGTTTCTATAGTGTATATCTTTGTACTATACTAAAAATACTAAAAAAATCGATGTTGTCCTCTTGACAGCAATAATCAAACCATGGTGAAGCATAGAGTAAATCATAGGTTAAAGAGGAACAAAATGTAACCCTGCAACTGACTCAGTACAAAGCTATAATTAAAATGCAAGCGAGAGAAGGTGGGTATTGGGTTCTACTTTTTGTAGTCGTCCCTCTCAACAAGGTGGTAGCGCTGCGTGACTCGCGACTCGCGGTGGCCTTTCTCCAAGCAAAATCATACATGTAGTGCACTTCTAGGATAAGGCTTGATTTTATTCCAGATTTTTGTGCGGCATCATCAACCTCAATAATTTGCGTGGCACATTAAAGCACTTCCTTTCTAGATAAGGAAATGCGCAGGAGAGGGTGGAAGATACTGGAGTGCTATCAATTAAGGGTCGGCAGATGTGGCCATAAAAAATACATCCCATCTAGATGACTTGGTATTGGGATACTGCAGGGGCGGACCCAGCGCCCGGCTACCCTGGGCGTCTGCCCGGGCTCCAGTGCCGGAGTCAGCGCCGCTGGACAATTTTTTAAGGCTAAGTACACTGATTAAGGCCTGCTAGATTCTAATTAATGTCAAATTTGTTAAACAATCAGTTTTTTTTCGCTACGCTAATGTTATTGATTCGTATATTCGTGTGAACTTTTTATGTCTTGCAATATTTGTCCAGGTTTTACAAAATTTCTGGGTCCGCCAATGGGATACGGTGATTTGTGATCAGCACGTACATGACTTGTCCAAAGACTAAATACATGATTCGTGATCAGCATAGAGGATCCACATCTTGCTAATATAATTGAGCCACATGCACTTCTCTCGTGGAGAAGGAGAACTCTCATCCGCACTCTCCTAAAGATGATTCAGTAATGGTTTCCATGCAGCTTAGATATTCTCTCCCGATTTCTCAAACTTCTGTAATTTTTTTTAGAGGATATACTCCTCTATGGTCCATATTTGGTCTAGGCCCGTAGGAAATTCTAAGTGTAAGAGCCCAGGAAAGCAAATTCGAAGCCCAGTGTTGCACTAAGGGCCCCTTTGGCATGGCTCTAAAAAATGGATTCTCCACAAAATGGATTCTTCAACAAAACGGATTCTCTATCGAAACGGTGTCACACCCGAGTCTTAAGGCCAAGACCGAATGCATAGCTATATGTGTGCCGGGATCGGTTAATCACACATATAGAGACAATAGTGAAATAACGAGTATAACCAATGTCATAGTATAACTTATTACATCGTCTCAAGCGTATCTTTATTACATAACTTTATTAAAATGTCTCAAAAGACTAAACTAAACTCAGCGGAAGACTCCATACGCCACGAGGCAATCAACCGGGAAACGCACGCCTAGTAGTAGTCTTCATCAAGATACCTCCTTTCGGCTTACGAGCAGCGGTAGTGTATAGCAACAGGAAATAGCAAGAGTGAGTACATGTCGTACTCGGCAAGTGTGGGAAAAATGACATGCAAGCTGTATAAAAAGGAAAGCCGACACGGGGTTTGCAATAGAAGCACCTATACTAGTCAAGTTAATTAAACAACCTATTTACTATGTGATAAAAGCACTAACGAGGTTACCCCACCGGTTAACCACCGCAAGCTACCCCACTTGCAGAAACCACACTACGAGGTTACCCCACCGTAGCTCACCTCACTACAAGTTACCCCGCTTGTAGCTACCAAAAGGTTACTCCACCCAAACCATCCCTCTAGTTCTCGTGAGGATCCGGGCCGTTCGTGACCGTGAACACGGCTGTTAATAACGGTTTTACACTCTGCAGAGGTTGCACAACTTTACCCACGGGTCGGTGATTCCATCACTATTCGGTGACTAAAACCTCTATTATGCCAGCACACTTCCGAAGGTATGAGGCCAAGAGATCACCGCAAGGTCTTTTCTAAGGACTTCCCGGCTTGCAAAACGTCCATGCTAAGGTTTCACCGCCGTAAAAGTGACGCATCACCCGGAGGCCCCCTCTTGCACCGTGGCTTGAAGTACTCCGCCTTTCCTCGCCCGAATCCGGAAGACACCTTCTTCCTTCATCCTTCCTCGACGCTTGCGAAGCGGGAAGCTACCTCGGTACTAAACCTTACCTACCCATTATCAGCCTTGTGCTTTGTGCGGAAGTTCTGGGTTGCCGCTCCAAGAACCGGTCCTTATGATCCCCAACAGGTACTACCGCAGCCCAATAGTACTACTACGAGTACTGTGCATTCCCGCACCATCATCCACATCCTCCTGTCGGGATCACCTAAGTTCCATGTTGCTAAAAAGCATCCCCCAATTCATGATCATTATGTTCAAGTGAATAATTAATCAAGCATAGCATTTAGTTCAATTTGAACCCCATTAAAAGCAACTAGCAATGACGTACCCATCCTAACATACTACACCATAACCAAGGCGACAAGGTAGAATAGGGAACGGGGTATGACACAAATAGGATTCAAATTAAACGAGTAATGCATGTAATGTAGATTCGGAAAGTAAGAAAGTAGGCGCAATGTGCATCAAGGACACTTGCCTGTCTCCTCTTGCTGCTGCTTGCTCAAACTACGGGTCCCGGGAATCCTCGTACTCTTCCTCGTCTATTTTCGTCACGCTGGAAAACACACATACATAGCAAATAAGAAACAGTATACCAAACAATGCCTACTGTCTATGAAAACAGTACCATTAAATAGTACTCGTCACTACGAACTCGTGAGCGCAAGAATCACCTAAATCGGAGTTACGAGCTAAAAGTTATGAACGTTTTAAGATCTAAGGTTTAATTTGTAAAACAGCAGCTTCGGGGACCTATTTGTAATTACTAAAAAGTTACAGGGACCTATTTGTAATTATGGAAAGTTTAGGGGCCTAAATGAAAAAGTACGGGACTAAAATATAATTTAGGAAAACTTAGGGGTGTTTATGTAAAATTACGGGACCTAAACATAATTATAAAATTACCCGGGGGCTTAAGTGTAAAAATTACAATACTGCGCCCTAACGGGATAAAATTTTAATTATTACTTAATCTAGGGTTGCTTATGTAAAAGTGGGGGTTCTTTACTAAATATTTAAGACGGCGGGGGTGTTTATGTAAAAAGACCATAACGGTTGGATTTATCTAATACGGACCGTAGATCCGAGATCCGACGGCCCGGATCGGTCCGGCCGGGGCTTGGTCACCGGCGGCGAGCGGGGACGGCGGCGCGCCATGGAAGCTCGCCGGAGCTTGGCCGTTCCGGCTCCCCGGTGCCCTAAACTCGGTGCCGGTGGGTCCTACGCGGAGCGGGAGCACGGCGAACTCACCAAGGGGGTCGCGCGACGACGGGAGAGGGCGGGGACGGCTTGCGACGGTGGACGGCGGGCGGAGATGTGCGGCGGCGTCGGGGAAGCGTCACGGGCGACGAGAAGACGAGCGGCTTCACGGGCGGGCTGCGGTGGATCGTAGGGAAGCTCGTCACGGGGTCCACGGGTCGTGCGGAAGCTCCGGCGGCGGCGCGACGAGACGCGGCTCACGGGCTGCGATGGCGGCGGCTAGGGCTCAACGTTGCGACGAAATTCCGGGACAAAGGGGAAACACACGGGTGCGGTGCGGTAAATAGGGGTGGAGGGCGTGGCACGTACGCCGAGGGTGGCCGGGTCGGAGCGGGATTCGACTCCGATTCGAGTCGGGTTGGGGATGGGCCCGAGGCGGGCTCGAGCGGGCTTTGGTGGGTTGAGTCGGGCCGGGAGTAAGGAAGAAGAAGAAGGGGAGAGGGGAGAAAGGGATTGGGCCGGGAAGATTCGGCCCATGGCCGAGGTTGGGTTTCTCTTTTTCTTTTCTTTTCTTGTTTCTACTTTCTAATTTGTAATTTAAATTCGAACGAATTCTATTCGATTTTCGAAATCAAGTTTCCAAACAAATAAAACCTAATGCAACTATCAGCATGAATGCAACAAACATGATTTTATAAATAATAATAAAATAATTCATTTAAATAGAAATTTAATTCTTAACCTAGGATAAATACTAGCATCCTAATAAAATAAATCAAATTTTATTTTATTGCGAA
The DNA here is from genome assembly GCA_031894775.1 of Chloris gayana. NCBI lineage: Eukaryota > Viridiplantae > Streptophyta > Magnoliopsida > Poales > Poaceae > Chloris > Chloris gayana. The sequence goes on from JAUNZO010000649.1 coordinate 340,003, forward strand.
TTTTGAAAATCGAGGGTGTTACAAACGGATTCTTGAAGTGTTTGACAAAATAGATTCTTATGCTTTTGACTATCAAAATAGATTCTAGAAATGATTGAGTCGAAGGAGCTACCTTTTTTAAGCTCGTGGCTCCTAGTTCATTTTAGAGAAGTGCTTATTAATCCTAAAAGTAGAATCTATTTTAAATGAAAGTGTTTGGACAGATTATGGATCCTAAGAGCTAAATCATTGCTAGAGCTGGTTGGGGAGCCCCGCCAAACAGGGCTTAAGACTAAGAGTCTAAGAGCCTAGGAAAGCGAGAAATTCGAAGCTGAAACCCACAAGGCCATATCCTCAAACCTCACCTCACGTACGCGAGCCGGGAGGTGCTTTTGCCCAAATCGCTAGTCTAAGTTTGAACTCATCGTTTCGGCTGACTTCTTTCATACGCGTTGCTCGCCTTGATCCCTCGACGCCGAACTCGCTACTCCCGCCTCCGCTGCTCAAGCTCGCCACAAGATCGGAGAGATGGAATGAAGTCGGCTCCAATTTGCCCTTGCCGGAGACGGTGGAGATCATCACGTCCTCGGCTCATCGCTCGCGCCCAATGAAGAAGTCAAATAAATGTAAGTGTTGAAGTATAAGTGAATTGTCCATCTTTTCTCATCGGCTTAGGCTTTTTGGTGAACCGGTTAGTGCATGCAACTCAATATGGTATCGAGACGGAGGTCTCGAGTTCGAATCCTGATCGGCGCGATTTATTAAATAAATTGCAGCCGACTCCAATATTTCACGTTTGAGGCCCGAGGGAGCCCGCACGTGAGAGGGAGTGTTGGAGTATAAGTGAATTGCACATCTTTTCCTATCGGCTTAGGCTTTTGGGTAAACTGGTTGGTACATACAACTCAATAGTAAGCCCTAGATCTTCTTCAACCCCAAACCTTGTATATCGAGTATATGTAATAAATTCGTTACAACTCACGGGGGACTAATTTTTGTAGGAAATCAAGGCTAAACCCAAAAGAAAGACACTTCTTTCTTTTTTTCAGTTATATAATATATTTGTACATGGTTACGTGAATTATTAGAATACAGTGCGATAATTAGCATTTTTTTGCAGCCAAAACACAATCGTTGTTCATGTTCATGCCTACTCGGACGATCGGCCCTCCCTGGATTTCTCGTCCAGCTCCACCACCGAGTGCATATTGCAAACCCTAGCACTATGTTCCATACCGCATCAATACATAACACTTGGATGGATGGTGTTTATGCTTCACAAGACCTGAACCAATATAACCATGTGTCCGCTAAGATTGATCTCGTCTACGCGTAACTCTTGTTCTTGGTTTAAGTATGTGCCAATCTTTAGATCATCGATAAGCCTCTTGACAGCGAAAATCTAACCATCGTGAAGGATTGAGAAAATCGTGATAAAAAAAGACTACACTTAGTTTCACTCCCCAAAAGACGTCCTCCGATCGGTTACAAAGTCCGATTTCGGTCGGTGAAGTGGAGGATGTAGTGAAACAAAGTGGATTGTTTGACATCAACCATCTCTAGCTGTTCAAGGCAAAGCGGGATCCTTCACTACGGGAGAGCACAACTTTGCCATGTGCCCACCACTTCACCGTGTGCTCGCACGACGGTGTTCAAACGGTAGGAATGTCTCTAAGTGCTTTAGAGTTGTGGTGGTGGTGGAGTCACCGGTTGCGAGTCATTTTGCGGTTAGAGACGACATACTTGACATGATTTTCGAGTATGGCGGTCATATCACTAAACATCCGACGGTGGAGAAAACTAAGCAAGTAAGCATGCCATCATCGTCGTTTCACTGAAGAAAACATTCTAAACATCCCGGTTTGCATGTGTTTTATGTGCATGCATGCATGCACATTGTGTTGATTGTATCCTTCACTAACTGCCGGTCACGCCGACAACGGTTTGGGTTGGAACCGGTTGTAATGGTTCGGTTTTCGCTTTGGGCCCATTTGGTTTGGTCGAAATGGGTCCACATAATTGAATGGTCCGGTTTGGTTTGGTTGCACTATATCATTGGTTTGGGTTCGGTTTGATTTGGGACCAAATAGTTCGGGTCCAAACGGTTTGAACCCATGGTTTCATACCGGTTCTCGACCTATGACTTAGTAGGAGAGACCGCTCCTCGTTCAAAACCTTCCGTTGCACCGGATGGATGTTGCTGCGGCGGCGCCCAGCTGCCGCGGCTCTCTCTTGCCTCTCTACCGCTGCGTCTCTCTCCGGCCTCTCTGCCGCTCCTCTCGCCCGCATCAAGATTCAAGCCTCGAGCTACTCCTCTCCTCATCCGCCGCTAAACCCAAACGGTCGGACTAGGGTTAGTTGCCGCGGCGGCATCCCCGATTCCCTCCACGGTCGGCGGTGGCGGAGGCGGCGCTCCCATCCAATTGATCGCGTCGACGATCCGATGATTAGCCTTTCTCGGGTTAGTCAATCAGCATTCTCTGTCTTGTTTAGTCAATCGGCAACAAAAATTAGGTTGTACGTATGTGTTAGCAATCGTTGGTAAGAAAAAAAATATTGACGAGTCAAACCACATACTAAGGCTCTTCTCGAAACATGCTCCTCGGCTCGTCGCCCAGGCCGCCGGGGTGACCACCCCGCACCGGAGTGAAGAAAACGGTTTCAGCCCGTTACCGACAAGCTGGTTTCTAACTACGGTTCCGCCCATGGATTGGTGTGGATTAGGCTCATTTTTCCTTCGGTTTGGTTTGGTCCGGTTTTCAAACATTGCCTGGTGGGCTAGTTTGGACTGGTGAACTGGTGGGATAGTAAATGGTTTGGTTCGGTTTATGGTCCGGTTTTCGGCCCATTGGCGGGGCTAATTGCCGGAGTTTCAAATTACATATTTTGCTCAGCTTTGTAAGTCTATTATAGGGTTGCCATATTATTCCTTGGAAAATACCATTTGATTTATGTTCAGTTATTACATCCAAGAGCAGTTTCTAGCTAGTATGCACATCTATCTTATCTTATATCACAAAGTGCAGTGTAAAAAATAGCACATAATAAGGTACAAGAATGAGATTTTGGCATCATCGGTCCTCCGGGAAACTCAAACGATCATGAAGCGTGGAGTAAATCTTGATTAATTAGAAAAAAAAACACTACACTGTATCAGTAAGTTTGACTCCCCAAAAGACGTCCTCGCACGCGCGGACATGAGGCACGTTATTGTCTTGGAGCACATCCCGATCGATCTCTTTTTTGGCGCAATCGAAGTGCGGCACTGCGAAAGAGCAGGGCTCCATGGACATGGCCCGCTTGCACGGCGGCTTGGGCACCATCCCGTCCAAGCCCCTGAACATGATGTACGGGGTGAGCCCGCCGAGCCCGGTGCCGGCGTACCCGAACGTGGACCACCCGCTGGTGACGATCCTGTCGGTGAGGCTGAGCAGGTAGATCTCGGCCAGCGCCTTGACGTCGTGGTCCCCGTGGAACCAGACCTGGTGGCCCTCGTGGCTCGGCTGGTGCACGCTCACCACCTTCCCGTCCGCCGCCGCAGACTTCCAGTACATCTCCCGGATGCTGTCGTGGTACCACGAGCTCAGCCCGGTAATGAGAACGGCCTTGGACCGGCCGCGGGCACCAGCCGGGTTCGGCGGCGCACGTCCGCTCCCGTTGCTGCTGGCCACCCCGGGAAGCAGGTGCTCCTGCGCCGTGCACGCGAGGACCTGGTCCAGCACGCGCTGCAACGGCTTGTTACTGTCGAACACCCGGATCTGGATGCCCAGCCTCTCGTCCGCGTCCCTGAGGTACGCGTCGTAGAACCTGGTGACCATGCCCCAGATCTCATTGGTCGGGTGCAGGAGGTACCGCGACAGGAGGTAGAACACGGCGTCCTTCCTCGGGAACAGCCGGTCCAGCTCGTCCCGGTACGCCGGGTTGAAGAAGAGCCCCGCCGCGATGTACTGGTCCGCGCGTAGGACGGCCCACTGCGCCCGGTGCAGGAACTCGCGGTGGTCGTCGCAGAACACGAGGCGGCTCGCGGGCGACGCGGCGTGGTCGAGGTGCACGTACACGAAGCGCAGCCCGGCGACGGACCCGCTCCGGTTCACCGCCACGTTCCCGTACGCCTCCGGCGCGGCCTCGTCCAGGTCCCGGAACCCGGCCACCGGGAAGTCGGCGGGCAGCAGCCACGTCGCGCCCGGGAACGGCTCGCAGAAGAGCCGCGGCAGCGTGTCGCCGTAGCCGGGGTCCACGAGGAGCACGCGCCCGGTGAGCAGCGCGTACAGGAAGGCCGAGGTGGCGGCCAGCATGCGGTTGCCGAGGCCGCGGTACGAGATGACCACCAGGTAGCTGCAGCCGTCCACGGCGTCTGCCGTTTGCCCGGACCTGAGGCGCTCCGATGCTCGGGCGTATGGCTCCGTGCCCGGGCCGCACCGCCGCTGCAGCGCCTCCTGCTCACGCAGCCGCTTCACGAGGTAGGGCGAGGGTTGACGCGTCAGGTTCTTGTAGTAGTACGCGGATTGGTAGCGGCTGGCGCAGGACTGCTCGTCGAATCCGGGAACCAGGAGGCCGCCGAGAAGCACGTCTTTCTTGGACTCTGCAACTGGAAAGAACACGGGTATCAAAACAAAGTCCATTTTTTTACGCCACTTTTTTTTAACTGAACTGGTATCAAAAACAGAGTTACTACATCTCCAACGAGTGAAACTCGAGCTTCTTAAAACAGAGTTAGTGCTGAACTGGTATCAAAGAAGGTTGGAGAGAGAGCAGGGGGACTTTTGAGCCCATTTTCAAACTTCATCGCCAACAAAAATGAGCCCAACTTGGAGAGAGAAGAGATACCTTCTCCTCCCTGCGCGCCGAAGCCGGCCACGGTCGACTTGATCCACACAGCCGGCGCGCCCAGGCGGCCGCCAAGGATGATGAGCGGCGGCATGGTCAAGATCAAGACCACGATCGTGGCGTTCACCACGGCGCTCCATCGCTTGGCGCTGTTGACCGCTTTGCTAGCCTTCCCGGAGAACGGCACCGTCTCTTCGACCTCCAGCCAGATGCTGGCCTCGTCGTCTCTGCTTCCCTTTGTACTGTTCTCAGCAACGGTGTCCATCTCTGGGGGAACTAGCTAGCACTTAGCAGTTGTCTGGCTTGTAGAGTACACTTGCTATATATGGACCTATAACTAAACGGTGATTGGTTTCCAAAGCCGTCAGCAAAAATTAACTATGTTGGTGAAGTCGTCTCAAATTTCGTTCTTTATGCTAGAGGAGGTTTTATACGATCCATACTTGGGAGTGCAGCTAATAAAAACTTGACCTTCTTCTAAAGTTAAAAGAATAACCCGGCCATTTCTTTACTAACCTTGACCGCTTCAAGGGGACGCGACTACCAAGAGTTCAAGTGGGATGTCAGTCCGATGGCGAGCCGCCCAATGGTGCGCATGTAATTGCCTAATTGAGCCGCCCCCTCTCGTCGCGGCAAATCACGCACTTGCTATTAATGTCCCAGTTGACAATGGATCGATCGGCACCAACGTTCGACGAGACCGCCGAACCGTATTTTCGCACATGGCTTGCATCTCACTCCAGCAGCGGTACAAATTGCGTTGCGTGACACGTAGTGATACGCTTCGGATTCGTCCACTGCGCACCGGCCCGATACATTAGTCAATGGCGGTAACGGCTCTGCGCAGCATCAAATTCGGTACAATAAATTAATTTATTACTAAATCGACGGACGTCGACAAGGACACGTTGCAGGCCATTGGTCACTTAACAAGGTATTTCCGGCACGACGCTAGGATGTAACATTGATTGCACCACTAGCTTAACCAATAGGGTAAATTCCTTATTTGCCATTGAAAATTATATCGTTCCCTTATTTGCCATCAAAATTTTCTGATTCCCTTATTTGCCATCGGATTAAAATTTGTATCCCTTATCTGCCACTCTAGTTATTTTAGTTGATAGAAATATTTTCTCCCATCGCTAAAATATTTATGCTACAATAGTAAATAGGTAATTCTTAGTATGTATTTTATGTCAAAAAAGATTCAGATCTTTCGAATGAATATTAGTGGTAAATATTTTTTTCTCAAAACATACCTTTAATTTTCATTCAAAAATTTTGAAAAAAAATAATTGATATAAAGTACAGTTGAGACGGACCTATTTTGCTACTATAGTACGAACATTATATCAATAGAAACAAAATTTTCTATCATCCAAAGTTACTAGAGTGGCAAATAAGGGATTCAAATTTGAACTCAATGGCAAATAAGGGAATTGGTAAATTATGATGGCAAATAAGGGAATGATATAATTTCTGATGGCAAATAAGGAATTTTGCCTAACCAATA
>JAUNZO010000651.1:0-20790 GCA_031894775.1 Chloris gayana
CGCCCACAAGCGAAGATGAGGCCCACGAAGCCATGAAGTCCACGAAGCCACGAAGCCTACGAGTCCCGCGAAGCCGGAGGAGTGGGAGCGCCGGAGGGAGGACGAAGCTTCGCGGTAGTTTCCTCCGGCGCCCCAACTACCCGGAGTTAATGCGGCACTCGATGGCCTTCGGCGACGCCGCGGCCCGACGCGTACGTGCGCGCGCCTTCCCCGTGCGCCGCGCCTCGGGAAGCCGCGTAGCTACGGTGCCGGGAGGGCTCTCGGCCAATGGGAAGGGAAAGATTGGGAACGCGAACCAAGAGACAAAGATCGCAACGGATTTATGTCGGGATCGTGTCGGAACATGCGAGGAGGGACCGGACCCCCATCGGGTGTCCGGGTACCCCCGGTACTTGCATAGTACTCCCCTCCTTGCCCTATAAAAGGAGGGGATACCCCCATGTAATAGAGGGTTCCTGGAAACACATAAAAAGACAGGACGTAGGGTATTACGCACTTCGCGGCCCGAACCCGGATAACTCTCGGTGTTCTTCCTCACTTGGATCACCCACGCTAACGCGCGAGCATATCCGTTCTTCCCCGAGCCTAACCCGAGGGAGCCTTGACGGGCCCCCATTTGGAGGTGTACTCACACACCGACATTTGGCGCGCAGTAGGGGAAGGTCGTAGATCTCGCTTTGCGCCGCGAAATCTTGCTTACACCATGCGGAGGTCCGCGAGCACGCCGCGGACGGAGGATAGCGTCTCCAGCCCAGGCGTCCACCGGCGCCGTCGCCGCGACCGTCGTCATGCGGGCCGCTCCGCCACGACAATCGTCCCGGCGCATCGGCGGCCGAGCGTGCTGCGAGAGGCCGGCCGCGGCGCCGACCGCCACGCCTAAGCCGTCACACCGCTCGCGTCCGAGCGTGCCATCGCGCGTCGCCTCTTCCAGGAAGAAGAGGGGATGACCCCCAACCGCCGTGAAGGCCATGCTCAACAACCCGCCGGCGGGACCGGCGGGGAGAGCAAGCAAGGGAGTGGCTCACCGGAGTGGGTAAACTCTCGGATACGGCGCGGGCCAAGCGCCACGCAGGACCGTCACGCCGGCCCGCAGCGGCCGCCGACCGATAACGACCGCCGCGCCAACCGCGCCAAGGACGCGCGACCGCCGGCGGCTTCGCTCTCCGTCCACTCCCCACGAGGGCGGGGCACCGCGACTCGCGCAACGACCTCGGCAGGCGCCGCCGCGAGGGGGAGGATGCACGCGTCGACATCGAGCGTTCGCGCGAGCGGGACGCGAACGTGAGCGCACCTCCGCCCACGGCCGCGACGGCCGGAAGCGGAGACGTCCCGGAGCGCCAACCCAAGCGCAAGAGAAAGGAGCTCGACCCCTCGTTCCTCGGGGGCTGCGCGGCCCTCTCAAAGCGCCCGCGCGACGTCACGTGGCCCGGCAAGTTCCGCCCGGACCTTCCGAGAAGGTACGACGGCATCGCTCCCCCGACGAGTTCTTGCGGATCTACTCCACCGCCGTCAAAGCTGCCGGTGGCTCGGAAGACATTATGGCCAACTACTTCCACTGGCTCTCAAGGACTCGGCTCGGTCATGGTTCATGAACCCGGCGCCGGAGTCTATTGGCTCTCGGAAGAGCTCGTGCCGGAGTTCATGGCCAACTTCCAAGGGACGGCGAAGCGTCCGGAAGCGGATCGACCCGGACCGCATCGTCCGTAAGCCGGGCGAGACGCTGCGTGCGTTCATGCGGCGCTTCGACCAAGTCCGCAACACCATCCCGCGCATCGACCCCTCCCGGGTACTCTCCGCCTTCGCCACGGCGTTCGAGACAAGGATATCCCGGGCGAACCGGGCGTACACCGGCCGGAGACGGTCACGGACCTCTTCCGCTTGGCCGACGGATGCGCCCGTCGCCAGAAGCCCAAGCGTGGCACGACCCGCCGGCGAAGTCCAACCCGGGTGCTTCCTCTCCCAAGTCCGGGGGCACCCTCTCCAAGAAGCGGAAGAAGAACCTCGCGCGCAAACGTAAGGCGGAAGAGGTGGCCGCGGCCGGAGGCCCGTCCCCCGGGGGCGCGGCGCCCACCTCCCGCGGGTGCCGGCAAGTCGCCGGCTAAATCCCCGGGAACCTTCGCGTGCTACTTCCACCGCACCAACGACCACGACCAGTCGGAGTGCCGCTACATCCGAGGCGAGCATCAAACGGCGCGACGAGCGGCGGGCGGCCGAGAAGGCCGAGAAGGAGAAAGAGGAGGAGAAAGAGGAAGTCGAGGCATACCGGAGCGCGGACGACTCCATCGCCGTGATCGGTGGGGGCTCATCGAGCTTCGCGTCCAAAGGCGAGGCCAAGCGTTTCCGCCGCGAGGTCCTCGCAATCACCGAGGGCAAGGCCACGGCTCCCCGCTCGAAGTGGGCGGATGTTCCCATCACCTTCGACAAGAGCGACATGGTGGGCCCGGACAACACCAAGGGGAAGATCCCCCCGGTCGTGTCGCCCACCATCCGCAACAAGAGGGTGGGGCGCACCCTCATCGACGGAGGCGCGAGCCTCAACCTCATCACACCGAAAGTCTATGACTCCCTGCGGTGGGCGCGTGCCGAGCCGCGGCCCTCGCGTCCGTTCGTCGGCGTGCTCCCGGTAGCTCCCGCCCTTTGGGTAGGATTGAGCTCCCGGTCACCTTCGGCACCCGAGACAATTTCCGCACGGAGAAGCTCCTCTTCGACGTCGCGGACATCGGCCTCCCCTACAATGCCATCATTGGGAGACCCGGCATCAACCGGTTCATGGCTATCCCGCATCACGCATTCCTCACGCCGAAAATGCCGGGCCCGAAGGGCGTCATCGTGGAGAGGGCGGACGCTGTCAAGGCGATGGCTTGCCTCGAGGACATCTTGGCGGCCGAAATGGCGGCGAGAGGAGGACACCGGCATGGAGAGAACACGCGACACCCGGAGAAGCCCGCGGCGCATTCCGGCCCCAAGCGGGCAAAACTTTCGACTCTCGGAGAGGTGTCTACCAAGAAGATCTCGCTCGGGGGCTCGGAGGACAAGACCACCACCATCGGTGGTGACCTCGACCCGAAATAGGAACTCGCGCTCATCACCTTCCTCCAAGCAAACAGCGACATCTTTGCCCGGCACCCTTCGGACATGCCGGGCATACCTAGGAGGGTGATTGAGCACCAACTCAAGGTCAACCCCGCCGCAAGACCTGTGAAGCAACGGGCGAGGCGCCAAGCCCTCGAGCGCGAGGACTTCATCCGGCCGAAGTCAAGAGGCTTTTAGAGGCCAAGTTCATCCGGAAGTCACGCACCCGACGTGGCTCGCCAATCCGATGGTTGTGCCCAAGAATAACGGCAAGATGCGGATGTGCGTGGACTACACCGACCCGAACAAGGCTTGCCCGAAGGATCCGTTCCCGTTGCCTCGGATAGATTCTCGTAGTAGATTCCACGGCGAGTCGCGACCTGCTTTGCATGTTAGATGCGTACTCCGGGTACCACCAAATCTGTATGGCTAAGGAGGATGAGGAGAAGACTGCTTTCATGACTCCCGCAGGAGCTTTTGCTACGTGAGTATGCCTTTCGGCCTCAAAACGCGGGCCCCACGTTCCAACGGGCCATGCGCTTAACCCTGGACTCGCAAATCGGGAGGAACGTGGAGGCGTACGTCGACGACTTGGTCATTAAGAGCCGCAAGGCACCGTCCCTCCTGTTCGACTTAGAGGAGACTTTCTCCAACTTGCGCCGCAACCGGGTGAAGCTCAATCCGGAGAAGTGCGTCTTTGGCGTACTCGGCAGGGAAGCTACTCGGCTCCCGATCTCGCACCGCGGGATCGAAGCAAACCCGGAGAAGATCCGGGCCATCGAAGAAATCCGCCCTCCGAGGCGGCTCAAGGACGTGCAACGCCTAGCCGGGAGCGTGGCGGCCCTTGGCCGGTTCATTTCACGCCTAGGCGAACGCGCTCTCCCGCTGTTCAAGCCGATGAAGAGGACGGACAAATTCGTGTGGACCCGGGAAGGCGACGAAGCTTTACAAGACCTTAAGCGCTACCCGTCCTCCGCGCCCGTTTTAGTCGCCCGGAACCGGGTGAGCCGCTGCTCCTGTATATAGCGGCTAACCCGCGAGTGGTCGATGCGGCCTTGGTGGTTGAGCGGCTGGAGCGGGCACCTCGCGGTTCTCGACGAACCGAGCAGCGCGGGTGCCTTGACGGCTCGAAGGCGGCGGACCAACCGGACTCGGGGCTCCACCCGCGACCAGCTCGCAGTGCTCGGAGCACCCGGGTGCTGCGGACGCTCTCGCTCACGACAGGGCGCGCGATGCGGCCGCTCCGGCCTGCCGGGTGGGGCACCGGGCGGGCCCCGAGCACGACAACCGCTGCGGACGGCGTGGCTCTCCGGCTTCGCCGGGGCTCCGGCTCCGACCTTGTCGCATGATTTGGGCGAAGCGGGACCATGACCGGAAAAACAAGGATGGAGGCGCCGATCCCACCCCGCCCGGGGCTCCGGCTCCGACCATGTCTCGCATTGAGGACGGGGCGGGATCCGCACCAACCACGCCCGACGACGGCACTACACCGACATCGCATCACCCGGGGCTTTGGCCCCGACTACCACGACGAGCGAGAGCGAGCTGGGGCCTGCACCCTCGGAGGCCGAGCCCCGCACTCGGCGCATCCAACGCCCGGTGTATTTCGTCGGCGAGGTTTTGCGAGACGCCAAGACCCGGTACCCACGGTACTCGGAAGATGCTCTACACGGTGCTCATCGCGTCCCGAAGGCTGCGACACTACTTTCAAGGTCATCCTGTCCGGGTGGTAACCACGGCACCGCCGGAGACCATACTCGCGCAACAGGGAAGCGACCGGGCGAGTGGCCAAGTGGGCCGTGGAGCTAGGCGAGTTCGACTTGTCCTTCCTCGAGCACGCACATCATCAAGAGCCGGGCACTTGCCGAGTTCATCGCCGAGTGGACCCCACCCCGGAGATCGAGCGGGAAGAGCTTAGCACCCGGTGCAGCCGTGCGACGCACCCGGCGACCTACCGGACGTTGTTCTTCGACGGTTCCCTCACCCTCAACGGCGCGGGAGCGAGGGTACTCGCTGCTTGTCACCAACCGGCGACGAGCTGCGCTACGCGGTCCAGCTACACTTCCGGTGCACCAACAACATGGCAGAATACGAAGCTCTCCGGCGGGGTTGCGGATTGCGGCCGACCTCGGGTCACGCGCCTCCTCGCCAAGGGAGATTCGCAACTTGTCGTCAACCGGGTATCCAAGGAGTACCAATGCAACGACCCGCGAGATGGCTGCATACCTTGCGGCGGTTAGGCGGATGGAAAAGAAGTTCAACGGCCTCGAGGTGCTTCACGTACCTCTGGGCGACAATCACATTGCCGACGAGCTATCCCGGGTGGCCTCCACTCGAGCTCCAACCCCACCCGGACGTTCATGGAGATCCTGTCATCCCCTTCGGCCTCGACGCCGACCGAGCTCCGAACAAGCAACAACAAAGCGCAAGCGCACCCGCAGGATCTGCAGCACACGCAGAATAGCGAAGAAGTGCTTGCCAACGAGCCGCAGGACACCTGCCGGATGGACGACATCCTCGGGTACCTGCGGGACGACATCCTTCCGAAGACGACACGGACGCGGAACGCCTAGCCCGCCAAGCCAAGCGATACGCCGTTGTCGACGACGAGGCTGTACATGCGCAGTGCCAATGGTGTTCTGTCGAAATGCGTAAAGATGGAAGAAGGCAACGACATACTCGTTGAGATCCACGAGGGCGAGTGCGGCAGCCACCACGCTCCCCGCACGCCGGTCGGGAAAGCCTTTCGGCAGGGTTACTACGGCCGACGGCCCTCCAGGACGCCACCAGGCCGGTGCAACAATGCAAGGCATGCCGGCTTCACGCCAGCGTACGCACCTGCCCGCTCAAGCCCTTCAAACAATTCCCTTATCCCGGCCGTTCGCGGTTTGGGGTTTGGACATTGTAGGGCCATTTCCGATCGCCCCGGATGGGTACAGGTGGCTATACGTGGCCATCGACAAGTTCACAAAGTGGGTGGAAGTCGAAGCGGTGACAAAGATAGACCAAAACTCAGCGGTCAAATTCATGAAAAATGTCATTGCAAGATTCGGAGTGCCACAGCGGATCATCACCGACAACGGGACTCGGTTCACGAGCCACGCATTCGCAGACATCATCGCGACTCCTCGACACCCGGATCCGCTTTGCCTCAAGAGCCCACCCACGGAGCAACGGCCAAGTCGAACGCGCCAACGGAGAAATCCTCAAGGGTTTAAAAACAAGATCATTTGACCCGTTGAAGAAGAAGGGCTCCAAGTGGGTAATCGAGATCCAATCCGTGCTCCGGTCCCTCGCGCACCACGCGAGTCGAGCCACGGGCGAAACGCCTTTTTCCTCGTGTACGGTGCGGAGGCGGTGCTACCCACGGAGATCCGATTCAATAGCCCCCGAGTCGCCGCATTCGACGAAGCCGACCAAAACACCCGGCGGCACGACGACATCGACCTCCTCGAGGAGGCAAGACGCCGAGTACTACTCGCGAGCGCGAGGTACCTCCGGGGCTTGCGCCGCTACCACCGGCGGCGCGTGCGTCCCCGGGAGTTGCAAACGGGAGACCTCGTCCTCCGACGGGCTCGGACGCGTGAAGGCAAGGACAAGCTAACTCCCATGTGGGAAGGGCCCTTCCTCGTCACCGTCGTCGACCGCTCGGGATCCGTTCGTCCGGAGTCGGAGGACGGGTACCCGGAACCAAGCGCTTGGAACGTTGAGCACCTAAAGAAATTCTACCCTTAGAATATTCTCGTAGCCAATGGTCCCGGATGGTACCCGAAGTCCTATCGCCACGGCCACGATCGCCAAGGCACTTGTACTAACGTGTTTTGAACAAAAACAGCGCCTAGTCGCTTCCTTTCTTACCTCTCGCGAGATTGCCGTCATGCATATTGAAGTCCTCGTTCCCCTCCCCGATGGGTAATGAAGGTCTGCGACTTAGTCGGAAGCCGGAAGGCTGCGTCCGATTGAGAATCGTGCGCCTCGAGTCGCGCTAAAAGCGTCACGGCGAAGTGCCGAATGGCCTACGACTACACGGCGCACGCGGACATTCGCACTGAACAAACGTAACGGTGGGTTTAAGCTATCCATTCACAACGATAAGTTAAACTTGAACTACTTGCCGTACGTACGGGGACATAGGTTTGACAAAAAAAAAACAACAACACAAAAGGGGGCACGAGCGCCAGAAACCACACGCGAAGCGGAGGAAGCCGGCACTTAGCCGCGTTTGAAGCTCTCCGCGAAGGCGCGCGCGACGGCATGAGCTTGCGCCTTAGCCGTGGCATGCTCGCCCGCAGGGACATCGCCGTTCACCACGGCTAGCGGCGGGAACCCGGGCACAAGGACCAGGGCGTTCGCCGAGCACCTCCTCCAGGGCCGCGGCTATGGTTTGCCGCCCCTCATCCTCCGAGACCTCCGCCACCGGGTATTCAGGCTGCTCGGAGAGTCAACCACCCCCGCATGGCGTACGCATACCCACTCGGGCCGCGGTCAAGAGGCTCCGGAAGACGAGGCGGACCCGCCCGGAATAATGCCGACGAAACGGCCGGTGCACCTCGGCGGCGATCTCCGCTTGCGTCCGCGCCGCCGTGGCCGGCTCGGTCGCCCACTCGCTCGGCTCAACACGCCGAAGCTCGGACTCCTCGAGCCGGGACCGCGCCTCCGCGAGTTGCCGCCGGTGGTCATCACCATCGACCGCGGCGGAAGAGCCGCGACCCGACTTCTTCGGCCGGGCCTTCAACCGCTCCGCTGCCGGCGGTACTCATCCCGGCTCTTCTCCATCGCCTTCGGCTCGACGGCGAAGGCATTCCGGGCCTCTCGCGAGCCTCCTCGCGGACGCGATGCGCTAGCCCGTCGGCGAGGCCGCGGACCTGCTCCTCGGCCCGAGCGAGACGGCCGCCTCCGTCTCCAAGGCTTCCTCCGGACGGCGGCCTCGTCCTCACGAAGCCGGACCTGCTCCTCCCGGGAAGCCGGGGCGCCCTCGCGCCCCGAAGGGCCGCCTCTCGGGCAACCAAGGAATCACCGCGCGCTGCACCCGCGCCTCGGCCGCTCCGACGGCCCGCTCCCGTTCGCCCGGCCGCAGCCTCCCGAAGGGCAAGCGCGCCGGCCCGCTCCTTCGGCTCCTCCTCGCGGGCCGCCGCGGTCACCTCCCGGCGGGTTACGCGCGCTCGCGGAGGTCCATGTGGGCCTCCGCCTCCTCCAGCTGCGCGCCGCGGGCTGCACAGCGCGCTCCCGCTCCAGGACGGTTTGGAGACGACTCACGCTTTCGCCTCGCGGGCCTTCGCGTCACGCAGCCTTCTCGGCGGCCCGGTCGCCGATCCCAGCAGCTTGGTCCAGCTCATGCCGAACTTCTTCCATACGGCGCCGATATTGCTGCTCGGGCCGCCTTCACCGCCGTCTCCGGGGACCGCCGCGCCTCCGCCACCTCCGCCTCGCGCTCGGCCGGCGCGGCCTCCCGGTCCTCCGGGGACGCGACCGCCTCCTCCACGGCCGCCTTCATGGCAAGAAGCGACCGGGTGGCCTCCCCGATCACGTCGCCAATCCCGTGGCGACCCGTACCGCCGGAGCGACCCGAAGGTGACCCGCTCCGGCCGCGTCCAGCCGCGCCGCGGCCCCTACCGGCGGCGGCGGTCGACGAGGTGTCTCCGCCGACCATCGTACCCGGCTCCGACCGGACGCGCGGAGGGGAGTCATTCCCTCCGAGCACTATAGGGCCGGCGGCGCCGGCACCCGGCCGCGGGGTGGAAGGGCGTGGCGGACGCCGGCGGCGCCGATCGGGAAGGCACCCGGCACGTCCACGGCAGGAGAAGGCGACACCCGGCCGAAGTCGGCACCGGCAGAGGTACCCGCGGTCTCCTCTCCGGCAGGGCGCCCGCATCCTCCTCGCCGGCGGAGGCACCCGCCGCCTTCTCATCGGTGGCATCCGCAGCCCACCTCCTCGGGAGCACCCGCGGCCTCCTCTCCGGCGGCACCCGCGGCCACCTCCGCGGGACCGTCGGCAACCCCTTCCTCGGGGGCACCGGCGGCCACCTCTTCGGGGCGTCCGTCGCCCTCCCGTGTCATCCTCCGCCCGGCCACCGGAGCCGCACCGGCCGCCTTGGGATCCAAAGGGACCAAGTCCGGGTCCGACTCGATCCGGACGATCCTGCAGACAATGCAAATCGAACGCACCTCGCAACCATCGCCCCACGATGAGACGAAGTGCACCATACCAAGCACACCTACCGTCGCGTGTCCACCCGGCCGTTTGCACCGGTGCGGCTACGGAGACCTCTCTGCGGGGCGGCAACCGTCACCGACGCCGGCGAGCCTGCCGGGCCCGCTTTCGTGGTGCGGAGGCGGGCCCGGAAGAATCGGAGGAGGAAGGAGACGGGGACCTTTTCCCCTTGCCTTTGTCCCGCGCGCTCGGAGTAGGCCTCGCAGCCGCCGGGGCTGCCACCCGAGCCCCGGAGGCACCTCCAGGGGCGACCGTCGCACCCGGGTCGGAGGAAGGTGCGACCCGGGTACCCGGAGGCCGGGGCGGGAGTCGGGTTCGCGTTGAGAAACCCGAGCGGCCCCGGTCGGGGCATGTCTGTCAAGGACGGCGCGCTTGTTCGCCGACCGATGGAGGGGCTCGGCACCTTCCGGTACGTGAAGGAGGCGGGCCACTTCTTCCCGGTCGGCGTCGAGTAGGCGAATCGCTCGCGGCCTCGGGCAGGTCGGAGCCCGCCCCGTGCGCGTGCGGCCGGCGAAGTTGAAGTCCCGGTACGGCCACGACGGGGCCGATCTCCGGCGAAGGGGCGCGATGTTGCGCTCGAGGAAGTCGTGCACCACCCCGCGCGAAGTCGGACCGACCGCGGCGAGCGCCGCGATCCGGTCGACCACGGGCATCATGCCCTCGGGAAGTCGGGGCACGGCATCCCGGACGGGCAAGTCTCGGGTCGGGACCGGCGGGACGCGGAGGCGGCGAAGATCCTTCTCGTACGGCACCGTGAACCAAGCCCTCTTCCACGCCTCCACCTTGCTACCGGGCGAGTACTCTATGTACCCACCGTCGGGCCGGGCGGTCAGCCGGACGCACCCGATCACCTCCGAGGCATTGGTGAGCGTCATCTTGAAGTAGCGCCGGAAGATGGGGAAGCACGGCGGCACCCCCACAAATCCCTCGCAGAGATGAGCGAACACGGCCGGCGCCGCGACCGCGTTCGGCGTGAGGTGAGCCATGCGGATCCCATATTCCCGAAGCACCTCCGGGAAGAAGTCGGAGAAGGCGGGGGAACGGCGCCGGCGACGACGAAGGTCACGAAGTGGAGGATCTCCAGCCCTCCGGTCGGCGGCGGCAAAGGCCCCCGACGCGAACGGCCCTATCACCGTCCACCGGAAGGAAGGGCGAAAGCCGCGACATGTCGACCCCGGCGTCGGCAACTCGCGCCGTTGGCGGGGCATCTACCGACGGCGAGCGCGCGCGAGAGCTGCTGCGGCGGGGGAGGATCTTCCGCGGCCCATCTTGACGCGCGCGCGACGACGGTGACGAAGCGGCGGCGCGGATCGGCGAAGAAGGAGGCGAAGGGGAGCGCAGCGGCGAGAGAGAAGCCGAGAAGACGGGAGGCAAGGGGCGAAGTGGGAGACGTGCCCCGAGCAACCGGCCCTCCCACTACTTGAGCGCAGGCGCCGGGCGGGCCCACGGCACGCGAACCGAAGCGACGCGACGCCTCGGGGCGATCGTGCCCCGGTAGCCCAAGCGGTTTCGCCCTTCGAAAGCCGCGCCCGGAGCTACCCAAGCCTCACGGGGCACCGACGGGTGGCCCCAATCCCTGCTCCGACCCCGCGGGTCGGCGACCGGGCCGGGGCTCTCGTCGGTGTAGGGGGATTGGGGGTCCCCCTAACCGCGTACGGGCTACTTTCGGCCCACAAACGAAGATGAGGCCCACGAAGCCATGAAGTCCACGAAGCCACGAAGCCTACGAGTCCCGCGGAAGCCGGAGGAGTGGGAGCGTCGGAGGGAGGACGAAGCTTCGCGGTAGTTTCCTCCGGCGCCCCAACTACCCGGAGTTAATGCGGCACTCGATGGCCTTCGGCGACGCCGCGGCCCGACAGACGTGCGCGCGCCTTCCCCGTGCGCCGCGCCTCGGGAAGCCGCGTAGCTACGAGTGCCGGGAGGGCTCTCGGCCAATGGGAAGGGAAAGATTGGGAACGCGAACCAAGAGACAAAGATCGCAACGGATTTATGTCGGGATCGTGTCGGAACATGCGAGGAGGGACCGGACCCCCATCGGGTGTCCGGTACCCCCGGTACTTGCATAGTACTCCCCTCCTTGCCCTATAAAAGGAGGGGATACCCCCATGTAATAGAGGGTTCCCGGAAACACATAAAAAAGACAGGACGTAGGGTATTACGCACTTCGCGGCCCGAACCTGGATAACTCTCGGTGTTCTTCCTCACTTGGATCACCCACGCTAACGCGCGAGCATATCCGTTCTTCCCCGAGCCTAACCCGAGGGAGCCTTGACGGGCCCCCATTTGGAGGTGTACTCACACACCGACAACATGTCACCGACACGACGAGCAGCGAGGAACAAGCCACAATGGGGAGGCAAGGCCGGATAGGAGGTGAGACCGTAACGGACAGAGCACACTAGTTACTAGCTAACATCGTTATGTAGGCTTGGTGACGCTTATATATATTAGTTGTGCGGCAACATGCATGGAGAGTAGCCGAGTGGTGGCGTTGTGCATTGAGAGTGGTTAGACGACACTCGTTGTGGACCTAATTAACAATATGCAAATAGATTGTTGACCTAGGGGATTAAAGTTTATAGACCTAAATGACCATCCGAGAATAGTTTAGAGACTCAAATGGTCACTTTAAGAGTTCGTGGACCTAATGACCGTTCCGAAATAGTTTAGGGACCTATGGTGCATTTCACTCTAAATTTAAAGATTGATATGCACTCGTATTATAATAATTATTGCTATTATAACAACCTTTTCCCTTGCATGGCTAGGCAAAAGGTTGCGTTGAAGATCTTTGACTCGTGGTCAACGATCATGGGAGATCTTCAAGAGACCCAGTGAAGTCCTCCTAGATCAAATTAACAGGATTTAGTTAAAAAACGATCTTCGAGCACTCTCAAAACAACTCAAATTTATTCATCTTCTAAATTCATCTCATTTGTAGCTAGAAAATAGGGAAAAAATTGGGAGGTCTCAACTCTTCTATTTCCAGGAGAAGTAATGTTGTTGTGGTTCCATATGCTAATGTGACCCATTAAAAAATATTTTTGATCCATTTTTAGGTAAACTATAGGAGGAGACAAAGAAAAGTTATAGTCACGTGTCGGTTATTCCAAATATCCTCCTCTCCTCTCGCTTTTCTCCAATTCAAAAGTTGATGAAGTCCGAAGGTTACAGGTAGGTTTTCTAATGCGAAACACATTGTAGCATTTGAAGCATTCAAAATTTTATCCATAATATAATTATTTCTAGGAATAAGACAAAATATGATAGGTTGATATGTGGCTAGTTGAGTAGTTGGTGAGTTGAGGTAAAATGAAGAGTATATATATGACTTTTCTCTCGTTTGAATATTTTTATCTCGGGATTATAGGAAAAACAAGGTTAAGCTGCGACCGGACGTGCTATATCCAATGCACCACCTCGCCCATCGCCTGCCACGCGTTGCGTGGCCATCTTCAATTCCGATCACATGTCTCGCTCCCTCATCTTTAGTTCCAACCGCATGCCCCCGCTCCCCATGCTGCCACCCTTGCGGATTCCGACGTTGTGCCCAACATTGTCGTCGCCCGTAGCGCCAACCGTCCCCCTACCCACCACCACCTTTGGCAGCATACAGCGCTGCGCTGCTCAGCACACCGCCGTTGTCACAAAAGCATTGCCATGCTAACTAGTTGGGTTCCTGCACCCCACCGTTGACCTCACCTACCGCCACTCGCTGGAGCCTCGTTCAATGTTCGGAGGGAAGATGAAGCTCCAAAAACCCCGAGAACCTTAATTCAGGAACGCTCACCGGCCTTCCTCCACCTTCACCTTCGATGGCCTGTCGTCGTGCCGCCACCGAGCGCTCCACCACCCATTGTTGCCTTATCCCCTCTCACCTAGACCTCTGTGAGTTATTTTGCTATTAGGCCAAGCCACACTCATCACACTAGAAAGTAAAAAGTCCATTATACTCTTCGAACAATTCACTTTGTCCAATTTACACCACTGAAAAAATCTTTGTTCACTTTACTTCCTCAAACAATTTAAGTTGGTACAATTTACTCTCTTATAATTTTTCTTTTTTATTTCTCTTTGTATGAGTTGAGTTTAGTACTCAAATTTTGCACAACATAGTTTTTATTGAACCTTACGTTAAAAAAGTATAATATATATTTTAAATGTACTTTTTATAGTTTATTAGTATCAAATATCATCTTAATTATTTAGTTCTAGAATTGAATATAAAATATTTAAGAAGAAGTATAAAATATTTTTTATATAGAAAATAGTACTATCCATGATCATGCAAAAGTGGAGTTTCAAATTCAAATCGTACAAAGAGAAAAAAAATTTGCATAAGAGAGTAAATTGAACCAACTTAAATTCAAGGAGTAAAATGAGTAAGATTTTGTTCGGTGTAATTTAGACATAGTAGATCGTTCAGAGAGTAAAATAGACTTTTCCTTCAAGAAATAATTACATTGCGGGATCGAGTTCACTTTTATCTTCAGTTTTGGCTGTCTTATCATTTCACACATTTCTTTCATCATCGGGTCCTCGTCCTCGCTGCAGCTGGACTTGACCGAGTCACCAAACCCAACCGAAGAACCCATCCAACATCCACCCTCTTCTCCCAAGTCCCAACTCAAACCCAACTGGTCCTCCCCGACGCTTCATTTCCGCCGCCCCCAATTCCCAAACCCATTCTCAAAAAAAATAAAAAAATAAATCCCAAACCCTAGCGCCGATGATCCGCAAGCGCCGGGCCCCTGCACCGGCCCCGCCCCCGCCGCCTCCCCCGCAGGAGTCTTCCTCCGAGTCGGGCTCCGACAATGACCAGGAGGAGGAGCCACCACGCGCTGCCGCAGCTCAAAAGGCGCCGCAAAAACCTCAACCCCGTCCCCCAGCCGCCGCAGCAGACAGCGCTGACTCCTCGGAGGAGGAATCCGACTCAGACGATGGTGCGCAGGAATTCCAGATGCGCCCGGTGTCCCACTCCCCCGCCAAGCCAGCAGCCCCGGCCCCCAGTCGGAATCCGACGCCATCGACGAGGAGGAGGAGGAGGAGGGCGAGTCGTTGGAGTCGGAGCCCGAGGTACCGCCGGTGCAGAAGAAGGCGGCGGCGACCAAGAAGTCCAAGACCGCCGAGCCGGAGGACAAGAAGAGGCCCGCGCCGGAGCCTGCTCCATCCGGCATGGCGAAGAAGGCCAAGGCTGAGGTCGGGAAGGCGGCGCCTGAGGCGACCCGAGCTGGCAAGGGGAAGAAGGCTAAGGCCGAGCAGGAGAAGGCGGCACCTCAAACTCCGCCTGGCAAGGCCAAGAATCCTGGGGGCAAGTCGGAGAAGCGGGGGATCGACCCTTCATCGTCGAGTAAGTTAGAGACACCGGCGCGGGCTCACCGCACATGGTCGAAACAGGATGCCATCAAGATCTTGGATGCCATGGCGGCACATGTCAAGAAGGAGGGTGCCCTGCCAAAGAATGATGTGCTTCTTGCTGCTGTTCATGACCGCCTCGACAGGAAGAACTGCGCCCTTATGGATCTGTACGACAAGGTTCGAAGTCTCAAAAGGGGGTATGACAATACAAACGTTGTGCCAACTGGAGAAGATGAGCTCCAGATATATAATCTCTCCAATGCAGTATGGGGAGAGAAGGCTAAGGAGGCTATTGCTGCTGCTGCTGCTCAAAATGATTCCACTGAAACAAAGAGTAAGAAGGGTATGCCTAAAAAACAGAAAATGGATGGGAATTCAAAGGGCGGCACACTGAAGGAGGCTGTCAATCAAAATGGTGATACTCAGAGAGGGAGTAAGAAGGGGAATGCTATCGAAGTGAAAACATACAGAGATGTAAAGAGTAAGCTTTCAAAGGAGGATACCAAGACTGGTACCCCAAGCAAGAGTAAGGAGCAGGGAAATGACAAAAAGGAATTGGGGAAAGATGCAAAGAGTGGCACATCGAAGGATACCATCACTATGGCCACTCAAAATGGTGATACTTCGACAAAGCGCAAGCAGGGGAAAATGGACAAAGATAAGATGGACATAGATCCCATGCCTAAGGATGTCGCAAATGGCAGTCAGAATGGTGACACTCGGACTGAGGAAATTGATAGAGAGGAAACAGGGATTGGGGCTGGTGTACAAGGCACACACAGAAGTTTTGATGAGTTGCAGAGCCTGTACCCCAACCTTGCATGGTGTGTAGAGATGATGGAGGCTCAGCATCCATGCGGGGAGACTCTAATGAGATTATTTGGGTTAATTGGTGATGAGAAAGCAAATGTCCTGGAATCCAAGATCAAAGCACAGAGATTATTAGAGGTAAAGGAAAATAACGCTCAAGTGGACATAAACAAGGCAGTTCTCAACATGCTGCGTGGATTAACGGAGTAGATTTTTCAGGGGGTCTTGTTATCTTGAAATATTTTACATGGTATGAAATCTTATCTACTATGTTTTGGTGTTGTTATTCATATTTGTTATTTGTTTGACACTAATTTTGATAATGTTGCATGGTGGTAACTGTGGGACATGGCAGGCATACCTCGTTTTGTTATTTTGTTACGTGTCATGTTTTACACATAGATATTCTTAGGTGTTCTATATACTGGATGTTATGCTGATATCTCGTTATCGAAGAATGGGAATTTAAATGTGCCAGAATTGAATTTTACTTCAGTGCTAATTATTGAAATGTCCTAATCCTCTGCTGTGAACAAATTTTATCATACATGCAATTAAAAATGTATCCAGTTTTATCACTTATCTATATAGAACTATAACTACATTGGGCACATACATATTGTGTTACTCTAGTAGAGGAATGTTTAGTATTCTTGTCAAACTTACTCTAGCATATGAATTAACATGTTCAGAATTGGAGGAAATAGTATCAGTGAACATGCACGATTTAATCATAGCGGAACAGTCTACAGATGCATGTCATAATTTCTTCTGTTAGTAGCAGCAAGTAAAAAATTGTAAGAGATTACATCTGGTATCAGCGATACGATTTAGCCCAATAATCATGTACATTGCATACTTCTATATAGAAAACTTTTCCTTTAGATAGCAGATACAGAGTTCAGGTTTCAAGGGCTGAGACCATAAACTTAACCGCAAGGTTAGTTAGGCATCTGGTTAATATTTTTCTAATTTCAAATGAGGTTTCATTAAAATCCTGTGGATTACTTAGTATCACAGACTAGTGTTTTCTTTTCTCTTCTGTCATCCTGCACCATTAATTAGCAATCTGACCTACTTTCCAGCCTTCTGTTATCCATACCATATCGCTATCATTTTAAGGACCAAGTTGACTAGGTTGCTCTTACCATATAATTACTTGGTGCCGTGATAAATAATGGCCCTTTAGTGATTCAATATGCTCAAGATTCATTCAAATTTAGCATTGTTATGTATTTATTTCATTGTGTTGAACTGTCTAGTGGTATATGGTGCGATGCAATAAATTATTTTTTGAGTGAAAATGTCATTTTAGGAAATGAAGATAGCAATGGGAAGGGTGGAATAGATGGTTGCTACTCTCCCTTTTTATTGTCAGGTCAAATTGAACTAAACAACATCATACATAAAAAAACAGAGGGGGTATAAAAAGAAGTTTAGCATTAACAATTTTCTTTGATTATTTTTCTTAAAGCTGTAACAATTATTTTGCTCTATTTAATCTAATGTTGAGCACACTTGCTAGGTAAGGGGCACATCAAATGGAGGGTGACACTAGGACAGCATGAGTGTTCTTCAGCAAGATGAGCACCGGATGACTTCCAGTCTGTTGCATTCAATATTTTGGATTAGGATTACGAGGTATTGGCAGTATCATATTGATTTCAATATTGAGAGCTGACCTTTTAACTACCATGTACTGGTGATGTGTGTGTGAATTTGGCTGGGCACGTGCCCGTATTTTGGATTAGGATTACCAAGTATTAGCAGTATCTTACGGGGACTTATTATTGACTTCAGTATTGAGAGCTGACCTTTTCACTTATTGAAGCTTTTGCTAGACTTAATTAGGGCAATTCCCTTCTCATAATGATGCTCCATTTCCATCTGGTGGTTGTTGCATCGTGCTCTATAGTGGTAGGCCTCCTGGTGATGTGTGAATTTGGCTGGGCACGTGCAGAATTTTGACCAAGTATTGCTTCCTTGCTGAGCTGGTTAGATTTATGTCTGCATTTTACAGCATATATATATACAAGTTAATTTTCATTTAGCCAATACTTCATAAATCATGTGCCATGTGAATTAAGATCTTAATCTGCAGTACGTTGGACCTAAAGCTTTAGTGAAGACTATGGCCTCCTTTGGCAGAGCTCCACGGAGGAAGTGATTTTCTGGGTGAACCAGAGGACTGGAAGTTAAAAAAAAAGAGTATCTTCTCTCGTGATTTTGTGAAGTAATTCTCTATCCTGATTAAGAATTCATAGAATCCCTCCTTCAGGGCTCGTTTGGGAACACCAACCTCGCGGGGATCCCGGCCCAATCTCGGGTAAGGCCGCCCCCGCCGGAAGCCAACCCATGGAAGCTAGCCGGGCCCTTTGGCAGCCCAGCTAGTGGCGAAAAGGAGCACCGGGTTTACTCATCTTCTCCGGGATGCAGACCCTAGCCTCGGCTGGCAGGACAACGAATCCCTTTCCCTTCCCCGTCCTCCTCGCGAACGCGCCGCACCGCATCGTCCTCCTCGGCTCTCCTCGCGCACACGCCGACGGCTCTCCTCGCGCACACGCCCTCACGAACACGCTGGTCGCGTCGCCTCCTGCCGCTTAAGTAGGCTGCCTCTCGCCCGGCTCACCCGAGCAGACAGCTCCCAAACCCTAGCTATTGTGGCGGCGAGAAACGGCGGGCTTCCAACTGGTCGTGGGCCTCTCGGCGCGAGGCTCCTGGCTAGGCGCGGGCCTCCCAGGGCGGCGCGGCATGCAGGACACGCGTGGCAGTAAGCGACGACGACCTTGCTCCCCACAGTTCTCCGGCCCGGTCAGTTCTTGGACATTGGAGACAAGGCCCAACGAGGACGCCGGTGCGGTGGGACTGTAAGCTAGTTCTCTCTCTCCCTGAGTTGCAAGAACCATGATTATTCTTCCTGCTCATCACGGTACTATGCAAGCACTGCCCTGACCATTGCTGTTGCACAGGTGGATCCGAATGCAAACTCGTGAAGTTGTATGAGGTCAAGGACCTGAACTGCATCTTCTTCTACCACAACCTCAAGGCTGCAAGAAGGATCCAGGCTAAACTTATGCATCTCGTGCATATTCAAACTGGATTTGAATATCTATTTATCAATAGCTCTAATAAAAAAAGGCTCTAATAAAATGTCTAATTTATGCTGTGAATCTCACTCTTCATTTCAGTAAGGTTGGATTTCTGTTTTGATTGTCATGTTCACCTGGTAGTTTAAGGGGTCTAGTGTTTCATCTAGATAAACAATGACATGTTTTTGGGGAGAATGGGAGAGTTAAGTAATGTCACCTGAAGTGAATTAATTTGTCTGTTCAGCGAATTACTATCTTTTCACATGAAATGGGACTCTATTTTCTTGGTTGTCAGTCATCATTGCATATGTCTCCGATGGTACTAGTCTTGTGTTATGACATTTGTTTACATGCTTTTCAAAATACTTCTGCTTCCCTTCAGATTACCTTTGCTTATTTGGTCATTCTCCCTTAAAAAATAACCAGTTTATCTGGTTGAGGATGGTTCATGTCAGTTCTATGTTTTGCCTTTGCTTGTTTGGTTATTCTCCCTTTAAAAATAATCAGCTTATCTGGTTAAGAATGGTTCATGTTAGTTCTATGTTTGAGCTGGGTTTTGTCTATCTGCACCAAATTATACCAGATATAGATCACTTTTCCATCTTGTCTGATACACTCACATTATTCTGAGTTATTGTTGCACTAAATTCAAACAGTTTCAGCTTGGCAATTTCCGACAAATATGGTTAGTCCTTTTTTAAAAAAAATAGAAACTACCATTAATAGTTGCTAAGTGACCTGATGCTATGCAAAAGCTGGGTGATTTTTGTCTTTTAGCAAAAAAAATTTCTCATTACTTATACTAGACATCTGCAGCGGTGCAAGCCTTTTCAATATTCTTTGTTTGCCGTAAGGTGCCACTCAGTGTCTAGGCTTAAGGCTTTGTTTTGAATAGCTTATCAACATCTCGACTATTTGTTGGATGCAACCACTCTAATTTCAGCTTTCTTTACATTTGGCAGATAGTGCAATCTGTGTATGCCTTGTGTGCTATATTTGTTTATGTATTTTACCTGTCCTGGGAATATGAGAGCTTATTTATTGTATCTTGTACTGTTATGTATATATACATTCTAGACTAGACAATGAGCTTTTCTTTTGTATAGCTTCTATACCTTCTATATCTAGATATGTGCTGCACTTAGCTATTTACAACATGAAGAAGAGGACAATGAGCTTTTCTTTGTCATTGGATGCCATATTAGTCGGAATGATGACCTATTGGACTCCATGACAACAAGCCATTAGTAGATTCGCCTTGCTGCTGAGCTCTTGCTGGAACATCATACAGGACCAATTAGTTCATGTAGTTCCTGCCGTTAGTAACTTGATGTTCTTAGTGTATATGCTAGAATTAGTTCCTGTAGGTTGTACTCACTAGTCATGTGCCCAATTGTTAGTTCCTGTAGGTTGTACTCTCTAGTTTAGACAAAACTGGGAGAAAATGCATTGCAATGTACAATACTTGATGTATATTCTGCTCATTTAGTTATTCTTTATCATGTTTAATATTCTGCTGATTAAGTTATTCTAAGTGGTCAGGGCAATAAAGTATATTGTGCTGATTAAGTTATTTTAACCTGCTTCATTCATTTTCAATAGGGAGACAAGACATAGCCGGCCAGCATTGTTGGAAGAGTAGAGAGCACTTTTGGAGTCTGATCAAGATGCAATTTAGTAGGGGAGACAAGACACAGACGACTCAACTTTGAATGCAATCTCTTATAACTTAATAACTAGTTGTTGAGAGCGATTATGTGACAGGTTGTATAACTTGGATGTATGCCTATCTGAGCTTTGGGTTGTTTATTTGCTTGCGAAAATAATCACGTGCTAGTAGATTGGCTATTTGCGAAAATAATGCATGCAGATTGTTGTAGACCTGTTGTTATCTTTTTCTGGGTTAGAACTTGGACAAACGTTGGCTGTAATTATTATAACGATGACTGTAATGGAAAGATGATCAAATTTAGGTTGTATAGTTTTTTTCTGAATATTTTGGTTTTCTATGACTTGTTTTGAGCACCTTTGGATTTATTTATGAATTTTCGAAGCATTTTTTCTTTTTCCTGATTTTTCCAACAGTTTTTCGAATTTCCATGAAATTTCCGTGATTTTCCTTCCCTCTTCCAAACGTCAGCGGGACAGCCAAGCGCGGGGCAGCCGAGCGCGGGGGCCTACTGTGGCAGGGACTCCCCCGTGGGGGATGCCGCTCCCGGGTTGCACGCCCACCTGCTGTCAAACCAGGCC
>JAUNZO010000652.1:0-26762 GCA_031894775.1 Chloris gayana
GGGGATTGGGGGTCCCCTCAATCACAGTACGTGGCTACTTTCGGCCCACAAACGAAGATGAGGCCCACGTGGCTTATGAAGTCCACGAAGCCACGGAGTCCACGAAGCCACGAAGCCCACGAGTCCCGCGGAAGCCGGAGGAGTGGGAGCGCCGGAGGGAGGACGAAGCTTCGCGGTAGTTTCCTCCGGCGCCCCAACTACCCGGAGTTAATGCGGCACTCGATGGCCTTCGGCGACGCCGCGGCCCGACTCAGACGTGCGCGCGCCTTCCCCGTGCGCCGCGCCTCGGAAGCCGCGTAGCTACGGTGCCGGGAGGGCTCTCGGCCAATAGGAAGGAGAGATTGGGAACGCGAACCAAGAGACAAAGATCGCAACGGATTTATGTCGGGATCGTGTCGAACATGCGAGGAGGGACCGGACCCCCATCGGGTGTCCGGTACCCCCGGTACTTGCATAGTACTCCCCTCCTTGCCCTATAAAAGGAGGGGATACCCCCATGTAATAGAAGGTTCCTTTTAACACATAAAAAAGGCAGGACGTAGGGTATTACGCACTTCGCGGCCCGAACCTCGGATAAATCCCTTGTTCTTGCTCATTTGGATCATCCACGCTAACGCGGGAGCATATCCGTTCTTCCCCGAGCCTAACCCAAGGGAGCCTTGACGAGCCCCCATTTGGAGGTGTACTCACACACCGACATTTGGCGCGCCGTAGGGGGAAGGTCGTAGATCTCGCTTCGCGCCGCGAAATCTTGCTTCGCACCATGCGGAGGTCCGCGAGCACGCCGCGAACGGAGGATACCGTCTCCGACCCGAAGCGTCCACCGGCGCCGTCGCCGCGACCGTCGTCATGCGGGCCGCTCGCCCACGACAATCGTCCCGGCGCATCGGCGGCCGAGCGTGCTCGCAGAGGGCCGGCGCGGCGCCGACCGCCACGCCCAAGCCGTCACGCCGCTCGCGTCCCGAGCGTGCCATCGCGCGTCGCCTCTTCCAGAAGAAGAGGGGGATGACCCCTAACCGCCGTGAAGACCATGCTCAACAACCCGCCGGCGGGATCGGCGGGGAAGAGCAAGCAAGGGAGTGGCTCACCGGAGTGGGTAAACTCCCGGATACGGCACGAGCCAAGCGCCAAGCAGGACCGTCACGCCGGCCGCAGCGGCCGCCGACCGACAACGACCGCCGCGCCAACCGCGCCAAGGACGCGCGACCGCCGGTGGCTTCGCTCTCCGTCCACTCCCCACGGGGCGGGGGCACCGTGACCTGCGCAACGACCTCGGCAGACGCCGCCGCGAGGGGAGGATGCACGCGTCGACATCGAGCGTTCGCGCGAGCGGGACGCGAACGTGAGCGCACCTCCGCCCACGACCGCGACGGCCCGGAAGCGGAGACGTCCCCGGAGCGCCAACCCAAGCGCAAGAGAAAGGAGCTCGATCCTTCTTTCCTCGGGGGTTGCGCGGCCCTCTCAAGGCGCTCGCGCGACGTCACGTGGCCCGAGCAAGTTCCGCCCGGACCTCCCCGAGAGGTACGACGGCACCGCTCCCCCGACGAGTTCTTACAGATCTACTCCACCGCGGTCAAGGCCGCCGGTGGCTCGGAAGACATCATGGCCAACTACTTCCACCGGCCCTCAAGGACTCGGCTCGGTCATGGTTCATGAACCCGGCACCGCAGTCTATCGGATCCCGGAAGAGTTTGTGCCGGAGTTCATGGCCAACTTCCAAGGAACGGCGAAGCGTCCGGGAGCCGGATCGACCCGGACCGCATCGTCCGTGAAGCCGGCGAGACGCCGCGGCGTTCATGCAGCGCTTCGATCAGGTCCGCAACACCATCCCGCGCATCGACCCCTCCCGGTGCTCTCCGCCTTCGCCACGGCGTCCGAGACAAGGATATCCCGGGCGACTGGGCGTACACCGCCCGGAGACGGTCACGGACCTCTTCCAGCCGGCCGACAGTGCGCCCGTCGCCGGAGGCCCAAGCGTGGCACGACCCACCGGCGAAATCCAACCCGGGTACCTCCTCTCCCAAGTCCGGGGGCACCCTCTCCAAGAAGCGAGAAGAAGAACCTCGCGCGCAAGCGCAAGGTGGAAGAAGTGGCCGCGGCGGGAGTCCCGTCCCCGGGGGGCGCGGCGCCCACCCCCGCGGGTACCGGCAAGTCGCCGCCTAAAACCCCGGGAACCTTCGCGTGCTACTTCCACCGCACCAACGACCACGACCAATCGGAGTGCCGCTACATCCGGGCGAGCATCAAGCGGCGCGACGAGCGGCGGGCGGCCGAGAAGGCCGAAAAGGAGAAAGAGGAGGAGAAAGAGGAAGTCGAGGCGTACCGGAGCGCGGACGACTCCATCGCCGTGATTAGCGGAGGCTCCTCGAGCTTCGCGTCCAAAGGTGAGGCCAAGCGCTTTCGCCGCGAGGTCCTCGCGATCACCGAAGGCAAGGCCGCGGCTCCCCTGCTCGAAGTGGGCCGACGTCCCCATCACCTTCGACAAGAGCGACATGGTGGGTCCGGACAACACCAAGGGGAAGATCCCCCTGGTCGTGTCGCCCACCATCCGCAACAAGAAGGTGGGACGCACCCTCATCGACGGAGGCGCGAGCCTCAACCTCATCACCCCAAAGGTCTACGATTCCCTGCGGTGGGCACGCGCCGAGCCGCAGCCCTCGCGCCCTTTCGTCGGAGTGCTCCCGGTAGCTCCCGCCCCTTGGGTAGGATTGAGCTCCCGGTCACCTTCGGTACCGGGACAACTTCCGCACGGAGAAACTCCTCTTCGACGTCGCGGACATCGGCCTCCCCTACAACGCCATCATTGGGAGACCCGGCATCAACCAGTTCATGGCTATCCCGCATCACGCGTTCCTCACGCTCGAAGATGCCGGGCCCGAAGGGTGTCATCGTGGAGAGGGCGGATGCCGTCAAGGCAATGGCTTGCCTCGAGGACATCTTGGCGGCCGAGATGGCGGCGGAAGAGGATACCGGCACGAGGGGAGCGCGCGACGTCCCGGAGAAGCCCGCTGCGCAGTTCGGCCCCAAACGGGCGAAGCTTTCGGCTCCGGAAAGGTGTCTACCAAGAAGATCTCACTCGGGGGCTCGGAGGACAAGACCACCACCATCGGTGGTGACCTCGACCCGAAATAGGAACTCGCGCTCATCACCTTCCTCCAAGCAAACAGCGACATCTTTGCCCGGCACCCTTCGGACATGCCGGGCATACCTAGGAGGGTGATTGAGCACCAACTCAAGGTCAACCCCGCCCCAAGACCCGTGAAGCAACGGCGAGGCGCCAAGCCCCGAGCGCGAGGACTTCATCCGGGCCGAAGTCAAGAGGCTTTTAGAGGCCAAGTTCATCCGGAAGTCACGCACCCGACGTGGCTCGCCAACCCGGTGGTTGTGCCCAAGAATAACGGCAAGATGCGGATGTGCGTGGACTACACCGACCCGAACAAGGCTTGCCCGAAGGATCCGTTCCCGTTGCCTCGGATAGATTCCGTAGTAGATTCCACGGCAGGTCGCGACCCGCTTTGCATGTTAGATGCGTACTCGGGTACCACCAAATCTGTATGGCTAAGGAGGATGAGGAGAAGATCGCTTTCATGACTCCCGCAGGGAGCTTTGCTACGTGAGCATGCCTTTCGGCCTCAAAACGCGGGCCCCACGTTCCAACGGGCCATGCGCTTAACCCTGGACTCGCAAATCGGGAGGAACGTGGAGGCGTACGTCGACGACTTGGTCATTAAGAGCCGCAAGGCACCGTCTCTCCTGTTCGACTTAGAGGAGACTTTCTCGAACCTCGCGCCGCAACCGGGTGAAGCTCAATCCGGAGAAGTGCGTCTTCGGCGTACCGGCAGGAAGCTACTCGGCTTCCTGGTCTCGCACCGCGGGATCGAAGCAAACCCGGAGAAGATCCGGGCCATCGAAGAAATCCGCCCTCCGAGGCGGCTCAAGGACGTGCAACGCCTAGCCGGAGCATGGCGGCCCTTGGCCGATTCATTTCACGCCTAGGCGAACGCGCTCTCCCGCTGTTCAAGCCGATGAAGAGGACGGACAAATTCGAGTGGACCCGGAAGCCGACGAAGCTTTACAAGACCTCAAGCGCTACCCGTCCTCCGCGCCCGTTTTAGTCGCCCGGAACCGGGTGAGCCGCTGCTCCCGTACATAGCGGCTAACCCGCAGGTGGTCGGTGCGGCCCCGGTGGTCGAGCGGCCGGAGCGAGCACCTCGCGGTTCTCGACGAACCGAGCAAGCGCGGGTGCCTTGACGGCTCGAAGGCGGCGGACCAACCGGACCCGGGGCTCCACCCGCGACCGGCTCGCAGTGCCTGGAGCACCCGGGTGCTGCGGACGCTCTCGCTCACGACAGGGCGCGCGATGCGGCCGCTCCGGCCTGCCGGGTGGGGCACCCGGGCGGGCCCCGAGCACGACAACTATCGCGGACGGCGTGGCTCTCCGGCTTCGCCGGGGCTCCGGCTCCGACCTTGTCGCATGATTTGGGCGAAGCCGGGACCACGACCGGAAAGACAAGGATGGAGGCGTTGATCCCACCCCGCCCGGGGCTCCGGCTCCGACCATGTCTCGCATTGAGGGCGGGCGGGATCCGCACCAACCACGCCCGACGACAACGATCGCACCGACATCTGCGTCACCCGGGGCTTTGGCCCCGACTACCACGACGAGCGAGAGCCGGCCGGGGCCCGTGCCCCGGAGGCCGAGCCCTGCGCCCGGCGCGTTCGCGCGCCGGTGTATTTCATCGCCGAGGTTTTGCGGGACGCCAAGACCCGGCACCCGCAGTACCGGAAGATGCTCTACACGGTACTTATCGCGTCCCGAAAGCTGCGACACTACTTTCGGGGCCATCCCGTCCGGGTGGTGACTACGGCACCGTTGGAGACCATATTGCGCAACAGGGAAGCGACCGGGCGAGTGGCCAAGTGGGCCGTGGAGCTAGGCGAGTTCGACTTGTCCTTCCTCAAGCACACACATCATCAAGAGCCGGGCTCTTGCTCGAGTTCATCGCCGAGTGGACACCCACCCCGCAGATCGAGCGGGAAGAGCTTAGCACCCGGGTGCAGCCGTACGACGCACCCGGCGACTCATCGGACGTTGTTCTTCGACGGTTCCCTCACCCTCAACGGTGCGGGAGCGAGGGTACTGCTGCTTGTCACCAACCGACGACGAGCTGCGCTACGCGGTCCAGCCTACACTTCCGGTGCACCAACAACATGGCAGAATACGAAGCTCTCCCGGCGGGGTTGCGGATTGCGGCCGACCTCGGGATCACGCGCCTCCTCGCCAAGGGAGACTCGCAACTTGTCGTCAACCAGGTATCCAAGGAGTACCAATGCAACGACCCGCAGATGGCTGCATACCTTGCGGCGGTTAGGCGGATGGAAAAGAAGTTCAACGGCCTCGAGGTGCTTCACGTACCTCGGGCGACAATCACATTGCCGACGAGCTATCCCGGGTGGCCTCCACTCGAGCTCCAACCCCACCCGGACGTTCATGGAGATCCTGTCATCCCCTTCGGCCTCCGACGCCGACCGAGCTCCGGACAAGCAACAACAAAGCGCAAGCGCACCCGCAGGATCTGCAGCACACGCGGAATAGCGAAGAAGTGCTTGCCAACGAGCCGCAGGACACCTGCCGGATGGACGACATCCTCGGGTTCCTGCGGGACGACATCCTTCCGGAAGACGACACGGACGCGGAACGCCTAGCCCGCCAAGCCAAGCGATACGCCGTTGTCGACGACAGTGCTGCATGCGCGAGTGCCAATGGTGTTCTGCCGAAGTGCGTAAAGATGGAAGAAGGCAACGACATACTCGTTGAGATCCACGAGGGCGAGTGCGGCAGCCACCACGCTCCCCGCACGCCGGTCGGGAAAGCCTTTCGGCGAGGTTACTACCGGCCGACGACCCTCCAGGACGCCACCAGGCTGGTGCAACAATGCAAGGCATGCCGTTTCACGCCAGCGTACGCACCTGCCCACTCAAGCCCTTCAAACAATTCCCTTATCCCGGCCGTTCGCGGTTTGGGGTCCGGACATTGTAGGGCCATTTCCGACCGCCCGGGTGGGTACAGGTGGCTATATGTGGCCATCGACAAGTTCACGAAGTGGGTAGAAGCGGAGGCGGTGACAAAGATAGACCAAAACTCAGCGGTCAAATTCATGAAAAATGTCATTGCAAGATTCGGAGTGCCGCAGCGGATCATCACCGACAACGGGACTCGGTTCACGAGCCACGCATTCGCAGACATACTCGCGACTCCTCGACACCCGGATCCGCTTTGCCTCAAGAGCCCACCCACGGAGCAACGGCCAAGTCGAACGCGCCAATGGAGAAATCCTCAAGGGTTTAAAAACAAGATCATTTGACCCGTTGAAGAAGAAGGGCTCCAAGTGGGTAACCGAGATCCAATCCGTGCTCGGTCCCTCGCGCACCACGACGAGTCGAGCCACGGGCGAAACGCCTTTTTTCCTCGTGTACGGTGCGGAGGCGGTGCTACCCACGGAGATCCGGTTCAATAGCCCCCGAGTCGCCGCATTCGACGAAGCTAACCAAAACACCCGGCGGCACGACGACATCGACCTCCTCGAGGAGGCAAGACGCCGAGCACTACTCGCGAAGCGCGAGGTACCTCCGGGGCTTGCGCCGCTACCACCGCCGGCGCGTGCGTCCCCGGGAGTTGCAAACGGGAGACCTCGTCCTCCGACGGGCTCGGACGCGTGAAGGCAAGGACAAGCTAACTCCCATGTGGGAAGGGCCCTTCCTCGTCACCGCCGTCGATCGCCCGGGATCCGTTCGTCCGGAGTCGGAGGACGGGTACCCGAACCAAGCGCTTGGAACGTTGAGCACCTAAAGAAATTCTACCCTTAAAATATTCTCGTAGCCAATGGTCCCGGATAGTACCCGAAGTCCTATCGCCACGGCCACGATCGCCAAGGCACTTGTACTAACGTGTTTTGAACAAAAACAGCGCCTAGTCGCTTCCTTTCTTACCTCTCGCAGGATTGCCGTCATGCATATTGAAGTCCTCGTTCCCCTCCCCGATGGGTAATGAAGGTCTGCGACTTAGTCGGAAGCCGGAAGGCTGCGTCCGATTGAGAATCGTGCGCCTCGAGTCGCGCTAAAAGCGTCACTCGCGAAGTGCCGAACGGCCTACGACTACACGGCGCACGCGGACATTCGCACGTAACAAACGAACAGTGGGTTTAAGCTATCCATTCACAACGATAAGTTAAACTTGAACTACTTGCTGTACGTACGGGGACATAGGTTTGACAAAAAAAAAAACAACAACACAAAAGGGGGCACGAGCGCCGAGAAACCACACGCGAGCGGAGGAAGCCGGCACTTAGCCGCGTTTGAAGCTCTCCGCGAAGGCGCGCGCGACGGCATGAGCTTGCGCCTTGGCCATGGCATGCTCGCCGCAGGGACATCGCCGTTCACCACGGCTAGCGGCGGGAACCCGGGCACAAGGACCAGGGCGTTCGCCGACACCTCCTCCAGGGCCGCGGCTATGGTTTGCCGCCCCTCATCCTCCAGGACCTCCGCCACCCGGTATTCGAGGCTGCTCGGAGAGTCAACCACCCCCGCATGGCGTACGCATACCCACTCGGGCCGCGGTCAAGAGGCTCCGGAAGACGAGGCGGACCCGCTCGGAATAACGCCGACGAAACGGCCCGGTGCACCTCGACGGCGATCTCCGCTGCGTCCGCGCCGCCGTGGCCGGCTCGGTCGCCCGCTCGCTCGGCTCAACACGCCGAAGCTCGGACTCCTCGAGCCGGGACCGCGCCTCCGCGAGTTGCCGCCGGAGGTCATCACCATCAGCCGCGGCGGAAGAGCCGCGACCCGACTTCTTCGGCCGGGCCTCCAACCGCTCGGCTTGCCGGCGGTACTCATCCCGCTCTTCTCCATCGCCTTCGGCTCGACGGCGAAGGCCTTCCGGGCCTCTGCGAGAGCCTCCTCGCGGACGCGATGCGCTAGCCCGTCGGCGAGGCCGCGGACCTGCTCCTCGACCCGAGCGAGACGGGCCGCCTCCGTCTCCAAGGCTTCCCTCCGGACGGCGGCCTCGTCCTCACGAAGCCGGACCTGCTCCTCCCGGGAAGCCGGGCGCCCTCGCGCCCCGAAGCGCCGCCTCCCGGGCGACCAAGGAATCACCGGTGCGCCGCACCCGCGCCTCGGCCGCTCCGACGGCCCGCTCCCGTTCGCCCGGCGCAGCCTCCCGAAGGGCAAGCGCGCCGGCCCGCTCCTTCGGCTCCTCCTCGCGGGCCGCCGCGGTCACCTCCCGGCGGGTTACGGCCGCTTCGCGGAGGTCCATGTGGGCCTCCGCCTCCTCCAGCTGCGCGCCGCGAGGCTGCACAGCGCGCTCCCGCTCCAGGACGCTTTGGAGACGATTCACGCTTTCAGCCTCGCGGGCCTTCGCGTCACGCAGCCTTCTCGGCGGCCCGGTCGCCGATCCCGGCAGCTTGGTCCAGCTCATGCCGAACTTCTTCCATACGGCGCCGATATTGCTCGCCGGGCCGGCTTCACCGCCGTCTCCGGGGACCGCCGCGCCTCCGCCACCTCCGCCTCGCGCTCGGCCGGCGCGGCCTCCCGGTCCTCCAGGGACGCGTCCGCCTCCTCCACGGCCGCCTTCATGGCAAGAAGCGACCGGGTGGCCTCCCCGATCACATCGCCAATCCCGTGGCGACCCGTACCGCCGGAGCGACCCGAAGGTGACCCGCTCCGGCCGCGTCCAGCCGCGCCGCGGCCCCTACCGGCGGCGGCGGTCGACGAGGTGTCTCCGCCGACCACCGTACCCGGCTCCGACCGGACGCGCGGAGGGGAGTCATTCCCCTCCAAGCACTATAGGGCCGGCGGCGCCGGCACCCGGCCGCGGGGTGGAAGGGCGTGGCGGACGCCTCGGCGGCGTCGATCGGGAAGGCACCCGGCACGTCCACGGCAGGAGAAGGCGACACCCGGCCGAAGTCGGCACCGGCAGAGGTACCCGCGGTCTCCTCTCCGGCAGGGCGCCCGCATCCTCCTCGCCGGCAGAGGCACCCGCCGCCTCCTCCTCGGTGGCATCCGCAGCCACCTCCTCGGGAGCACCCGCGGCCTCCTCTCCGGCGGCACCCGCGGCCACCTCCGCGGGACCGTCCGCAACCCCTTCCTCGGGGCACCGGCGGCCACCTCTTCGGGGGCGTCCGTCGCCCCTCCCGTGTCATCCTCCGCCCGGCCACCGGAGCCGCACCGGCCGCCTTGGGATCCAAAGGGACCAAGTCCGGGTCCAGCTCGATCCGGACGATCCCGCAGACAATGCAAATCGGAACGCACCTCGCAACCATCGCCCTACGATGAGACGAAGTGCACCATACCAAGCACACCTACCCGTCGCGTGTCCACCCGGCCGTTTGCACCGGTGCGGCTACGGGAGACCTCTCTCGCGGGCGGCCCCGTCACCGGCGCCGGCGAAGCCTGCCGGGCCCGCTCGTGGTGCGGAGGCGGGCCCGGAAGAGTCGGAGGAGGAAGGCGACGGGGACCTTTTCCCCTTGCCTTTGTCCCGCGCGCTCGGAGCGAGCCTCGCAGCGCCGTGGCTGCCGCCCGAGCGCCGGAGGCACCTCCGGGGCGACCGTCGCACCCGGGTCGGAGGAAGGTGCGACCCGGGTACCCGGAGGCCGAGGCGGGAGTCGGGTTCGCGTTGAGAAACCCGAGCGGCCCCGGCCGGGGCATGCTCGTCAAGGACGGCGCGCTTGTTCGCCGACCGATGGAGGGGCTCGGCACCTTCCGGGTACGTGAAGGAGGCGGGCCACTTCTTCCCGGTCGGCGTCGAGTAGGCGAACCGCTCGCGGCCTCGGGCAGGTCGGAGCCCGCCCC
Organism: Chloris gayana; assembly: GCA_031894775.1. Lineage (NCBI taxonomy): Eukaryota > Viridiplantae > Streptophyta > Magnoliopsida > Poales > Poaceae > Chloris > Chloris gayana. The sequence continues at coordinate 9,847 of JAUNZO010000652.1, forward strand.
GTGCGCGTGCGGCCGGCGAAGTTGAAGTCCCGGTACGGCCACGACGGGACCGATCTCCGGCGAAGGGCGCGATGTTGCGCTCGAGGAAGTCGTGCACCACCCCGCGCGAAGTCGGACCGGCCGCGGCGAGCGCCGCGATCCGGTCGACCACATGCATCATGCCCTCGGGAAGTCGGGGCACGGCGTCCCGCACGGCCAAGTGCTTCGGGTCGGGACCGGCGGGACGCGGAGGCGGCGAAGATCCTTCTCGTACGGCACCGTGAACCAAGCCCTCTTCCACGCCTCCACCTTGCTACCGGGCGAGTACTCTATGTACCCGCTATCGGGACGAGCGGTCAGCCGGACGCACCCGATCACCTCCGAGGCATTGGTGAGCGTCATCTTGAAGTAGCGCCGGAAGATGGGGAAGCACGGCTGCACCCCCACAAATCCCTCGCAGAGATGGGCGAACATCGCCGCCGCCGCGACCGCGTTCGGCGTGAGGTGCGCCATGCGGATCCCATATTCCCGAAGCACCTCCGGGAAGAAATCGGAGAAGGCGGGGGAACGGCGCCGGCGACGACGAAGGTCACGAAGTGGAGGATCTCCAGCCCTCCGGTCGGCGGCGGCAAAGGCCCCCGACGCGAACGGCCCTATCACCGTCCACCGGAAGGAAGGGCGAAAGCCGCGACATGTCAACCCCGGCGTCGGGCAACCGCGCCGTTGGCGGGCGTCCGCCGACGGCGAGCGCGCGCGAGAGCTGCTGCGGCGGGGGAGGATCTTCCGCGGCCCATCTTGACGGCGCGCGACGACGGTGACGGAAGCGGCGGCGCGGATCGGCGAAGAAGAAGGCGAAGGGGAGCGCAGCGGCGAGAGAGAAGCCGAGAAGACGGGAGGCAAGGGGCGAAGTAGGAGACGTGCCCCGAGCAACCGGCCCTCCCACTACTTGAGCGCGGACGCCGGGCGGGCCCACGGCACGCGAACCGAAGCGACGCGACGCCCGGGGCGATCGTGCCCCGTAGCCCAAGCGGTTTCGCCCTTCGAAAGCCGCGCCCCGAGCTACCCAAGCCTCACGGGGCACCGACGGGTGGCCCCAATCCCTGCTCCGACCCCGCGGGTCGGCCGATCGGGGCCGGGGCTCCTGTCGGTGTAGGGGGATCGGGGGTCCCCCTAACCGCGTACGGGCTACTTTCGGCCCACAAACGAAGATGAGGCCCACGAAGCTATGAAGTCCACGAAGCCACGGAGTCCACGAAGCCACGAAGCCCACGAGTCCCGCGGAGCCGGAGGAGTGGGAGCGCCGGAGGGAGGACGAAGCTTCGCGGTAGTTTCCTCCGGCGCCCCAACTACCCGGAGTTAATGCGGCACTCGATGGCCTTCGGCGACGCCGCGGCCCGACTAGACGTGCGCGCGCCTTCCCCGTGCGCCGCGCCTCGGGAAGTCGCGTAGCTACGGTGCCGGGAGGGCTCTCGGCCAATAGGAAGGGAGAGATTGGGAACGCGAACCAAGAGACAAAGATCGCAACGGATTTATGTCGGAATCGTGTCGAACATGCGAGGAGGGACCGGACCCCCATCGGGTGTCCGGGTACCCCCGGTACTTGCATAGTACTCCCTCCTTGCCCTATAAAAGGAGGGGATACCCCCATATAATAGAAGGTTCCTTTTAACACATAAAAAAGGCAGGACGTAGGGTATTACGCACTTCGCGGCCCGAACCTCGGATAAATCCCTTGTTCTTGCTCATTTGGATCATCCACGCTAACGCGGGAGCATATCCGTTCTTCCCCGAGCCTAACCCAAGGGAGCCTTGACAGGCCCCCATTTGGAGGTGTACTCACACACCGACAATAAGCTGTCACATTAAAAAGAATCTTACTATTTAAGAGTATTAAATAAAATTTAATTATAAAATAAATTACAGACTCCTAGACTAATTTACAAGACGAATCTAATAAGGTTAATTAAGTCGTGATCAAAAGACGAGTTATCTGTAACACCACTTTAACAAAACATAGATTAATTAAGCTCATTAGATTCATCTAAAAAATTAGCATCAATTTGTCAATATGATTTTATCATTAAATTGATTGAAATATTCATAAATAATAAGATTATCTTTGATGTGAAAGCATCTTCAACAATAGATCACAAATTAGGTCTCTATTTTTTCATTTACATGTCGGCATGTAAAAATAGGGTCACAAAACTTGCTATTAACTCCGGCAGCAAATAGCCCAAGACCCTAAATCGGTGTGGGACCCTTCTGTCGGATCGATCAGTCCCGAACAGACGCCGCTGCTAGACACCAGCTGCCGCCCTCTACCGGCTCCTCCGCCCTGTACCGGCGCCTCCACCCTCTACCTGCGCCAAGGATCCCGGCATCCCGGCCACCCCCACCAGATCCCTCTGGTGCCGGCTGCCTCGCCCACGAGCTCCGCTGCTCCGACGCCCCGCCCCCGGCTCCGCCCGCCGTTGCTGCTGCGAACAACCCCCGCCCGTCGCGGCTGCCGCGGCCGCGCCACCAATCGTGGAAGGAAGAGTCATCGCCACCAATTAGAGCAAGCAAGGTTTGATTTTCCCTCAAATTCATTTTCTGTGGTCTTGTTTATTCATGGCCGTCGAGCCTACCCTGTGAATTGCAAGCCTGCTCGACCAGGCATTAGAAGCATGTGAATAATTACGTATATTTCTGATGACCAGTCACTTCATCAATTAAATCCAGTGGAGAAACATGAGCTGATTCAGCTGGTTTTGGTGCTGCATGGTCAACAACTTTGAAGTTCAAGGTATTCATTCTAATATCTAATTCCCTGTTTATTAAACCAGAAGTCAACAACTTTGAAGTTCAAGATATACACTGATAATGTGCTTTTGTGAAATAAGATGGGATGTAACAACATGGTGATAGTGTGCTCATAAATAAGTCATAGAGAATAAATAAGTCATATTCTAGAAGCATCCAAGATAAAAATAACATCTAGTAAAAGAAACGAGTGCAGCAATTCTTTATCCAAAATAAACTGAACTGAAGAACTTTGATGGGCATGTTCTGCTAAACTGAAGAAGAGGGAAATACATGGCTGTAGTCCATAAGTTTCAACATGATGAATAGTGATCAGGTTAGACAATAAGCTATTTCCTTTTGATTAATGCAAAAACTATTTGTTCTATTTGACAGCCAAAGGGATTTATCATCCAGTTATGCAGTATTTGGGTTCACAGAATTCATGCTGTGCAGCACTTCTTCTAGAATGAAGCTCTACACATTTGTTCAGAGAATTCATGCTTCATATTTTCAATCATGATCTGGGAATCGACCTGTGAAAGGAAGAAGCTCGTGCTATGTACCAAGTCAGCATTCATCACTATTCCACAAGACAAAATCTGAAAATGGCTTTGTAATCAACAAAATCTGAATCTTAGCTTTCTCTGTCCTGAACTCAGTGTCCTGCGTGATAAAATGTAACAATTTGAGTTGTTCAGGAGTAAATAATTTTTTGGTAGAACAATGCCACAAGAAATTGTGGTTAGTAGTAGAAACAAAACCTTTTTCTGACTATTATTGCCCAGTATCCTTAATGCCACAAGAAATGTATACAACCATCACTTTTCAAACTTAATAGGCATTTCTGACATCACTTTTCTGCAGCATATACAGTACAATTTCACAAGCATAAAAACTTCAGACTTTCAGCATATACAGTTAATCTGAAACAAAGGTCAAGAGCATAAATACTACATAGTACAGCACATCACCATTCTTAATCTGAAACATAAACAAGAGCAATCACCACCGGTACATAAATCACACAGCTCGAAATCAGACCCAGATGCCCATGTTTATTCATGACCATAATGTCAATTCAATTGAATTCAGATTTGCACATACAATTTACTAATTAACAAGGAAAATTCATGAGACAACTAACACCAGATTTTCAGTATACATGCATTGAATGAGAGCTCACAAGATTTGCGGTGACTGATACATAACACACCGCAACACAACTATGTTGTTCTTGCTACAATGCGGAATTCAGATACAATTTCCTGGTCATAGACTCATAGGGGGCACTGACGGTGAATGGCACCATGGCCCAAACTACCTTGATACAACATCAGTACCCACTTTCTCAATAGAATGGCACCTGCTCCCGCCAGCACGCCCCAGAAACTGAGCTCCCGTCAGCATCCGTCGTCTCCCACGCCCCAGGATGGCACCTGCTCCCGCCAGCACGCGCCCGCGACTGCGCCGCCTACGGCGGTGACAGCCGTGCCTGCTCGCGAAGGCGGCGTGGCCCGGCCGAGACGGCTGATACATAACACACCGCAACACAACTATGTTGTTCCTCTGACAGTGCTAAATTTTAGAGGGCACAGGAGGAACAATAGAAAATCATTCGCCTGTGTTGCTATCAGCCACTCCCGGCGTGGATTGAGTGCACGCATCCGTATTTTTTTTGCTTGAACTGGAGATTGGGACTGGAACCTGTATAGACACCACAAAATTAAATCTTGAGTTTCTAGAACAATCTACAAAATTCTTCAACTAATCATTACGGATATTGATATTCCAGTTTTCAGAACAGAGGCCACAAATTCTTCAACTAATATTGATCCTCGAAGTCATATTGCAGTCGCCTCTTGCAAGTGGTTCATCAGCATACATGCACGAACCATACGCTTTGGTGAGTCGGTCTTGGTCATCCAGACTGCAACCGCAAGGAAATCGACGTTGCCGGATGAGGATTCTCTGCAGTGCAGGCACAGTGAGCCATTGAGCGGTACGGTGTTTAGCCCCCCTGAGGTGACTTCGACACGGTCGTGACGCGCCACCTGTCTGTACAGATCAGTTTGGACGGGCGAAGAAGATGAATTATGGAGTGAGAAAAAAGGGCAAAAAGCAGGAGAGCTAGCATGCACCAGTAATTCGAGCTGTGTCTTCCGGTTCCAACACGGAACTCTGAAAGCGTTTGGTCCAGTGGTCACAATCCCTCCCAAGCAGGGCAGATCTTTTATTATCGGGTAGTATAAATTGAGACGGCGCGCGAGCTTGTCCTACTTATCTGTGTACCAACCGTCGATGGCGAATGGATACAAAGCGCACGGAACAATCAGGAGACGTAAGCTTCTTGAATAATCAATCTTCAGCTGCCGTAGGCAATGGACGGAGCTCCAGGCTCTGGGCTGGATCTAAGCCACGGAGGTGAAGCGAAGCATATCACCCATGTCAGTCGCGCTTATCCATAAAATTATGACAAAAGACCTGCTTTTGCATTGACTGAACCTACCCTCAGAAATTTCACGGAATAGACAACACACTAGAAAGTACGCGCGGCGTTGCCGCGCTTGTTTAGTTACCTTCTTCTTGGTTGCACATGCCTGGATAGGTCACTTAGTTTTCATGTTCCAATCAACTGATAAATTCGAAGTAGTCTTAACTTAACTGCTAAATATGGGTGACTTTATAAAGAGAAATACACATGTATTGCACTTATGACTAATATTGTTCCAATGGATCAAAACTCAGTTGAATTGCAATATTATAATCTATATTACATTGAGAGGATAAGTATATATATATATATCAGAGATAAACAGTAATTTATGTATAATACACATACATTGCAGAGCAACGAACGTAAAAGATTCAATACATATATAGAGCTCCACAAAAATACATATTGTATATGCAATATTTTTGGTGGAAGCGAAAAAATTCCAAGGTTGAAGAGATAATTGTAGTATATGTAAGGTTAAAAAAACGTTTCTTTGTATATTGTACATAGAAAAAATGCACAATAGAACAGAGAATCATTCATTGCAAAGAGGAAAGACAAAGCAATTGTCCAATGGACCCAGCTCCATGAAAAATATATATTATATATTTGTATTATTTTTTGTATAAATGAACATTTCTAGGGTTGAAGAGACAATTGTAATATATGTATGTTTTGAACAAAAAAGGTTGCTTTTTATCCACTACACATAGAAGAAAAAAATGCACAATAGAAGGGAGAATCAATTGTCCCAAAGAGAAAAGATTGCAAAACAGAACAATGCTTTGGATTATATAGACTGAGGATTATTACTATAGGCATGTCAATTAGCAACATATATTTTTAAAATCCATTCTAATCTAAGTAGTTTATACCCTAGTTCTATATTTTTACATATCGTCTTGCATCTGATAAATCGTTGTAAAAATGTTAAACACTGAATGATGCAATATTAAAACTTAAGAATTCAATTACACTATATTGCACCAGTATAATGAGCAAGCAATGTTCTGGACACTAACCATTGAACCATTTGAAACATGTAATGCAATTATTGGCAAAGTTCATGTATGATGATCTTATTTGGCCATAAAATTAATGGGCATTCATCAATTTAGAAACATAGTATATGGCATCCATTTACTAAGGTGTAAAATTACCAAATGAATTACCAGATCATTTCTAAAGACATATGACGTATAACAATGAAAACATCAAGAATAAATAGTAAAACCCGAGACAGTTGATTACAGTATGTCTGCGCCTCACAATATCTAATATTACATATTAGGTAATGTTGATAAGTATGTGTATTATAGAAGGGTTAGGATTTCAATTATAGAAGGGTTAGGATTCCGAGCAGGAGGGTCTATAATTTTATTTGCACACTGAACCCAAAAGAAAATTATATGAACGATCTTCGTAATAAAGCAAACATGGCTTGCTGAATCAGTGGTCAAAACATCACAAGTAACACATAGTTTTATGGAGGCAAACTGCAGTGCGGCATCTTTGCAATAGCTTCACTTTGATAAATTTACAGAGAGAAGTTGACCTTGTAAACAGATTGTTATTTACACTTTCATCTACAGTCAAATAAATGCAATAATCTAAGAATAATTTGTTGTATTAAGCTTACGAGGGGAACATTGGCCATAAATTTTTTTGCTCCTTCTAAAATTATTGTTAGAATCACATATATCAACACGGTAGTGTATTGAAGAGCCTTGCATGTGATGCCATGCTTAGGATCATTGGCCATTTAAAATATCACTGACCAGCTTCAAAGATAGCCATGGGAGAACTTCAAGAACCAGGTCCATCAAACTATGATATTTTATCAAGCACATTGAAATAAGTGGCTACGGCAGAACACTTGGATCTTGAGAGAAAGTTCACCTGAGCAACAATATGATTGATTGAATTGCCAAGAGTAAGCACCAAGTTGTAAGGCAGCGGCCATGGTATGATCGGCACCCAGCCAATGGATATTCAAATATTGCAAATCGGATGAATTTCAACTTGATGTATATTGCAGCATCCCATGATGTCGTGTGTCCAAAAGTAAAGCATGCATCTGGAGAGTGAGACATTATGTGACACAACAGCAAGATATGCATTAGTGGAGAACGTCTTGGCTGTCTAGATGCTGATAGTCAAAGTGCCTGCATAGTACGTGGAAGTTGTGAGTTTGTGACCCCTTGTCGAACACTTGGTGGGCGTTAGCATGTGGAGCTTGGTGGTGACTGGTCTGTGGCCCTGTGGGGAATCCAGGATGTCGTTCGAAGCTGGCAAGAGGATGGAAAATCAGTGCTGATCCAAATTATCGTCGCTACCTTTGCTCTTCTGCCTTGTCGTCGCCGTTCTCCGATTAATGGAGTCAAAGAAGCAGCTGACGTTGCATACTGTGGCACGCTGCCATGAAGCGATAGAGAGTTTGCATTGTAGGGGCAAATGCTTCAGGCAGTCGGGGCAGGGGTGTGGCGCTGTTGGACGAGGCTAAGACGACAGTATGCTTGGATAGGATGAGGCTGTTGAAGATGCTGGCGTGGAAACAAAGACCGGAAGAACAGGATCGATGAACGATGAGGAAGGAAAGAGATGCGTCGTGGGTCAGGTGGAAGGATCTCAACATGAATCAAATATTCTAGAGTAACCCCGATGTAAATATGCAGGTGAGGGTGGAGGGACCTGATAGAAGAAAGCCTTATCTACAGGGATCTAGATGTAAAGATCATTAATGAAATCCATCGCTTTGCATTTCTCTGAGGGACGATCCGACGGTCCATAATACATAAGTGACGTGGCATGGCTAATTTACAAGGAAACGCACGCGTTTTAGAAGAATAGAGATGGCAACGCATTTGGTAGCGCCTCGTCAGTTGCAGTCGCTCGTGATCCTGACCATCGAATTCCCACCGTGTCGCCGGATTCGCGTGACAGCCGGCAGATCCCACTTCGTTTAAAACGTCGCTGGCACTGTTCCTCAACTCCTTCCTACCCCCTCCAATCAGTCAGCTACCGCTCCGGCAACCCGAGCAGAATAGAAGTCGTCGGCAGCTCGTCACCGTACACAGAAGCCAAGCCAAGTCACGCCTCCGACGGCATGGAGAGGCTCGGCGCGAACCCGGCGAACTCGAGCCCGCTGACGCCGCTGGGTTTCCTGGAGCGCGCGGCGACCGTGTTCGGCGACTGCCCGTCGGTGGTGTACAACGACACGGTGTTCACCTGGTCCCAGACCTTCCGACGATGCCTCCGCCTCGCCTCCGCGCTCGTCTCCCTCGGCATCTCCCGCGGCGACATCGTAAGCAATCCGTTCCCCTCCCCAATCAATTTAGTGATTCCGTGAATTTTGCTGTCGTTTTGCACATGTTGGGGTAGCAAGATGTGATGGAATTGAATCGGATTATGATTAGGTGTCCGTGCTGCTGCCGAATGTGCCGGCCATGTACGAGATGCACTTTGGTGTGCCCATGAGCGGCGCCGTACTCAACACCATCAACACCCGGCTCGACGCCCGTACGGTGTCCGTGCTGCTCCGGCACTCCGGCTCCAAGCTGGTCTTCGTCGACCCGGGGTCGCTCCAGCTAATCCGCGACGCGCTCCAGCTCCTCCCGCCCGGGGATGGGGCTCCGCGCGTTATCCTGGTGGAGGACCCCCACGAGAGGGACTTCCCTCCAGCCGATGCCTCCACGTTGACATACGAGAGGCTTCTGGAGAGCAAGGGCGACCCGGAGTTCACGTGGGTCCGGCCGGCCAGCGAGTGGGACCCGATGATCCTGAACTACACCTCGGGCACCACGTCGGCGCCCAAGGGCGTGGTCCACTGCCACCGCGGCATCTTCCTGGTCACCCTGGACTCGCTGGTGAACTGGGCGGTGCCGCCGCAGCCCACCTACCTGTGGACGCTGCCCATGTTCCACGCCAACGGGTGGAGCTTCCCGTGGGGGATGGCCGTGCTGGGCGGCACCAACGTCTGCCTCCGCCGCGTCGACGCCGCCGAGGTGTACGCCGCCCTCGCGCGCCACGGCGTCGACCACCTCTGCGGCGCGCCCGTCGTGCTCAACATGCTGGCCAACGCCCCCGAGACCGCGCGCAGGCCGGTGAAGAAGGTGGTGCGCATCCTGACGGCCGGCGCGCCGCCGCCGGCCGCCGTGCTGGACCGCACCGAGGCCATCGGGTTCGAGGTCAGCCACGGGTACGGGCTCACGGAGACGGCCGGGCTGGTGGTGTCGTGCGCGTGGAAGGGCGAGTGGAACCGGCTGCCCGCGTCGGAGCGCGCCAGGCTCAAGGCGCGGCAGGGCGTGCGCACGGCGGGCATGGCCGAGGTGGACGTCGTCGACGGCGAGACCGGCCGCAGCGTGCCGCGCGACGGCGCCACCATGGGCGAGATCGTGCTGCGCGGCGGGTGCATCATGCTCGGCTACCTCAACGACGACCGCGCCACCAAGGCGGCGATACGGGACAACGGGTGGTTCTACACGGGCGACGTGGGCGTGATGCACCCGGACGGCTACATCGAGATCCGGGACCGGTCCAAGGACGTCATCATCAGCGGCGGCGAGAACATCAGCAGCGTCGAGGTCGAGTCCGTGCTGTACGGCCACCCGGCGGTGAACGAGGCGGCCGTGGTGGCGCGGCCCGACGAGTTCTGGGGCGAGACGCCCTGCGCGTTCGTCAGCATCAAGCAGGATGCGGCGCCCACGGTGACCCCCGCCGACGTCATCGCGTGGAGCCGGGAACGCATGCCCAGATACATGGTTCCAAAAACCGTGGTGTTCCGCGCCGAGCTGCCCAAGACGTCCACGGGCAAGATACAAAAATACGTGCTCCGGAACCTTGCCAAGGAGATGGGGCCGACACGCAAGGCAGCCACCACTACCACCAGCAAGATCTAGCTGCGTTGTTCTTGCCAGTGGGGACGATGAATGGGCTCTGCGTGCTACTGTACCGTTTTCTGCCTCTAAAATTTAAGATCTGTCATATTAAAGAGAATCTTATTATTTATGAATATTTCGATCAATTTAATGACAAAACCCTATGGACAGATTGGTGCTAAATTTCGAGATGAATCTAATGAGCTTAATTAATTTAAATTTTGTTAAAGTGATGCTACAATGAACTGTCTTCTAATCACGACTTAATTAACCTCATTAGATTCGTCTCGTAAATTAGTCTAGGGACCTGTAATTTATTTTATAATTAAACTTTATTTACTACTTTTAAATAGTAAGATTCTTTTTGATGTGACAGTTCTAAAATTTAGACCTCAGTAAACGAACACACCTTTTGCTCTACGGAGGAAATCGCGTGCTTCTCATTCTCACTGAGATCTGGGAAAATCCAAGAATCCAAAGATTCCAGCTGTGGCATGGTAACTGACGGCACGGAGGAATCACGTGTCAACAGAGATATGAACTGGCTTTTTAAAAAAAACAGAGATGAAGAGTATGTGGCCTCGTTGTCATTTAATTTTTTAATATATAAATGTATTGCATTTTAGCTGAATTTTATGTTTTACTGCCGGCTGATTTTATGACTAAACCTAGCCTATGACAGTGGACAAAACAAAAACTCACTCTAGAACGGTACTCATGTGCAAGCGCTGGTCTGGACATGTTTTGCCTGAAATGGGATGCCGGGCAAGATGGAACAGAGAAACTGTTTCACACCTTGCTGCTGGTGGCCCTGCGGGTGGGCCCCATTTCATTGGCGATGTTCCGGAGCACGTATTTCTGGATCTTGCCCGTGGACGTCTTGGGCAGGTCGGCGCGGAAGACGACGGTCCTGGGCGCCATGTAGAGCGGCATGCGCTCCCTGCACCACGCGATGATGTCACTCGCCGTGACCGATGATCCGGCCGCGCCGTCCTGCTTCAGGCTCACGAACGCGCACGGCGCCTCACCGCGCAACTCGTCGGGCCTCGCCACCACGGCCGCCTCGTTCACCGCCGGGTGTCCGTACAGCACGGACTCCACCTCGACGCTGCTGATGTTCTCCCCGGCACTGATGATCACGTCCTTGGACCGGTCCCGGATCTCGATGTACCCGTCCGGGTGCATCACGCCCACGTCGCCCGTGTAGAACCACCCGTCGTCGCGTATCGCCGCGTCTGTCGCCTTGTCGTCGTGGAGGTACCCGAGCATGACGCTCCCGCCGCGGAGCACGATCTCGCCGGTGGTGCTGCCGTCGCGGGGCACGCTGCGGCCGGTCTCCACGTCGACGACGTCCACCGCGGCCAGGCTCGGGACGCGCACGCCCTGCCGCGCCTTGAGCCTCGCGCGCTCCGCCTCCGGGAGCCGGTCCCACTCGGGCTTCCACGTGCACGACACCACGAGCGCCGCGGTCTCCGTGAGCCCGTACCCGTGGCTGACCTCGAACCCGAGCGCCTCCGCGCGCCGCAGCACCGCCGCCGGCGGCGGCGCGCCGCCCGTGAGCACGCGCACCTTCTCCCCGTCCGGGAGCGGGCGCGGGGAGTGGGCCAGCATGTTGAGCACGACGGGCGCGCCGCACAGGTGGGTCACGCCGTGGCGCGCGATGGCGGCGTACACGGCGGCGGCGGTGACGCGGGTCATGCACACGTTGGTGCCGCCCACCACGGCCATCGCCCACGGGAAGCACCACCCGTTGCCGTGGAACATGGACAGGGTCCACAGGTAGGTCGGGCGCTGCGGCATGGACCACTCCACGAGCCAGTCCATTGCGATTAGGTAGGTCCCGCGGTGGCAGTGCACCACGCCCTTGGGCGCCGACGTCGTGCCCGACGTGTAGTTCAGCACGATGGGGTCCCACTCGCTGACCGGGCGGACCCACTCGAACTCCGGGTCCCCCGTCTCGAGGAGCCGCTCGTACGTCGTCAAGGACTCGATCACGGCATCAGGAGGAGGGTTGACATTGTCGTCGTCGTGAGGATCCTCGACGAGGATGACGCGTGGGGCCGGGTGTCCCTCCGGCGGGAGTAGCTCGAGCGCGTCGCGGAGCAGCTGCAACGTCTCGGGGTCGACGAAGACCAGCTTGGAGCCGGAGTGTCGTAGCAACACGGAGACCGTTCGCGCGTCCAGCTTCGTGTTGATGGTGTTGAGCACGGCACCGCTCATCGGCACGCCGAAATGCATCTCGTACATGGCCGGCACGTTGGGCAACAGCACGGACACCTAATCAAATCAATTTGACCAGAATCTTCAGTTGGCATATGCGCACGCGGCACGCGCGACAAATACATGCCGCATGTGCCTAACCCAGCTGAATCAGAAACAGATGATGGCACCTTGCAAAAAGAAAAAAAGAGAAACAGATGATGGCTTACGATGTCGCCGCGGGAGACGCCGATGGAGACGAGCGCGGAGGCGAGGCGCAGGCATCGTCGGAAGGTCTGGGACCAGGTGAACACCGTGTCGTTGTACACCACCGACGGGCAGTCGCCGAACACGGTCGCCGCGCGCTCCAGGAAACTCAGCGGCGTCAGCGGGCTAGAGTTCGCCGGGTTCGCGCCGAGCTTAATATTACCTGTGCCATTCAGGCTCAGCTTGGCTTCTTGTCTGATTGATGGTGACGAGCTCACCAGCCTAGCTGCTTGAGTTTGGTTTCCGAGACTGGCCAAGATCTTCCTCTTTCCTTCCTGGTGATATACGCCTCCAGTCCCCCATCGTCTGCTCAGGTTCAACTTGGGACTGGAATAAGCATCAAATTAAGTTAAATGGATTCATATCATACCTCAAATTTAAATTTCCAACTACAAATATTTTCAGAGGGTGGTTTAGAATTAGGATCCAACACTTTCTTGAGGCCTAACTTCTGAACACGTCCACAGTATGGATCAAAAGTTTGGAAATCTCACAAAAATGTAATTTAGATCATGGGCATGTACTAAGAAAAATTCAATCAAAATAGACCCAAAATGGAAATGAGAACGTAAACCGTAACTGAAATCGACAGTTGATACACGACCTGAACGCTGTACTTTGCATCCCACGGGGCACTTCACAGACGGGCATATTCTTTCGTTGCAACTTCCAGATAACTAATCAGCTTCGATAGCCGGTGATACTGCCCTGCGGCAGCGGTGGTGCTATATATGTACTTCCAGTGCCAGTCATTGCAATAGAGCTCGTGAGTTCTATCAGACGATGACCGCTAGATTAATAATATTCCGGAGAATAGATTTAACAGAATAGGCAGCGATGGTTGTTAGTTAGGGTGATGCCTTCACTGCCGTGTCTTGCAAAGTGCAGATTACTATATTCCAGGGATGGGAATTGTCACCATCAAGCTCGCAAGTACATTCCGGACTGAGATCGACTTGAAATCAAGAGACTTCAAAGTAAGTATATTGCACAGTACACAACTCCAAGTACATATAACTTGAAATCAAGAGGCTTCAATGTATGCACTGCACAGTAGTACACAACTCCACGTACATGACTCCATGTCTCCCTCTTTGCTGCGGTAGGTTACAGTCACAATGTTGATTCTTCTCTTCTCGTTTCCCAACAGCACTGGCTTGTGTCAAAAACGGTCCCGGGTGGTCAAAAATGGCAACCCTTCTGCCGCTCCAGCCACCGGTAAGCCTAATCCTCTGTTTTCTTATTACTGTCATTCTCATACGATCCTGCAGTTCATTTCTAGCACAATCCCCTTGTCTGAAACGACAAGATTTTCAAAACGGACGGAGTATTCCCTAACCTGACAGTAACGGCTTGGCTTTAGAAAGCAGGAGGCAACAAACAACAGAAAGAATTTGCTGGTATTTTGTTTTATACTGGTGGGGAATCTGGAAAGAAAGCGGATATTTGCACATTGTGGAAAATATCAAGTTTTTAGAGCGCTCTAGGCTATGTTTGGATATTTCGTGTTTTCTGGGTCTATCTGCCCAGCTCTTTCTTTTTCCCACCCAATATTTGATTGAGGTTAGCTCTGTAAACTATGTTGTAATTACTATTTGCTCATCTCTTAATGAACGGTAATGCTTTGCTCGTGCCTTAAGAAAACCGAAAAAATGGTCCCGGGTAGAAAATGTGAGGCTCCATTTTCGAATAGGTGTGTAATTAATTTTGAACGGAACACACGAACAAGGAAACAGTGACCATCTGTACCCAATTTACCAGATTTCCGTTCAATTCAGCATGGACCTCCGCAGAAAAGTAACTTTCCCCACGTCTTCCTTGCTGCGCAGTGCGTACCTCCATGTCGGTCCGCAGCCGCCGTAACCGGTGGTCGCCGGTCTGTCGCTAGCTGGTGGCCAACCACAGCATGGAGATGAGAGCGACACGAGGATGACCACCACTGTACGCTCTTTTTTTTTAGTGGATCCCTTAACTGATCTCTAATATGTATTTTTTATTTCTTTTTAAAAATGATGACCTATTGCAAAATGATGATGTGGAGCGAGATGAACGACACGGCTATATGTGTACCATGAATATATGGCCATTTTATTTTGTACAGGCCATGGTACTCTATTACCATTTTAATGCTTACCCAAAAAGATCATGTTCGCTTTCAAGGACAAAGAAAAACGAAGAAAAAAATAAGCATTGCTAAAATTGCAATTAAAAAAGAAACACCCCAATACATGCTTCTAAGTTCTAGTAGAAAATACATGTGCCGTCCCTCTTAAATCTTTTACAATTGGTTCACTTGAAACTCCCAATTATTTTTGTATGATGCGGACATCTTTTGCATTTTTATTGGTGATGCTACATATGTTTAACGAGTAAGCACATGGGGTGATAAAAAAAGGAGGGAAAATCACGTGAAATTGGATTAGGTTTGGCGTTGATTTAATGGCTGAGTTGACTGCCATCGTCCACTTGGTTTCGCATGCTACCAAATTCGCATCATGTATGATAGTTGACGCTCATGATCCACATGCATTCCTCCCTCCCAAAACTTCTATTGTGGGTGACACGTGTTGGGCAGTATTATTTGATAATTAGTTCTGAAATAATGCTTGTTGAGTGTATGCATGTGTGGTTTATCCATATGAATTGGAATCGGGATATATATCTCATATCTGGAATTGATATTCAGAGTTTCACGAAGCGTGAGCACCATGAGGAGGATGGAGAGAGTATCTAGATGCACTTTGCTATCTTGGATTGCTTTTAACACGGGAATGTACTCAACTGTAAATTAACATAATTCTTGTTTTGTCTAAAATAAGAAGAGAAACCGCTAAGTCACGAGCTTACAATATCGAAGAAAAAAGGCTATAGCCTCTGCTTTTTTGTCAGTAGGCAACTGCGCTATGGGTAGCATCAATATCTTTTTTCTCGAATACCCAGGAGAGCTGCGTATCTTTTTATTAAGAAGAAGAAAATCGAGCCGTTACAATGCCAAAAGAGTGGCAAAAGAAGAGGAGCATTACATTTGCGCCGTTGCTTCTACGACAAGCACAGTGATACCCCTGCTGCACTCAAAAAATGGCGCGCAACTTCCTAGCCCCTGCTAACATCCATAGATTGGCCTATTCCCTGATTTGTTGGAGCAGATGCGGCACCGACGCGACTTGACCATCAAATATGCAGCGATTCCGGAGCTTCCACACTTCCCAGACGACTAGTAGCACTAGTGTGTTAAAACCTTTGCGACGTTCGCGCCCCACCCTCCTGCTTGAGCGCCTCCACCAGGTCCGGAAGGATATATCCTCTTGCGTCGGCGTGACCGCTTGCATATTGATCTAGCCGAGAGCTCGAAACCATACCTCTCTGGCGAAGACACACGAAGTTAGGAGGTGGTCGATGTTCTTCGGGTCCTGATCATAGAGCGGGCAGCACGCTGGACGAGGCAGTCCCCTTCATTCGAGCAGATCGGCAATCCAACACCTCTTCCACGACGCCAACCGGACGAAGATTTTTACCTTGAGATGAGCCCATGAACGCCACAAGCGTTTATATGGTTCATAGAGGACACTTCCAACAAAGAACATCTGATATGCTGATTTGGAGGAGAATTGCCCCGATGGACATGGCGTCCAGGTGTGCACATCCGGCTCCTCTAGGGAAAGAGCAGTCTCGGTTACGATATCCCAAAGGAGTAGATATTGCTAGATTGCCAACACCGTTAAACCCCCAATGACATCTCGCAGCCATGCGTTTGCTTGTAGCGCATCGTGCACCGTGCGTGACCGCCATCCTCTCTTTCGCACAAAAGGCATCGGGGCCGGCGCAAATTCTTGCATGGACTTTCCATTGATCCAGCGATTTGTCTAAATGAGTGTTGATTTGCCATCACCCACCGTGGTCATGACTGAGATATGGAACATGTCCAGTGCTGGCTTCGGTAGCTGTATGTGAAATGTTGTCCACGGATTGTCGGGCTGTGTTTTTTAGAACCATAGCCATCTCATTCGCAATGCCCACGCCATTGTCTCAAGGTTGAGGACACCAAGGCCCCCAAGATGCAGTGGGCGTGTTACTCTTCACCACGAAACTGGGCAGTTGCCGCGTTTAAGTTCTTTATGTCCACACTAGAGGAGTTGTCTACGCCACTTATCCACGACTCTTATGAACCATCGAGGCAGGTCCAATGCGATCAGCAAGTGGATGGGCATTGCAATCAGCACGAAGCGAACCAGAATGAGATGGCCCGCCGTGGCCATAAGTGTTGCCTTCTAGGTTGGCAGCATGTCCGTCGGTCTATCCAAGTATGGCTGTAG